>JBBPCY010000032.1:20774234-20789465 GCA_037974405.1 Brachyalestes nurse | reverse complement strand
TGAAATCGTTTAAGTTGTGGGCCCTGAATCTATAATCTATGAAAGTGTAACGTTTTGAATGGAATTATGGAAATAAACTTTTCCATGATATTCTAATTTTTTGGAAAGGGTCTGTATACGTTACAAAGGAACTTAGACTGGCATCTGATCTATGTATTGAGGATTAAGATAAAACATAGCTGTACTCTCACTGCATTGAGTTTAGAAGAAACCTAAAAACCTTGATGTAACCAAAGAGTTATAAAGAGAACAAAACTGCATAATTATGTCAGGTTAGCTATAATAATTTGACTGTGAAATAACTAAAATATGTACATTACATAGACGCATCTATTAATCTGATTCACATGCCATAAACTAGTCTGATTATAAGTTCAAATGGGCCATTTGTTATTTCTGTGATATGCCATATTGGCAAATTCGTATGGGTGATTGATACTTAGTAAATGATACAGTCATGTGGCTTGTGGTGGTGTGGAGAATGGGACACATGCACTGGAGCTATGAAACCAGGTTTATTACCGAAAACAGGTAGCAAAAGGGACATGGAGCACTGGCTCATGCAGCACAGTAATAACAGGACGGGGATCAGAACAACAACAGTCTTTACAGAAAATAAGGTTCAAATATGTCAGGAATCAAGCGGGCTGGAACAGGCAGACTACAGTTGTTTAAGGGAACACAGACAGGAAATACAGATCTTACAGATATACATGGTCCATGCCGCTGAGGCTCTCCCAGGACCAGTGGGCAGCTGAATATCCCAACGACAGGTGAGCCTACACAAACCAGCCACCCAGGGGACCGTGAGAGGGCCTACAGTCAACTCATCCCACCAGGGCGTTCATTACCCACCAAGTAATGAGGCCCCTCAGTCACACACAGCGCCCACACAGACTCTTTACCAGGACTTGCGACAGGGACAGGCCTCGTACTCCTGATGAGGCAGCCATGAGTAGTGAGCGCCCGTGGCTTGGTTCAGAGCAGCAAGGCTGATATGAACTAAAACACTGGGACCAAGGAACAGACATCAGCTGCAGAGGGACCGAAGAAACACAGGGAATCACGAGCCAGGCAATAACCGAAAACCTGAACCAGAAAGGCATACACAGGTAAACACAACAGGAAAGAATGAAAGACAGCAGTGCATCAACATGGTCAGCATGAGGGTGGACAGATGTCTGTCATTATAGAGGAGGTTTAAGTAGAGGGGGACAAACAATGGCCAAGAGCAGAATGGGAGTCATGGGACAAACCAAAGGGAGGAAGAGTGGAATTTAGGAGTATCAAAGTAAAAGTCCCATGAAAGCAGGGCAAAACTGGGCAGGATGTTACAGAGATTTATCAGTTTTTTCCCTGCAATGTCCTTGTCTTCCCAATTTAAGTGCATTTTACAGTATTCACAGTACATTTTAAATACGTGGTGTAGCTTTTAATTTACTTGCTCTTTTTGCTGCTTTATCATGATTATAATAGTTTTGTGTTCATGATTTAGACTTTTGCAAGTACCTTGTGTAAATTATAAACAGTAGGCAGCAAATTCATGTTCTTTATATATATGCATACATTTAATAACTGGGATTTTTAATTCAGTACCAAATTTTTTATTCTTTTATTTAATTATATTTCTTAAGTATATTTTTTGTATCAATGACTCTTTTACAAATAATTTTACAGTTCATTTAAATGCAAAGAACGGACACTGAAACATTTTTAAATTAGTCTTTATTCTAAAAACATGGATTTATAACAGTACAGTTTAGCATCAGACATCGTTTTTTCACCATGTCTCAGACCTGAAGGAGCATTTCAGTGGAGACTAACATGACCGTTGAATAAACATGGCAACAATCAGCCATCTGCCCAGCTTTACTGGCATAAAATAAAGCATGATGTATTCAATTAATTTCAAGAAGTTTTGGATAAAATTTACACTGAAAACCTTGAAATGACCAGTATGTTCAAGCCACATGTCGCAACAGAACAATGTTTAATGCAGAAGTCTTTACATTTGGTTTAGCTTTTGTCTGTCAAATTAAAACCGCTAATTTCTACTACCGCTAATTTCCATATTGTTATTTTGGTGCCAGACGAAGCATTGCATGTTGCTGTGCTTTTTTAATTAATTAATTTTTTTTTTATTACATTCTCCTGGTTTACATTGCCATTCACAAGGACAAATGAACCGTTGTTCAAATGGCAGTAAAATAATTTTCTACCAAATAGGCCTACTGTGTTTCTATATATATTAAAATATACTTTGTAACTGCTACCTCAGTTGCTTCTTGAATTAAATGTTCACTGTATTTATTTATTTATTCATTCATTTTTAAGAGCCGTATAGCTTCTGTATGAGGTAAAGAAATAAAATAAATAAATAGAACTATGTTTCCCCATTCATGTGTGTATTTGTTCTGTGGTTCCATTTCTGTTCCAGAACTGTTCTATTCTGCGAACCATCCCTTCAGTGTCTGATCTAAATTTACCTTTACACTATTTTTATTGAGCACTTACATATTTGTTTTTGGTATTTTGTTTGGTGCATATATGGTACAAGATAATCTTTAACACATATGTTGCCATATTTTTATACAAAAGTCTGTTGTAAAAGAAAATTGTTTAGTGATGACCCCCAAGCCCTCCTCCTCTCTCATTTGTGAAAACATTTCTGTAATAGACAACAGGTGGCACCATTTCTTAAGTTATATACTCATTTCATTCAAGACAAGGATTGGAATTTTGTGCAAGGCAGGATGAAGATCTGATAGTAAGTTAGGCAGTAATACAGATGTTGATGTTGGCTGGAAGCATGGATTCTCCAACACATTTAACAGAATCATGCATAGCATAAGTTTGGAGATGAAAAATGGCATATTGTGTAATATATTCACATTGTCTAACCCCACCCCCAAGAACAGTATTTCCAGGAATCCCCTTGTGTCTGTCCAAGGGATTCCTGGGAAAACTGGACCCCGGGGACAGGGAAAAAAGGGCATCTTTTTTTTACACGTGTATATACACACACAAACAAACATAAATACACATCAAGGTGATCTTAGCAGTAATTAATATAAAACATAATGATACTATACTGATTATAACTCTTATGAAATAAATGTTACTGATGGGTGATATTCTGTGGCAGTGCCCCCATTCCTGAGCTACAGTGCTTCATCTCAGACTCCCAGTTGACCAGAGATGCAGCACTGCACCTTAGGCCTGAGGACTGGCACACGCAGGCCTTGGTGAGGGTTTTTGCAGACTATATCCACCATCACCTGCTTTTTCATCTTGGACTGGAATATCCTTGTATCTCCCTAAAGATATCTCAAAGTGGCAATTTAGGCTTAAAAATGGCAACAGACAGTTGCTGCATCCTCCAAATTCACCTCCTGGAGTGCCTAAATTGTGGGAAAAAGCACAGAGAATGCTAAGAAAAGACATGAAATGTTTAAGCTCTTCAAGCTGCATGTTCATATATCTTTATATATGTTAAGTAAGTCTGTTACTGTATGAGAGGCCAGAAAACCAAGATTTGGAAATGTGTGAGGCTCAGCCTGTAAACAGAGGAAATTACTTTGACCCATGTTTGTATGCATTTTTTACTTTTTTCCCCCCTGTTCTTGTGCCATAAGCTCTTTACAAACATATGTTGACTTTGATGCTCCCTGTCCTGCCTCCCTTCTTCTACACAACTGTCTTCTCTTGTCAGACTAACACCTCCATTCTCGGACCCCTTGCTGCATGCCCCTTATCTGGTCTTGGAGGCTACTGAATACTGTTATAGGACTTATTAGTTTAGTCAGGAAGGAGGTAAGATAACAGAAAAAGTGGTAACGGTCAAGACTGAGAGGAGCTAGTTTGACAGTAAGATACAATCAAAGGCAACGAACAGTAAACATTAAACTGTTGCCAAAGCAATGCTCCCTCTGATGCTTTTTAAGTATAAGTATGCTTTAATATGTTCTAGTTTCTCTTCTTTTCTTCTCGTAGACTTCTTACATTATAGCAGTGCCACATTATGTTCATCCTGTATTAATGATCACAAAGTATAAAGGTGAATCTTCCACCGATGTATATGAATGAGATCAGAACAGATGAATGAAGGGATGGGGAGAAAACAGACACACAATCAGAAAAGTTAGGTAGAACAATGCACAGGAGAAGAACTGGCTCAGTGGTAGTCTTGGAGTTTTTTTAAGTAAAAAGAAAATTTTGTTACAAGTGTTGTGTTGGGTCAGGCTCACCTTAGGTATGTAGAGAACCATGGCTCCAGTACTAGCTGCTGTTTCACCATGTTGCCTTGCCACTTCCCATACTGTTTCAAAAGAAAACAATCTCTGTGCTATCTTTTGAGGGGAGTCAGTTGTTATTATCATAAATGTCTAAAGTGATCTAAATGAATTAGATAAGAGCTTTGAAAAATTCAGTTGAATTTGAGTATTCACATTATCAAAGAATGATAACATAAAAGAGAAAAGCTGAAGAGACAGAAGAAAAGAAAGAATACCAAACTTCCTAACCTATTTTTGAGTCTTTTCCAAGAACTGGGAGCTTTAGATTGTCTCAAATACCTCATCTGGAACCTCCCCGAGTCCATATAAGGAATTGTGAAGGGATTTTATTTTGGGATAATGGAAAATGTGGCTGTGGTTTTGATAAACACTCTTTGAGCCTCTTACAGCTAGTGATTGTGGAAGCAGATAGTTTGTCACTGCTTAGTGTGGCCTCCCCTCCCCCTCTTTGTCTCTTAGTTCAGCTCACATACATTCCCTTTTCTAGTCAAGTCTACTGCAGCCTGACATAAAAGGCAAAAAAGTGAAACTGGAAGCGAAGCAAAGAATGCAGCTGTGGCATTATTGAAAGGTTTGTGATGTAATTCAACCCATATTATTGAACTGAATTGGACCTGATGGTTTATATTTGATACAAGACCAGTTTGTTGCATTTTTTCTCTTTTCTGTATGGAACTCTGAGAAGGCCTCTGATGTCTTACTCATTAATCTGAATTTAGTTACTCCTCCAACTTAACATGTAACACATACACCTTTTATGTACTATTTGTTAATGACAAAGTGCTAATGTAAACAATTTACTCATACAGAAAGAGACTGTGAAAGTTTTGCAAAAAAGGGATATACCCTATTACATTTTCTGCTGAATGAAATAATTCGATTTTAATAATCTTTTTTTTTCCTTTTTACATTTTTAACATAATCTGAAAATACCATGTGCCCTTTACACTGTCAGAACATTATGAAAAATAGACCGGAATTGACAAAAGTAGTTCAAAGTGGATATATGAAAACTTGGGAATATATTTTCTACTCCTGTAAAGTTACTGTTAAGAAGATATAAGGTTTTGCTCTGACAGCAACAATATTTTCGTATGGTTTGATATTTTAACACTTATGCAAGACTAATGCAAGAGGAATGGTTATAAGGCTAAATATAAGAGCTGTCAAATGTTGACACATGTTGCACTTCTCTTACCAGGAAGGCTGTGTTAGCTCAATTCTTGCCCATGTCAAAGATACAGTGAGACAAAGAAGGCCATGAATGCCTTGAAACAAGAATTTTCAAAAAGGCAGGAAACCTTTGGTTGAGTTTGTGTTTCATGCTTGCTTTAGGAAAAAAACTTTTTCTTTACACTCTGTGAACATTTCATAACAAATGGTCCAATACAATCCTGTTTTCTTGACATCAATTTAAGAGCATTTTTACTATAAACTGATTTCAGAGTTATAATATTCTTGTGTGTAGATGAGAAGAGTGGAGAGAGAGAGAGACAGTCAGAGAGATGATGTATTGGTGTTCATGTTTGACCAACCAGGCCTAGGCTGAAGTGCTCACCTCCACAGACAAGGCAGAAACACTGTTTACACAGACACTGTACAGATAATGGAGTGCAAGCACTCTTACACACCCAAACATTGCCTTTTAAGGCCCCCTTTCATTTCTCCTCATCTCCTTAAATAATCTCAACAGGAAATGTAAAGGGTGGGGGTGGGGGGCTGGCTTTTGGTAGTTACAACCCTCCCCTTTCTGCTTAGATTCAGGGGGCTAATGTGCTCTAGAGTACACTGCAGACCCATGCGCACACAATTTTCACTTAGCCAGCTGCATGAGTTAAACAAAGGAAGGCATAAAAAATCTTGTTACCTATATATGTTGTGTCTCTGTCTTCAGCTGTATAACTGATCTTCAGCCATAGGCGTTTTACTGGCTTTAGTGTAAAGGGCTACAAGGTAGCCAGGGGTTGGTGTTTGAGCGCTTTTAAACGTCTTCCAACTGGAACCTAATTTATTAGACAAATTATGTTGACACAACAGTAATTTGTTGGGAGAGACAACAGAACGCAACCATATACTACCAGCCAAAAAGTTTTGCACAGCCTGAAAATTTCTGTATTTGCATGTTCACAATTTGAGAGCCTTTAAAATTTGCCAGAAAATGTCATATTTTTTGTCCACTACTATCTACCTACAAAAAGCCATCTAATATAACTAATAATGTGAATCACCAGACAAGTATTAGATATTTAACAAACTATTGCATTAAAGGTTAAAGGACAGCTTAGAATTCAACTTCGTTATTACCACAACCAGTTAAGAGGATGTCAGACATGCACTAATGTTACAAATGTTACAGACATGTTACAAATTATTTCTAGTTTATGAAGGAAATTTGTTTTATATGACATTTTCATTTATAGTTGTTTACTCAACAGCTTTCTGATGCTTAACTAGAATAAAAAGCTGCAGTTTCTGAAATAAATGGAGAAGTTGTAAAAACCTGTGGTGTGTGAAAACTGGTAGTGTACAGCTTCACAGAGCACATACATTTTTTGCGTTTAATTTCTTCAGAATTAACATTTTAAAAATGACAATAATGAGACTGTTACTTTCACCTGTTTTAAATTAAATGGATTAGAGTGACAACAATGGTAATAAAAGATTGTGTTTGTGTTTGACAAATCAGATCCTAGACTGTTTTGGGTACATAAATGAATACTTGATAGATTCTTTAAGTGCAAGGAGTTAAAATGTAGAGTGGCAAGACATATGAAAACATTTTGCAACAAATTATGCTAAACCAGGAAGAGTTCATGCTTTTGTGTATGTGAAGGGCCTGAAGTTATTTGTATCATTTAGGGCTTGGGGCAGTCCCTTGTGAGCACCCACTCACTCTTACTGTTCATGTGAAAGTGACCCTGGGATCAAGAGTCCCCAGAGGCTTGGAAAGGGGCGCAAGTAATACAGGGGACAGGCCAGAGAAGCAGGGGCATTTGGGTCATGTGAAAACACTTGGCTCTGATGGATCCCAGACTTTTGACTCCTAGGAAAATAAATAGTCTACTTCCTCTCCCTCCCTCCCTCACAGTCTCCAGTTCATGGAGTCCCTCCATCCTCTTATCTAATCTATCCATCCATCAAATCAGAGCTCATATATTCGTTCAACCATACATGGTGCTTTGCAGCAAAACCAAATGGGGTAACACTGAGTATCTACATATTTATTCAAATTTAACAACAATCATGTGAGCTCTTTTCAAAGAAGAGAGTCAAACTATGGCTTCCATCTATTTTGTGCCAGCAACATAAAGAGCCATGAGTACTATTGGTCTACATCATGGAATGGTCAGGAATAATCAGATTACAAATATTGCATGTTTAACAGAGTGAAAAAGAGCTTGTCTGAGTAAGTAACAGTGTAATATGCAACTGGGTGGTAGAAAGTCTCCAATGTAGAAAAACAGGTCAGATCATCTGTCTCTCTCTCCCTTTTGGATGTTTCCAGAAACAAAGGAGCAATAGATAACAAATGTATTATTAATGGCATATATCTGCATAATATAAATTAAAGGTTCCAGTTTATATATAAACTCTATCACATACTGTGTACTAAGCTGAGCTGAAAGTATGACAATATTCCAGCTAAAAGACAGGGCAGCTTTTGATGTACATCAGTTCATGTACATGAACTGACGTATATGACCATCACCCTCTGTAGTTAAAGAAACCATATATGAAAATAGAGCAATAGGCAAAAAACCAACAAATATATAATATATAGATATTGGTATATTCACAAACATGCCTTGTTTGTGGAAATGATCCAAAACATCAGGCACCAGCTCAGAGTGCTCAACTTTTTTTCACTAACAAATTTTTCAATAACAACTTACACAGCAAAGTGCCACATATACCTTTCATAAGCACTGTTCAGTTGTGTGTATTAAACAGTGAAAATAGCTCAGAATAAAAAGTATAATATGTATATATATATAACACAAACACACACACATATACACTCCACACTCACCTCAGTCTTTGTCCAGGTCTGTTGTCGCCAGGCAGGATGAAGATGGGAAAAAGGGTAGAATAGACTTAGAGACTCTATCTATGAGCTCTTTGCAGAAGCCTCTCTTTTAAGGCATGCATGCATGGCCTAGAGAGCAAAGACCCACAAGAACAGCATGAAAGGGAAATCCTCCAGGCTGTGTGATTGGCTGTTTGGTGAGACCTCATGAACCTAGCCCGTGACCTGCAATGTGTGAAGAAGAGAGGGTCTGGAAAGGAGGGCTTAGGCAGAGGAGGAGGGCCCAGACTGGGGTTGGGCCTGTTCTCCCAACTAAGGAAGGCACATTTGACAATTTTCATATTTCTTCTAAATTTGGAGATTTCTGCCCACGCCAGAGTCTTGGCAGCTCTGACTGTGTGAGCCCATGTGGAAACCATTAACAACAGACGACTCCTTGCCATTCCAGCCTGCAAACAGTTTGTGCAGAGACACAGATAGAATAATTAACTTATTTTCAATAAATGTAAGAAAGGCCACAATTCAAACAGAGCTGGTGGTATTTTTTCACAGGAGGCAATATCACATTTGTGATATGCCATGAAGAAATAACTCCAACTTGAGCTAAAAAGTTATGTGATACTGATAGTGAATCTGTTACTCTGCTGCAAAGCTGAGGTAAGTTGCCTCAGATTTACAGAACATCAAATCCAAGAGCCACAAGCAAAAGCTTAGATAGACATGGAAAATGTTTACTATGTACCTTAAGGTTTTCTTCTAATTTAAAGATGTATTGTGTTGCTAAACAACACCTCGTGTTAAGTCAGTGTTATCTTGCTTTATCTTATCTCACGTCACGTCACCTTATATTATGTCCAAAAAATGGCTGATACAGGAGAAGGTAAAAATATAATTTAGATAATTAATCATTTATAATGGAAGTTCATCTAAAAACATACATTTTCTCAATTTTAAACTACTGGTCGATTCAAGATTAAATTTCAGCTCAACCTAATGTTAGCAAATTATATACATAAGTGAAAAATAAAAACAAATGGAGATGCAGGGTTTTGTTCCTAAAGTGGCAATTTGCACATTGCACATTAAAAATTAAAGTCACTGACCTTTTGTTCTGTTTTCACAGTTTTTCTGCTTGAGCACACCTAGTTGATGAGCATAAAGGCTCTGAAAAATGGCTTTGTTCATCAACCTGAACATCATGCTCTGGCAGTATGATGGTATTTTCAGTTTGAGTAAGGCTATTTAAAAAAATCATTAAAAGATCTAAAAAGATGTGTAAAAATGATGTCAAGTTCTCTAAATTTCATAATTTGTTTACTTTTAGCCTTTCTTTTAGGATTGGGCGAGTGAGGGTCTTAAAAGATATCTTATTTAAGGATGCAGCTTTCAGTGATGTAACGGCTAAGAAATGTACCCTTCCTGGCTACATTCTTAGCTTTGAGTGACATGCATAATGAATACATAAATGAAATTAAACAAAAGTTATTAGATTGCTGACTTCTGGTAGGTGTAAAAAAATAGCTTCTAGTGACATACATTTTGACGTTTCAGTATTTATAGTAACTTACAGACACCAAGGAACGTAATTAAAACTAAATAAAACTAAGACATTTTAATGAATGAATGAAGACTTACACTGGAGCCGTGATTCGGATATTAATA
This sequence comes from Brachyalestes nurse, assembly GCA_037974405.1. NCBI lineage: Eukaryota > Metazoa > Chordata > Actinopteri > Characiformes > Alestidae > Brachyalestes > Brachyalestes nurse. The sequence continues at coordinate 20,779,481 of JBBPCY010000032.1, read as the reverse complement.
CATTGTTTATCCCAGTACATGATTGCCAATTTGACTTAAATGCTGAAAACCTGACGTATCTATTCACAGATAATCATGATGCCCTGAAATTCTGCATCACTAAAATTGCATCTCTCATATTTGACCAGTCATACTGGGGACACATATCCACATCCCACTGCAAAACTTTAGTACTCACCTGAAGAGGCCTTTTAAAGTTTGAAGTCTGAACTTGCTATGCTGATTCCATTAACAGGTATACCGCAATGCTTATGTATTAGGAACTGGTATAAAAAAATGACCCTCTACAGAGGTATTCCCAGCAATTTCCCAGATTTCCCAGCCATTTATAGTTCAATAGGGTTTCCAGATCTGTATTAATATTGCCATGCTTGTACTAAGAAGGTGAAATATGGAGGTGGGAACATCATGACCTAGGACTGCATACCTGCAAATAGTACCGGTGACAAACTATATTAAACTACAGTACATTTAAAGTCAGTGGCCAAGAAAGGGATGTTTCAGTAACACGGTGACCCTAAACAGACAAAACAACTCAAATGTTTCTAATCAAATATTCTTCTTTTACAGTGACAGAATTTAATAGTGATTTTTCATCTCTTATTATTGTCATTATTGTCTACCATCCTGCTGTATCTCATTTTTGTACTATTTCCTCAGACATGTCCTCATCCTCCTTCTCACATGTTCCATTTCATTTGCAGTCATTGTCTAATCAATTATTCTTTGTGTCAGAGAAAAACGTGAGCTTAACCTAGGCATGAAAGAAAGTGGTTAATCATTTCTTGCATGTTCATGTGAGGCATTACAGTGTAGTTTCTTTGTTGCTATTTAATATAACGATCATATAATGTGTCCTATTCAACACAACTGTTGTTATGTCAACACCTCCCTGGATTAAGTTAAGAATATATTAAATATTTTATTACTATTATTTATAGGTCTTTTTGCCCCCTCCAGAACAACAGGAATTATTAAATTTCGTTTTGATTGTGCATCAATGTTATTGAAACTGACAATATAACAGCTTGATTTACTTCTGTAATGTATTCAATTTTCCATTCTTACTTTGTTAAATAATTTGTTTTAAAATGTTGATTTAAATGCCACTGTATAATTTTATAATTGGCTAATAAGCTCCGGAGTTTTGAACTTTTTTCAGCCAAACAAGGTCAGAAAATACACTGATAATTGTATCTTCTTCTTTGAACTAGTGTTAGTGTTACAGTCCTGGACTGTGGTGTCTTGCTCCTTTCTGTCACTCCTAGCGAAAGGGCTTAGTCAGGACTGGCCTCAGGCTTTGTTGTGGTGGCATATGTTCTCACAGGCACCAATGATCTGGCCTCTGAGCTTTCCATCCCTAGCCCAGTTAGCTTCACCTTACCCAGACAATTCAGGTCACCCCCAGTGTCGCAGATGATGCCGCAGATGTCGCAGATTGGCTGAATGGCGATTCGGACTTGGACAAGGCAAGATTGGTATCTGACATCTTTGCCTTTATAAAGGCAGATAACCAGCATTTGGTAGCAGAAATAGCAGGCCTCGAGAACTAGGAGCGCATGCAGCTCTGGAAAACTGCTCAGTGCTGCTGGTGCCCTCTGCTGTACTGGAAGGTTTCAAATAATTGCTGGTGTGCCAGTCTCCTGGTTCCGAGCAGCAGGTGCCCCAGCCACCAGGTCCAGAGCAGCCAATGTCCAAGCCTCCAGGTACAGAGCAGCCAGCTCTCCCGTCTCCTGGTCCCAAGCAGCCAGTCCTGCAGTCTCCTGGTTCCGACCAGCAGACCCTCCAGTCTCCTGGTCCCACCTAACCCAACGCCCAGCCCCCTGGTGTCCCCCCGCCTTCCGTTGATTTAAATTCCTACAGTCAACATATGTATGTTCAGTGTCTTGTTCAGCCCCTTGTTTAATCCCAATTTCCTGTCTTACCCAGTGTTCAGTCTGTTGTCCTGTCTCCTGTCCAGCTTCATCTCAAGCCCTCAGTTCTGTACCTGACCCACCCCTCTGTTTTAAACCCTGTTTTATTCCTGCCCTCAGTAATCTATTTCAGCCCCAGTGAAATCCTGTGTCCAGACACATTCCTTCCCTCAAATGTGTCTTTTAGTCCCACATTCAGTTTCTAATTCAGACCTGTCTTGTATTCAGTCTCCCCTCTTGTCTTATTTCTGCTCCCTATCACCTGTCTCATCACCTGTCATGTCTTCTTTTTCATTCCCAGTCCAGTGCTGAGTGCTTGTCTGTGTCTCCAGTCCCATCTCAGCTGTCTCTCTCATTGCCACTTTGTCTGGTTCCCACTACAGTCACTAGCCTGCCTCTGTTTTCTTAATCTCCACCCCTGATCAAACCCTGTTTCGTCTGTTTCTTCCTTGTCTTAATTATACCTGTCCTGCATGTTACCCTGATCTAGGCCGGCTACCATAGCAGACCATGTTTGCACCTAGAGGGGGATTCTGCGACAGTCTTGCCCTGTCTTGTCATGCCCTATTCTGTTAGTCTCTGTCTTGTCACATACCTTTCTGTCACTCCTTTAACATGTTTTCTGCTTATATTGGATTCTGTCATGCTCTGCTGCACGTGATTATTGTTCATGTTTTCACTCCCTGGCTCCACCCTTGTCCTGCCCCCTGCTAAATGTTGCCACCTGTATATTTGTGACTCCGCCCATCACAGCTGTATCTGGTTAAACATGGTGCATTCATACACCTGTCTGTTTATATCTATTTGTCCGTCAACCGCAACCTTTACCCATATATGTAGATCCCATACCTTTAATATTCAGCAGTGTTTTTGGTTGGTTTTGCATAATAAAGTCTGTGGTGCTGCATTTGCATCTGTCATCCTCGTCCTCGTCCTCCATCACACTGACAACATTTCATGAATACATATCAGGAATACTTGATATTTAACCATCATTTTGCTAATGGCAAGACTGGGAAGCCATTTAAAAGCTAATAAAAGAATTGTAAAATCAGTTGGAAAAGACTGTAAAAAGAGCTAAGCCACAAACGAGAGCAGTGGTGAGAATGCATGAATAAGTTTCTTACTGTCAGCAGTGGAGAAAATCTTAAAAGCTTTAATAATATTGCTAAAGTAATAATAGTAATATTTACTTTTGCTGACACAACTGATGGTTCATAACTTAAACCTCCTTTCAAAAATGACATCAACCTTCTGAACATATTTTTATTTGCATAGACTGGGAGTCTAAATAAATAAGTATATATTTTTTTTCAATAAACAGAATCTCATTCCAATAACCAGAATCTGTCTTAACTGTCTATTTTTAAACTGAAACTGCAGTTCAAGGATGTCTTAATGTAGTATCTGAGCCAGCCCAGTTCCATCACTGGTTAAACAGAATATTGTGGCCAGTATAAAAGGCTGCTCTGAGATGTAGGTTGTCTGAGTGTCTGTTCACAATCAAATGATTTAAAACTTTGACAAGTGCTTTTCAGTGCTATGTGAGTTGTGAAAGCCAGAATGGAAAAATTCACCAAGATTGTTTATAATTAGATTGTCAGGGTGGAATTACGTGAATGGAAACTGCTTTCTCAATTATTTTGCCAAGAAATTGGTTGCTTACCAATCACAGATAAGTCAGGAGTTAGGATAGAGGAGGGGTCCATAAAAGGAACTGGGATAGGTAGATACTAGGGACATACTGAAAGACGCTGATCAAGAAAGGGCCATAAACAGGAACTTGGACAGGGATTATGAGCAGCATAATGACAGGCATGAAGACAGGGATCAAGGATGGTGACAAGGACCAGACTCATCATAGGAACTAAGCGAGTAACAGGAAATGGTACTGACATAGAAATCTGTGCCAGGAGACTTAGGGACAGAAGACTGTGAGGGGAAAGGGTGTCACTGATGTATGTCTCCAGCTGGGGCTTCAGCTGGAATTACTGACATCTAAAAAGCATTGCAGTGATCATTGCAAGAAAATCTAATACAAAAAATACAGAAGACCAAATATACCATAGTGATATAAAACAATAAAAAAACTCTTTCTACAGTGCAGAATACTGATATGGCTAAACAGTGAAGAGGATTGTATGCTATGTCTGTTAAACATTAGTCAGGGTCAGCTTTACATCACTCTCTTGTTGCTGGGCTTGCACAGCCAGACAGGTAGACATTTCCTTCTGTGCCTGGAAAGTCTGAAAATAATACATTTAAACAACTGATGATGGAGAACAAAGTGAGAACTCAACAGTAAAACGAATAAGAAAATGTCAGTGTAGGTCATAATTAGGTGGGCCCTTTCTTGGCTTAGCAGAATATAAAACATGCTTCCCCTTGGCTGTTCCCCTGGCTATCCCTAAGAAGCCTTAAAAAGGCAATGTTTAGGGAAGACACTGTTTATATGTGGAGAAAGTGAAGCTGTTAAAGACGGCAGCCAACCACTGCCTCACAACTTGACAGCGTGGTGCTATAATAACCTACCTGATATACTTCTCCTAGATTTAATGATGTGTATTTTACAGTTCCTTGCCTTATATGGAAACATCTAAATGATCCCTGCTTCTCTCAAGTATGTATTTATCAGACATTTTTATATATTGTATCAAGAAAAATTACTTCATCTGTGTTCTTCACCCTCTTTCACCTTTTAAAATCTTGTCACCATTGCTATTCATTTGTATTTTGCTCTTCCTGAAGTTTGTTAATTTGTCAAAAAATGTACTTTGAATTTGTTTGTATTTTTACTAGATCAAGTACTTCCACTGTTTGTACTTTTATGTAAGTTGGGCATCTTGGGCATCTTTTTTAAATGTAAAAAGTCAATTAAAACATGAACACAGACTAGAAAAGAAACCCCATTAATGCACATCCACTGTGGAAGTACAAATCAAGTGTCAATGTAATTTTTAGTCAGTGGTCTTATTCTTCATGTTAATAGTGTTTAATAATCCAGTGATGGGTGAGCCTGGATTACTTACAACCATGTTTTAGCTATCCAATGAATATATAGTTGTATGCAACAGTTTGAACACCCCTGGTCAAATCACATATTTTTTTCCATGTGAAAAAAAAAAAAAATAGGGCTGTAACGGTACATGTATTCGTCCCGAACGGTCATGGTACATGGGTCATTGTTTGGTACATGATGTCGTACGGAGAATACACGGTTCGATGGAGAAGACGCGATTAAAGAAATGCGGAACTAAATTTACAAGTGTGAGTTTTGTTGCCTTCTCGCCTCGGTGTTAGCGGCTGCTAACCAGGCGTCGTTCGCTCGGCAGGT
>JBBPCY010000032.1:20761400-20774134 GCA_037974405.1 Brachyalestes nurse | reverse complement strand
ACACACACACACACACACACACACACACACACACACACACACACACACACACACACACACACACACACACTTCTGTATAATATCCATTTCAAAACACATGCATGTAGATGTTGTCATAAGCACAAACTAAGATATGTTGTAATAAAACAGAATGAAAAACATTCAAACAAATTTCTACATATTAAAAATGTTCTCATCTAAACTGCACCTGCTGCCATCATAAAAGATAAATTGGTTAGGAAGTCACACATGTAAGTGTGCATATGGATATGTGCATTAGAAGTACTGAATAAAAATAATGCAACAGCACAGACATATACATCTAAAAGTTAGTGACCACCCGACTTTAAGACATGGATTATTTTCTATTAAATACAAACTATTTAGTTATTAGTCTCTCCTAACTAGGAAAAAGCAGAAAACATGAGACAGAAAACATATTCAAAAACAGTCTCAAAATATATAAAACAGCAATACAGCAATATTTGTAATCCCAATTAATGTAATTAAAATATTTAATTTGGCCATTTTAGAAGCAGAAAATTTGCAAGGCAGCTGAGGTGTGTTTGGGTTACCCTTTCTCTGTTAATGGTATTAATGTTGAAGGGGCACAGCTGTAATTATTTTTTCAAGAAAGGAAAAATGGACATTTCCATGGAATGGAAGTGACAGGACAAAACTAAATTTCTATAAAAAAATACTTAAATATGTTTTCTGACAATGAAAAATTAATAGCTTGTACTTAAAGGCTTTTTTTGACAAAATTGATTACACACATACACAGAGCACTATCCTGAGGTAATAAAATAAAATCTAATCAATTTAGACGCCACATCCATGGCAAATTTTGTGGAAGGTATGCCAGAAGAAAGCCTTTTCTTTCATCTAACCACAAACCTAAATGCCTGGAGTGTGCTAGACACTACTGGAAAAAAATCTACACAAAAACCCTTTTTCATTTAAAAAGTTTTCATTTAAAATATTTTTCATTTAAAAAGTTTAAGAAAAGTAGGAATTCCCATGAGCAAAACATAATTTGGTTATTATGCAAAACTCACTTTAGTTATAATAGGTCTATGGGCTATACAAAACATATTCATAAAGTTCCTTGCACAAAATCACTCTTACATAAAGAGATATCACCAGGTTTATTCTTCACAGTTTGGGTCCCTTTTAAAACGAGCCGTTTAGAAAGAGGGCCCACTGGGTCCCACTGGGCCAATTTGCATAGAACCGCCCCTCATCTGTCGAGACCCCGCCCACTAGATTAGTTGAAGATTCGGCATTTTGTCTGCTGGTCTTACAAGCTTAGCGAGAGCGCCACGGCTACAAGCAGAGGCAGGTCACTCATGAAGTGTTGTGTTGTTGCTGCAAAAAACAACCTACACTTTCTCCCAGACTAAGAAAAAGAAGGACTGTGCGGCACCATTTCACTTTGTGTCCCAGCAACAATCGGTTTCGTTCCACCTTAAGTATTGGTGGGGCGTAGCCAGCAACAGCTTATTTGCTGGAAAGGAACAGAGCCTTGAAATGGCGTGTTTTGAACAGAACTGAAATTGTAAAGAATAAACCTGGTGATATCTCGTTATGTGAGAGTGATTTTGTTCAAAGAACTTCAGAAACATGTTTTGTATAGCCTTTTTTTGTATTATAACGTTTTTTTTAAGTGAGTTTTACATAATAGGTCCCCTTTAAGGGCCACAAAATAAAAGGTGTTGAAGGGCGGTTTCTGAATCTTCAGAAAGGGCTCCAATATCATCAAGCAAAAGGACACTTTTTTGGTAATGTGAGTAGAGGAAGGTTGGAGTGTCAATAGTTATGATAAACATATGATAAGGGTTTTTGTTTTCAAACACTAAATTTACTTCATTAAATGTTACATATTTGTCAGTGTGATTGGGCTACTTAACAATAAACTTTTTTTTTTCTTTTTGTCCAGCATTTATGGGGCTGGTTTGTGCTACTGATGTTTTTTAGAATTGTAAATTATCTAAAACAAGTATAAAGTGTGTCACTTTTACAGATTCATGATTACATATATTTAAAATGTATATATATATATATATATAATTTTTTTTATTGTTATTGTTATTATTATTATTTTTTGATCATTTGATATTATGATTCTCTGGTCCTTACCTGACTCAGATACCAAGGGCACAGAGCACAGCCTACTGCAAGCACGGGTGATTGGCCGTCTGGAAAACATGTCCCTTGATGTTCTTTGTGGAGGCACTTGGTGGCCTGAAGAATTGTCAGAACACCCTTCAGTGGATCTACGTGTGCTGTGGGGAGCAGTGCTGTGCCTGGTCTCTGACTGCTCTGTCCGATTTCTCTGGTCAGGGATATGGCAGGTTGACCTACTGCTGGTCTCTCCATCTGACGCATTGTTTAGAGTCATGGAAGTGCCTCTCTGAGGGCCCGAGTGAGCCCTACTACAAGTGCAGCATGTCCGCATTGTGCCTTCCTCCCGACTTCCAGAGCCCCCTCGCCGTTCTGAATTTACTGACTCCTCTCTCCAGCGGATGGTGCACACACACCCCCTGGTGGTGTGACCAGCAGCCCCATTATTTCGATCTTTTGAACCATTTTCTGCTGTTTCACTTGCTGCCTTCATGTCTGCTTTGATCTGCTCACTACTCACCTGGCAGCCTTTCTCACAGCTGGGACACTGAGCCACCCTTCGACGCAGTGGAGTTTTCCCTTTTCCTGTTTAAAATAAATCATTTTAAACAGTGATACTTTAACATTTGTAATGCTTCTCCACTACTGCACTGATAAAACCCTTTTCAGGGCCCACTACCTCTTGTGACTGATTCTTCCTCAGTACCACTACGCTTTTGTACGTCTGTCTCAGGGTACTGCTGGGAATGAAATGCACCCTGGATCTTGGCTGGACTCTCCTCATCTTCACTGTCAGAATCAGACACAACAATGGGAGCTTTCTTCATGGTGGGCTGCACACCACTGGGTCCTAGAAAAGAGAATAATGAGTTAATCAATAGATTTTATATGAAAGTACTCAAAAGTAAAATAGGTCTCCCATGAGGTAAGAGTATTTTGTTTCATACCTGCCTGTTCTTCATCTTCCACTCCTGAATTTTCAACCTGACAGAGGGGTACCTGCTCGTCTGGACTGGCAGCTTGTGCCTGTGGCTCAGCCTCAATATTCCCCACCACCATGCCATCTACATCAGGCATCTCTGCATATAAATGCACACATCACATTGCAGATAAGACGTCCAGTGAAATAGCATATTAGACTTATACAATTAAAAGCATAGCATACCCTCAGCTCTGTGTGGTGGCACGTCAACGGCTTCGTTGTCACGATTGTGTGGAGGAATATCAGCATCATTGTTCTGGTGGTTGTTATTGTTATCATTGCCATTGTTAGGATTCTGGTTACTGACCAGAGCGGAGGATACACCGATACCTGTGCCTGCACTTAGACCAACTCGAGCACAACCCTGAAAAAGACAAACTTCTAATTCCATCTATTCCATAATATTCATGTGACCAATTTCACATTGTTTAGATGTACAACACAGGAATTTAACAGTATCACAGAACTTTCCATGTTGAGCAAGAACACTTCAGTCTATGAAAGACATATCAGGTAAAACTAACACAAAAAGTCTTGTTTTAATAATGCCACTCAAACTGGTTCCATCCTAAAGGAAAATTCTCAAGCTTACCTTGGGGGGCTCACGAAACATTTGGTCTAGGTTGATGAACTCCACATTGGGCAGCATTTCAATAAATTGGCTAAAGGACTCGAGTTTAACAGCATGACAGCGCACTAGTGTAAGATCCACCAATCTGCTCCAGCGAGAATGGTCTAATGGAAGGACAAGAGAATACTACCTGATTTACTTAGTTTTTTCAGACAAAGCAACAGTGATACATTTAAATAAATAACTTCCATTTCAAGGCAATTAATATTTTCATGGCACTGTATGTCAAGTGTTCTTACTCTTTCTTTATTAAGGAAGAAATTATTTGGTTATCCACTACTGTTGTGTTCCATAATGTGCAAGTGTCATAGCTAAAAACAAAATATTAGCAATACATTTACATAAATTGTTTATTTAAATAATGTTTACATATAATTATAAATTATATGTATTAGAAATATAACATTTTGGAATGAAACTCTTCATTTTAATTATGCAAATGCTGTCTTAACAGTACAGCAGAAGTACAGTCTAAGTGTGCTCTCCACTCCTCTGCTGAAAACAGTTTTTATAAAGCTGTGTTTATAAGTTTGGCAGGGTTTTCACACAATATCAGAACTATCCAAAGTAAAAAATAACTGAAAGACTAAGTATTTTATGTTCTGAAAGAGATCTGAAAGAGATTCAACTACTATGACTTTGGATTACAGAACAAGAATGGTAATAAATAAATACCTGTGATCCAATTGTGTGGGTTGTGAAGATGTGGGCAGTTGTAAACTACAAGGTACTTGATAGAACTAAACACTTCATTAACAGTCTTCATTCCAATATCAGTGATGATTCCTGGATTCTCTATTACATCAGCAAGACCATATTTCACTAACTCAGTATGACTCAATTTACCTGCAAAAAAATGCAAATAGGAAAATTATTTTGACAGAACTTTGTTTGCAACAATACACTGTGTTCCATCCATAAGGTAATGTAGCAAGAATTACAAGCAGTTGAAAAACACAGGATGAAAAACACACTTCAAAAGCTTTGAAAAATCTATACTCAAATTCAGAGAAGGCAAGTGATCTTAACTATCTAAGGATATTTATATCCAAATATGTAATCTATATTAAACAAAAGCCATCCATACATTCTTTTAATTATAGATTATAGTTAGAAGAACTGGAATTAAAAACGTATTCTCCTGCAGTGGAACAGTGACATTAGTGGCAGTTCTAAAAATAAATAGGTGGCTGGCTTCATATGACTTGAATGAAGCACTTGATAGCCTTTACCATGTCAGTGCTGGTGGTATTGCGTGATGTGAGGAATCCTAGGCAGCGGTTGAAGTGCGCTGCAAGTACGTCAGCTTGTTACAAATTAACTACATTCAGCTTTTTTCTAGATATAATCTCCTTTCTACACATTTCATGGTTATTGGACCAAGTTAGCTTAATCCATCTTAACATACACAGTCAGAAGAAATGGATATTGGTAGGAATAATCAATACATTAATTGAAATTAACTTGCATCTTCAATTGACTGATTATCTAAACCATCTTCCTTTACATCCCTAAAAAGGGCAGATAAAAATTGGTCCATACTGCAAACAGCACACACATTCACCATGTTCAAACTTGCAACTGAATATCAAGGCACAGATAAAAGTGTGTGTGAGGTTAACAGTTAAGTCAATGACTACATTTATTTGACATTAATTAAACTGCCATTTAAACTCTGTCTTAGTTTCATTAAAACACACACAGTAAGTTTAACATATATTGCTTTTTTTCTTTAAAATCATTATGATCATTAATGCGATTTCATACTTACACTGCAATAAGAACTCATCAACATATCCCAGGTGCAAAGTCTCAAACTGGGGAAACTCAAGTTCAGCCATCTTCAGTGCCGAAAATACCCCATCTTTGGTTAATGAAGGCTGAATTCGAACTTCATGTAGCCTGCAGAACAATAAAGTTCTGAAAATTCAAATTTTCAAAAATCTACCAAAAATCTCTTATTTGCAAAAATTCTTCCTTACCGGCGCGCAGCAGTAATGATGAGGTAGCCCAAGTCAACTTCAAGTGCATTCTTACAGGCACCAAATACAATAGTGTGCAAATTACGAAATCCCCCTAGGACATACATATAAAAACAAAATGACAAAAACATAAAAACGTTAAATCAGGTTTCTATGTTACCATGTAAGAATATGAGTGAAGACAATAACTGCCTGTATATCACCTTACACAGATGACAGTCTATTTCTTGACAATGAGATTTATTTATTTATTTATTTAAATTTGATTCGGTGTGAGATCCTTCACCAAGAGTTAAATTTTTTTTCTAACCCTTTTTATTGAACTTTACAATTCTGAAGGGCACTGTATAGATTTTGTATAGAATTCCGTCTATAACAATTCATGAACGCTATACTTTATAACCCGACCACAAGTCAAATAACGTTGTGGTTAAAGCACTGCATCAGCCTATATGACTGTGGGAACACTTAATTTTAGCTTGTGTGACCCCTGTTTCAAAAGTACAACCCAGCAGTTAACTAGCCAGATAAGAAGTCTGAAGGTATTGTAGGCTTCTTAAAACATTACCGCAATATCAATGTGTTGCTTAGCCCCATAGCCCCCATTTTGTTTTATATGTACAGGTAAAGTAAAGTGGCATTTGGAAGACGCCCTTATCCAGAGCGACTTACAATCATTAGTTACAGGGACAGTCTTCCTGGAGCAAGTGTCTTGCGCAAGGATACAATGGTAGAAAACCTGCAACTTTGTGATCATCGGTTCACAGGTGTTTCACCCACTAGGCCAGAGGTGTCCTGAAAGGCTGGTGTCCAGCACAGTTTGATGGTTTTCCTCCTCATACACATTCACTAAACCTGACAATTAACTGGCGAGGTGAACCAGGTGTTTCTGAGCAGGGACATCACCAAAACGTGCTGGACCATGGCCCTCCAGGACTGGAGTCCGACACCCCTGCACTAGGTTATGACCACTCCACAACATTCTAGTTAATTGGTTTAGCTGATTCCTATATATAAGCAACCATAAAAATAGTCAGTTTGTACAAATAATAGGTAAGAAGAAACCTTATCTGTCCCCTGATCTGACATTACAACACAATATACATTTTGCCACATCCTCAGACCGCAGCGACAGGTAAAACACACTGAAAAGAATTACTTCAGCTGTCTGAAAAACACTGTGTGTTGTCTCAGTTTTTGTACCATCAAGCCAAGTGTCGACTGAGAACACATATTAGACAGACAGCATCATACTGGCAGTTTGTTTCAGCATCTTTGTTAGTTTCTGGAAACCGAGCTTCTTGTACATGTGTACAAGGACACATGGAACATTGAGTAAGTGTTGCAAGTTTTATGACAACCAAGTATGACCACTAAGTACTAACCACTGCATATCAGGAACACTCCACAAGACCTGCCCTTTCGGAGCAGCTACCACAAGTCTTTCCATCACACTTTGCCGCATGTCAAAGTCGATTAGATCCTTAAGCTTGTCCATTGTCCTGCTTCCAATTCATCAACTTGAAGAACTGATTGTTCACTTATTGCCCAAGATAATCCAGCCCTTGACAGGTGCCACTATAGTAACATGCTATTCACTTCACCGGTGACGGGTGTACTACTTTTGACTGGAAATGATCCCACTTTATTTTATCTGAAAAAGTTTATACTTCACTCATCCCACTACAATAATTTGAACTGAACCAAAGCAGAACAGTTCTTTGCTTAAATATATTTCGCAATACCAAATTCTTACTAAAATCTGATGGACTAATAGTACACATTAAAGTTATGGTCAAGTCACTGTCATGACTTTAGGGAACCTAACAATTCAAATACATTTCCTAAAATAACTCTCAACAGAAAAGTAGTAGTATCTTTTTTCTGTCAGTTCACAGTAAAATAATTACAAAATCTATATGATGCCCTCCACAACTTTCAGTAAATATTTTTTACAAATTATTATTATTATTAGCAACTCGGGACATTTTCATGAACACAATGTGACAGAAGCATGATTCTCATTTAAACTGTTCATTTTTGCATTGACTGTATAGGACCGTTCAAACTGTAATCCAAGTAATCCTGATGAACTATGGGCACAAAAATGAGGTGACACAAATGCCAAATTTACTTAGTCATCAACACGGGAAAGACGAGGACATGCAAACCGAGTAGATACATACTTCAGTTAAGTGCCTGGGTCCTTGCAAAATCATATAGCGCTACTCAAAATACTTTAGATATTAATTTTTAATGTTTCAGTTTTAAGAGAACATGCATTCATTGCAACACGCATTCATGTACAGTGGATATAGAAAAGAATTCCACCTTCAAAATATTGACATTCTGTTGCTTGGCAGTCTGAAATGATACACACAAGAAACTATTTTTCCAGCTATATTTATTTAATGCAGCTTAAGAAGTGGAAAGTGTTTGGTACTACTCGGCTCCTCTGCAGATAAGGCCATTCCTCCAAACTGGATGGAAGAGCAAGGAGGAAAGTGGTCAGAGATGCCACCAAGAGGCCAAAAGTTACAGGAAAAAAATGGCAAAGAGTGGTAATTGAGAGAAAGGCCACATTAAGTCTCAATTAAATCTCACCTCGAAGATACTGAGGCCAAGTTTAAAAGGTGTTGTGGTCGAACGAGACAAAATCAAACTATTTGGCCTTAAATCCAGAGAACACCAGACCTACAGTAAAGCATTGAGGTGGTACCATCATGCTGTTGCGGTGTTTCTCTGCTGCAGGTACTGGATAATTTGGTTATAGCCTAAGGAAAAATGAATGGAGCACAATCCCATTCAAATTTCTGAGGAAAACCCTCTGCCAGAAAGTTGCCAATGGGAAAAAGTTTCACCTTCCAATAACACAATAACCCAAAGCACACAGAAACATTGAACACACAGTGGCTGAAATATGGACAGGCAGCGCCCAGACTTAAACCTTATTGAAAATCTGTGGAAGGCATTAAAGCCTGCAGTCAATCAACGGTCTCAATCAAATTTGACTGAGCCTGAACAGTTCTGTAAAGAAGAATGGGCAAATACTGCACAGTCTAGATGTGCAAAGTTCGTAAGGAAGTATCGCAACAGACTGAACTATTGCTATCATATCATTCACTTGTTAGAAGTTGCTTTGAATAAACATAAATTGTTTTTTGTTTTGTTTTTTAAGTGTGTTCATTTCAAAGCAAAAAATGCAAACATTTTGAAGGGGGTGATTCTTTTGTAAATAGTTTTTGCCAAAAACAGTTTTTGCTGAATGTTTTGACACAATCAATTTACTACTTTTTCCCTGAACAATAATTTTTAAAATATCACAGATAGTTTTCACTTTCTTGCAACCAAATTTTCTGTGCCATATAAACATAGTTATATCACATCTACAATGATTTGGTCCTGTACAAGTGTGCCACTTCTTGCTAAATATAGTGTTGGAAACCTTAATTGACCAAGATATTTTCAAGATGTCTGAACCACTTTTAGTAGGTACTGACAACAACATACCAGAAACACCGCACAAGCCCTGCTGTTTTGTAGAAGCTCTGACCCAGCAATCATAATTTTATTCAAAATCACTAAGATCTTTACACTTATTCTGGCTTTCAATAAATCAAATTCAAGAACTGACTGTGTAATAGCAACTTAATATATACCACCCCTTAAAAATCGCCATTGTAACAGGATAATAAAAATGATTCTCTTAATTTGTTTTAATGTTATGGCTGATACAAGACTAATTTACACAGTTTCTAAAAAAGTATGTCCGACATAAGGTATATATTTCATTTTCATTACCAAATTACCTTGACATTGCAAGTTAAGTAAATGGGCAAAGAGACACAGTTTTAGTATGTGGTTGTTCTCACCTGACCTCCAGCTGTCCTCCACCACATGTTGTATTAGTCCACCCAAAAAAGGGACCCTCACTAGTTCTAACTGCTCCAAGTTCCGGGCAGAGGCCAAGCCTGTCACTAATGGCACATACTTCAAGGAATTGGTTGGACCAGCACAGTTCCTCATGACAAATGTACGCAGGCTCACACACAGGAAGTCTTTGAAGGGTTGAGGCTTTGTAAGACGCACCCACTTCATGTACAAGTGTTTGAGCATGGATAAACAAGGAATTTCTGGTACATTGACACCTAAAGAGTGAAAATGTTTAGACATATCAGTGTAAAATCAACATTCCATGTTAGTTATACTGAACAATAAAATTATTAACAGACAAACTGCAACAGTTTTCAACCTACCAACAAGATGGAGGGTCTGAATTTTAGCTGCAGAAGGAATACTGAGTTTGTTCTCTGGAGGAATAGGAAATGCTCCATTGCGATTCCTGAACTTTCCAAGGATGTGGACTTGAGGCATGTAGTTCCAAATTGCTTCCACTAGTTCCAAATGAGAGGTCTCTACACCCTTTGAAAAATACAAAATCTTAGAACTTGAGAAAACAAGAACTGCAAAATGTATCCACACAAGCATGCTTTCTCATCATTAGTTTTCATGTTCAACACTTACCAAAAGATTAGGGCATGTCTGAAGAGCTTCTAGAACACCAGGAATACTGAATGCCTCATATCCTCTGACCCTTCTGCGCTCCAAGTATCGTGGATGCAAGCCATACAACTGCTCCAAATCAGGCATTTTCTTCAGGAGGGTGAGGAAACTAGAATCTGTGAATCCTTTGTTAAAAGCACATATCAGTATCATTTGGAACATAAAAAAAATGTATTCCTGAAAATCAAACAAAGTTGTCCATGTTAAAACTGTATATGGTCTGTTCTAAAAATATTAAGTATACTCACTGCCTGAGGAGCAGTGTCTTATGTGCTTATAAGCAGTGTCTTATGTGTTTGTTATGCTATATAATGCAATATAATGTCCCGTTGCCAACCTGAAGGCATGTACTCCCACCACCGGCTGGCACATAGGTCCACCACTTTCACCACCCGCAAGTACAGAGTTACTGCTTCCTGTAGCTTCCGTGACAGACACTCCATACACATAATGTCCTGCATAGGTAGATATCTAAAGGGAGAAGAACTTTTAGACTTGTATGATTTGTTTTACTAGGTATGTCCTTCTCTTACTGAAAACCAAACATTCACTCATCTTACAAAATTACAGTGAAAATATTAAAATATTCCATTATATTTAAAAATGAGAAACTTAAGTTTAATTTGAATATTTAATGGTTCCAGGATTCCCCCAATCATTTAACAGTACTTAATGTTTGATTTGATATATGATGATGATTGTAATTCTGGAACTTAATTACAGACAGACCATTAACATTGAAGACAAAAAATTAAACACAAGCAGTGCAGTAGTACGCGGTACTAACCGGAATATGTGGCAGAGCACCTCATGTGAAAGCTCATTCATGTAATCTTTGGACCCCTCCTCCAGCAAAGAGCTGCAGGTCCTTGTTCCTCCTCCAACACTTCTTATCTTAGTGGATTTCCGACAAGGACCCATCATGTCCAGGGTGCTGGGATATTTTCCTAAAATATGCAACGTACTCACTCCGTTTCCCTAGGTTCCCTAGTATTTACACCAGCATAAATATTTGCATCATATGACAGAATGAGAGCAAGAGGCACAAACAACGTAATATAAAAATATTATTAAATCTATAGATCGATCTCTTAACTAGGGATGTCACAATTACAGATTTTGATGGCATGATTATCATCTGGGAAATAATCATGGTTTCATGATTATCAAGATTATTTCACATGTATTAATTTCACAATATAGATAATCACATTCTCATTCACATACAATCACATTAGAGGTTTTAACCTTTTATTTACTGCTATCTTATTTTTTTAAAGACACAAAAAACATAAACAAATAATACAGTGCATAAATGGAATAAAAACAAATGGATACTGCTTTTTGAAACATAAAAGATAATAAACAGTTACGCAGCATAGTGAAAAGAAAGAAGTCTTTCTTTAGATTTAAATTTAAGCTTACATTTTAGCTAATTTCCCTATTTAAAAACATATTCAAAGGCTGCAGGACTGGAGTGCTTGCTTCGGTTCTATCAGTTTATATTAAAGTGCAATAATGTGAGCCTGTTCACATTTGCGATATTCGTCATTTGCTGATCGTAGCACAAATGCACCGCTGGTGAATCTGTTGATAGCACTGTCATAATCTACGATTTTAACAGAAACATGGTGTTAAGGAGCCTTTACAATTAATTAACCAATTTTAAAATAGCAGTTAATCGTGAAACTGGTTAATCGTAACATCCATACTTTCAACACAACCTATTAGTAAATGCATCAAACTGTCCAGCAGAAAGTAACAATAAAAAGGTAATTCTATAAAACTGTTTCACAAGATTTTTTAGATCCAGTACTAGAGAGTTTGGTGATTATGCTGTTTAAGTATAGAAAAAAGGAGCCTAACGGACAAGCTCAAACAGCTGTCCGTTAGGCTGTACAACATACCTGATGAATCAAGGTCTTCATGTGATCCAACAAAAGACTAATTATTTTAATCTTTAACCATTAAAGGTCAAAGATTAAAATGCGTGTGAATCGGTGCATGACGTTGCTGCAGCAAGAATAAGGAGAAGTGTTGGTTCTGTGACATCACAAAAACTATGATTTGAAAACGGGCTGTTTTTGTAGCTTACTTTCAATATACAGACAGTATGTATGGGGGAATACATGTACAATTTGAAACAATATTTACAGAATTTAAGTCTTGTTACTTTCAGAATTTGACATGGGCTCTCTGGATCGCAACTGCAATATGCAGCAGTAAAACTGCAAGTGTGATTTTCTGTCCATTTCATGCAGCCAAAATATTTAGCTTTTACTTTTAAATGTGCAGCAACAGAAGTTAAGTGTCAAACAACTGATGACACTCCAGCGTGTACCACTCCTGTGTGTGTGTGTGTGTTTGTGTGTGTGTGTGTGTGTGTGTGTGTGTGTGTGTTAAACATTATATAATATGTAATAATATGCTACATATATATACACACATATAT
>JBBPCY010000032.1:20724492-20738712 GCA_037974405.1 Brachyalestes nurse | reverse complement strand
TTCCTATTTCAAGAAATCTTACCAAGTGTAAATATCTTACTGCACTGGCAGATAATTTCACTTGTTTCTAGTCTTAAACAGCTCAAATTAAACGTTTTATTTCTTATATTTAGAAAGTCATTTTTTTGCAGTGAATAAGAGTATCTCTATCATATCTGATAGGTGGTGTTGTCATGTTGATCACATGAAAAACAGACAGAGAGAAAGATAACAAAAATCATCTAAAAGAATGAAAAGTAGGGTCGGAGCATTCAGCACAGCAGCTAACCTCACTAGCGCCATAAGTAAAATTCAATTAACTACTAAATAAATAAAATACAGTAAATCACCTCATTCTACCAGAACGCTGAAAACCATTTGAGAGTTTAGACCATGCCTTTAATGACTGAAAACTAAGGAGAGACTGTATGACTGTAAGAGAGAGATGGGGTGGTCATCACAGGAAGTGTGAGGCAGAGATAGAAATTTATAGTGCATTAGTTTGGAAAGATATTTTAGAATGCAAAGAACTGAAAATATTAGCATTACAAGAATTTCTTAATAAAACATAAAAAGAAAGATGAGCAAATACCGTGTGGAATATACTACACTTATATATTACATATTACACACTTATATAATATATATTATATATTCTGGCCATTCTTTTTTCTCTTTCATCCACTTTCCTGTCTGTTCAGGTGCATAAACATCATTTCACAGATGCCCCCACTGGTTAGATGGTAATGCTGTGAACTTTCCCCTTAAGTCTACATCTAAAATGGAGGATATTTCTACCTACAGTCAAACACTGTGGTTGCAGCATCATGCTCTCATGCATCAGGGACTGGGAGATCTGTCAAGCTAGAGGGAAAGATTGATGCAGAAAAATATACAGCAGTCCTCAAGGAACGCCTTCCTTTTGCTTTGGATCTCAAGCTGGGGTGACAAACAAAGGTTTACACACCCTCAGGCCCAATGACCCAAAGCATACCACCAAGCAAACAAAGGAATGGCTTCAAGAACACCACAGGAAAGTCCTGGAGTCTGGACACAATACAGTAGACTGATTAAACAAAATAGGAATTTAATCCAATTTAGGATGAGTCTTAGACATAAAATGAGGGCAACTTAAAGGGGGTCTGAAAACTTTTTGTATGCATTTATTTACTTGAATATATTTTGTTTGTCATCACTGTAGTAATGGAAAACATTGCTTTCAAATAGAATGCTGTGTTCTATTAAAATTTGAACCTATACTGAATAGTTTTGAAAAGAGTTTGTATTAAATGTGGTGTAGAGGTGGGAAAGTTTTGCTGTTGGGGAATAGTGGTGTGCATAATGGCAAATATCTAACATCATGATACTTTTCAAAATGTTCGCAATACACAAAATGTCATGATATGTATTTTGTCTGACATCGAATAAGTTGAAGTAAATAAACCAGAGATGTCACACGTAACACTACATTATTGATGTGATGGTGCTGGCAAGGACAGATATAACACCAGTATGGACTCAGGCAGAATGGGCTCTAGGGGAACCTCCTCAGAAGTGTAGCATCTTGTTAGCGTGTCTGCTTTTTTTCATTCTTAGACCCAGGGCAACACATGAGTTTGAAATTAATGTGATTTTAAACAATGACTACCATATGGATTTGAGATTTCAGTGGTCAGTAAGCACCTGAAGGGACTGCCGAGCTCTTTCCAGCCAATGTCACCACTTCTCCAACACATTGATGGCGTGCAGAACCACTATGTGTCCTTAAATCAGCAGGGTTTTGGCAAACTGGCCACAGAAGAAATCTTGCTCTCATGCATTCACACACCCGCCAGCCCAATAATATACCCAAGAAATGCAATCTCCAACCAGTAGAAATCATAGATTTCAGTCTTCACTCATAAATTGTGAGCAGGCAGGCTAGGGCCTGTATCACAACAGTGACATGTTCTGAGCGTATCCTGGAGTTAACCAAGACATCAAAACATACGCTATCACAAAGTGATTAGCATATCATGGAACATGTCATTCATGAAAGTGTGGAAGACGGAGGGGGTGTTTACCAACTCATCATGCATCATGTGCTATGTGTAAATGCCTAAATACCATCTTCCAATCATTACCCGCCCAAATGTGCACTGTTTCATGCACTCTGTAGGTTAGGCTTAGTAACTGTAGTTGCACCATGGAGCTCTTCAGTAGCTGAGAGGATCAGAGGAACATGATGAGAATACTTCATCAATGGAGTGAACGCTGGCGAGCTGCTCACCAGTAACCCCCGCTGGCTATGCTTTATCTTCAACCGGACATCGCTACCCAGCCTTGCTGGAGATACATCCATTGTGGGTCCCGTCGGGGTGTTCATCAAGACAGTAAAGTCCATCTGGTGCACTGTATCTCAACTGTCTGGTCCTTCTCCCACCATCGCAACTGTTTACCGCCCCCCAAAACCAAATAGCAACTTTTTAAATAACTTTGCTGCTCTGCTTACCTACCTCTCAGTGCTTTCACCAAATACTGTACTGCTGGGAGACTTTAACATCCACGTGGACCATATTTACAACCCTCAGACTTTACATTCTACCTCGAGAGCTTTGGTTTTCAGTAACACACCAAAGTTCCTATGCACTCCAAAGGTCACATCTTGATATGTTGTTCTGGTGTCTCCCCTCTTGATTCTACAGCTGACAAACTCCCTATAACTGTTCATTTCCTCCTTTCATTTAATCTCAAGCTCTCTCTCATTCTGCTAATAAGCTCCCCCGTTTAATTTTTTTTCCATAACATTAAGGATATTAGCATAGTTTTACCACACTTGAAGAGCTGGTCTCACACTACAACACTGGCCTTCACCATATTCTCAATTCTCTAGCTCCATTAAAAACCAGGTCTGTCTCCTTCTCCCTTTCTGCCCTCTGGTTTACACCAGAACTTTAGCTCATGAAAGCCAAAGGCCAGCGCCTTGAGCGACTCCATAAAAAAACTGGACTACGTGTACACAAATATATGTACAAAAAACATATATTACATTACAAGGACTGTATAGCCCATATAACTACTATTCGGGTATAATTGGTTCTAATTAAGGTAACACTGTTTTCACTGTTCAAGAATATCATCCAACCCCCGGACTACCTACCACCTCACCTATACTCATCTGCTTTTTGTAACTCCCTCATGTCTTTTTTTACTGAAAAAATCCAGAAGATTCTCCAGCACCTCGGTCCACAATCTACCCCAGTATCCTACCTGAACTTCTTTCATCGATGCAATTATTTTCTTCCTTTCAGGTCCCCACCATCTCAGAAATTTCAGATCTCATCTGTAACTCCAAACCATACACTCCCCACAACTCGTTAAAGCTTGTCCCCCATCTCTGGTCCATATTATCATGCCATCATCCTCTTCTCTCTCTCCACTGGAACTGTTCCTGCATCCTTCAAAACTGGGGCAATAACCCCAATAGTGAAAAAAACCTGGTGCTGATCCAACCAACTTCAATAATCTGCGTCCCATTTCTAATCTGCCCGTTATTTCCAAAATTCTCGGAAAAACTAGCTATTCAACTTCACTCTCATTTTTCTCATAATAACTTGTATGAACAGTTCCAGTCTGGTTTTCTTCCCCTTCATAGCACAGAAACTGCTCTCGTAAAAGTTACCAATGACCTCCTCATGGCTACGGATTCCGGTTTACTCACAATCCTCATCTTTCTTGACCTAAGTGCGGCCTTTGACACCATTTGTCACACCACTCTCCTCAATAAATTATCCTCCATTCGTATTACTCACACCCCCTTAGACTGGTGCAAATCTTATCTCTCCTGTCACACTCAGTTCATTCAGCTCAAATCTTTCTCATCCCAGCTTTCCACCGTTACTTCTGGTGTCCCCTGGGGCCCCTCCTTTTCATTATTTATGTCCTTTCCAATGGCAATATATTCCACAAATTTATGACACTCGCGGATGACACTCAGCTCTACCTAACCAGTAAACCCACTTCCAACCTCCAACCCTCCTCTCTTACTGACTTCTTGGCTGAAATAAAAACCTGTTTTTCTTCAAATTTCCTCAAATTAAACAGTGACAAAACTAATGGGGGTTTTCCACGGACTGGTACCAGTTTGGTTCGGTTTGACTGTACTCGCTTTTTTTGCTTTTCCCAAGCATGCCGTGCCGATACAAAACGATGATGTGTACATATGGGAGGTTACGGATTGGTGGTTGCTGTTGTTACGTCAGTGTTGTTGACTGAACCCAGATAAGCTGCCCGGCATTTACCTCAGAATACTTTACCTCAGAATACAACTTTCTCTGCCTCAGCAAACAGCCACAAACTAAGGATAAGAAATAAAATCCCTTTGATTTCATCCATGCTATCGATTGTAATGATGCCTGTTTGTAATTATGTTGTTTACCTCAGATTAGAGCGCTCCGTTCCTGCTGCTTCTCAGAATGTTTGGTCGCTATAGCAACCAGTTGTAGTGAAAAAATGTATGTCCGAAACAGAGTAGAACCGAACTGAACTGAACTGAACCGAACCGAGCTGGTACCAGTCAGTGGTAAACCCCCATAAGGTTCTCCTCATTAGTACCAAATCTACACTATGCAAAATGACAGTTTCTCTCTCCTTATTGACAATTGCTCTGACAATTGCTCTGCCCCCCTGCCCCTCCCAACGTGCACACACACACACACACACACACACACACAAACACACACACACGCAGGTTTACAGTCTGGGTGTCATCCTCAACAGTACTTTCCAATCCCATATCAATAACATTACCCGGTCTGTATTCTTCCAACTATGGAATATAAATCATCTCCACTCCTCCCTTACTGCCCAGGCTACTGCTATTCTTGTCCATAGTCTTGTCAGTTCTCGCCTAGACTATTGTCTCTATAAGCGTTAGCTGGTCCAGAATTCAGCCACCCACATCATTATCAGATACCACCTACAGCCGCTCTACTGGCTCCCAGGTATGTTCCGCATTTAAATTAAAATCCTTCTGTTAACCTTCATGACCATTCACAACCTCGCCCCTCCATACCTGTCCGACCCCCTTCATGTTGCCACTCCCTCTCGTAACCTTGCACTGTCCAATTTTCCCGTTTTTAATGCATTTTTATTTTCTGCTTTTTGTTCTTTATTGTTGTTTATCTACTTGCACTTTTTGGGTGCTAGAGAGGCGGCTATAAATAAAGTGTATTATTATTATTATTATTATAGTTATCTGTCTTTTCCACAAAAAAAGGTGTGCGGAGGTGGGAGACGTATACCAGTGAACCACTGCCTGAGTGCCTTGACTACATATTCCTCCATGGTCTTGGTTTTCTGGCTCTGATAGTGGGTAAATATGCAACTGAGGAGTTGTGGCGTCAGCCAGGAGCTGAATAGAATGGACCCTGGGTCAGTGATGGGGGAGATGGATCACCATCTTGCAAAAACCTTTGGCCAGCGTTGAATATTTGTGTGGAATGTATACGGGCAGATGAGGGCAAGGCCTCAGTAGTGGTAGCATAAAGTTCTAGGATTACTTTGACAGATATTTTTATGGTGGGAAGACCATTGTTGGATTTTTCCAGCATTCAAATCTAGTGTGGGGTTACATTAGCATAACCATGGTGACCACAAAATTATCTATTGCTGAGAGTTAGACAGAACTAAGAACTGAAAATGTTCGGTATGGTCTGGGGAGGTTGAGAGGTGAATTAAGATGGTAACATGAGTGACGAGGCACTTCTGATTGGTTTGCCATCCAGAGAATTTACAGTGACAGGGTGGGCTAAAGTAACCATAGGGATAGAAAAAGAGGAAACCAAACACTGGGAGACAAAGTTGCTAGCCGACCCAGATTCTACAGAGCAGCAAGAGAAGCATAAAGATTAGACACAGGCAAAATCATGGTAATAATAAACTGTTTCAAAGAATATTAAACCTTAGGTGCCCCTCCTTTTGTACTGCCTTGTTTCTTTAAATAGGGCACTGATGAACAGTATGTCCCTCCTCCCAGTACACACATAGACCCCAGCGGCATCAGTAGTGCACTAAATCAAAACAAACAAGACTAACTATGTTCATGATAAAACATGCAGTTGTTCGGTGTTCTTTAGTACTGTCAGTATCACTCTATTATCTGAAAAGGATTGTTATATCACAAAAAATACTCAAGTTTTTAAGCAATACAAATGTATAATCCATAGTTTAGTCATAATAGCAAACTATATGAACAGTTTTTAAAAAGTTAACAAAGTACTGAGAAATGTATACAACCAGCTTTGTGGGCATTCTTCATAGCTGTGTGCAAAGTAGTATGAATCATGCTTGATGAAATTAGTTTTATGAGAATAAACTACTAATAAAGTACTATAATTCAAATGATTATAATTAAGTACAACAGTATGTTTGTTCTCTTCAGGCAGAGTCAGGAACTGTTTGATAGTTTTCAGGAATGTGCACTCATGCTTGTATTCAAAGAACAGCTAAATCAGACAGTTATGTCATGTCCTCTGAACTCAAAAGCATGCCCAGAGATCCTAAACTAACTGACCCCATCAGCTTGCGTCACTAGTTAACAACATCCACGGTTTTTGTGCCTCACTATTCAAGAAGGAACATTCACAAAGTTGCCAGCATGTTTAATTTAGTCTTTGTTTTCAAGCATAAAATACAACAAGCAAAAAAGTCCCCTGGGCCTTACCAAGCCAGGCTGTCATTGTGTTTATTACAGCTATGCTTGGAATATTGAGTCTAATGTCTGGGGAACAGTGAACTGCCAGTTCCAGTTAGAAAAACACTCATACTGAATGGATTACATAACTACCACCATGCATTTTCTTGACCAATACAAACTAACACTGTGAATGCATTGGAAGAGAGAGATATTGGATAAATAAATCACAGTCAGTTTAGTTTTTACCTAGTAATTACTCTTTCCATGTAATGAACTCAATCAAATGTGCAATATGTCAGGGACAATATTAAACCCCTGAACACCAGCAGATTCACAGAGGCATGTTATTCTGCCAGTAGAACAAATGCAATCTGACAGGTCTTCCTTCACTGGAAAAGCACAGATGAGTGGCAGCATGTTTTTTATCAGCCAGTGGGGAAAAATATTTCTTTAGCTCAGTAAGTTGAATTTAAAGCGACCTCAAGAAATATTGGTACTCTTGTACCAAAAACATTAGCAAAAAACATTTACTCTTTAACAGTTTCAGACCTTTCAGTGAGGCACAATCATTTAAAAAATGCATGGGCATTGCTCCATACAAAAACATTCTGTTACAGGGACTCCACAGAGTGCACACTAAAGTGTCACGGTTGCTTATGTTTTGGGTTTAACAGCAAAAGCTTCCTTGTGGAGTGTTTTCCAAATAATATGGAGGGAGTATCTGATTTTGTGAACCAAGAAAGCGACGTTCTTAGTCGCAGTGGCCTCGCTGGGATTCAATATTTGGTACAAAAGTGTATTTCTAGTTAACTTTCACACAACATTTTGGAATGACTGAGGGGCATGTCTTTAACTGTCAGATCTTGCTACAACTAAGACATTAATACATAACTTACCTCAAGGTTAGGCTGCTGGAATAGCAACACAACCTTGGCTTTCTGGGGGCAGGTGTGCAAGGAAGCAGAAGGTGGGCCAGGGTCCATGCTAGACTACAATCTAACACTAGCTGGCCAGCCATCCCATCCATCCTACATGCCAGTGTTTGCTCCCTGGTCAATAAACTGTACTATATCTGACTCAAGCAAACTAGCCTCAGAGAGCCTGTATGAACTCGCTGTGTTTTTGTTTTTACGTAGACATGTTTCAGTGACAACGATGGGAAACTGGCTTGAAAATGTTTTGTTCAGATAGAAATGCAGCTCTGTCTGATTAGGAGGTGGTTTGTCATAGTCTCTAGTTACTGTTCACCACTGCTGGAGTTTGTGAATATTGGATGTAGACCAAGTTTATTTACCACTCTGGACTATTTAAACCATGCAAATCTCAGTTCAGTTCTCCCTAAATTCTATCAATATGTGGACTTTGCAGCAAGGGGTGCGAACTTGCTGTGTTTACCCAAACATCACATTGGGTCCCATGCACACCTTAGCTACTCAGATCTCTGTTATGCTGATCCCAGCATACACTCAGATGTGCCAAGCCCTTTCTGAAGCAGATGAAATCCTGGCCCCCAGGTGCCTTCTCTGCTCATCAGGCCTATTTGAGTACACCAACTGGGACATATTTAGGGAGGTTGCAACCTCTGGTCGCCTTACCAACTCAGAGGAGTCCACAACATCGGTGAGGGGCTATATCTACAAATGCAATGATGACATTACTATTTTCCAGATAATCACTGCATGCCCCAACCAGAACCAAAGACACTGCCTTCAGATCGGGCGACAAAGCTGCCCTGACTACAGCAAGTGCCAATCTGGCCCGGGCCATCAGAGCAGCGAGTACTTATCTTGCCAACAGTTTATGAGTGAGTCTTCCAGCCAAGATATATGTGTGCCTCATTTGCATATCAATGGAGTAATGATGATAAGAAGGATGAAGAGGATAAGAAAGTGGAAAGATCCTTGAGGAACACTATATAAGATTCAAGGGCTGTGTGACATGTATGTTGTCTAAAGAAATAAAAATATTGGAGGTTTGCCTGTAAATCAAGGTAATGCTGCATGGCAGAAACTTGACAACAGCGAAGATGAGTAGCACTGTTACTGTCAGTATTGTTTCTTTCAAGTTTGAAAAAGCCTTTTTTTGGAGAATCATACAGTAGCATTAGGACAGAAGCAGTATCAGAAGCATCAGAAGTATCAGTATGAGGTGTTAAAACATAAAATATATAGAGGACTCGAGGACAAGATATAGAGTTGAATCAAGGTAGTAAGTGGAAGCATTTGATTTTGTGATTGTTACATACATTCCTAACAATAGGAATAATTTTCCTACTAAATTATTCTTGACTTGGATGTATTGTTTTAGGAAAATCTTTTAACTGGTATAGAACGTTGACTTTATGTGGGAGGCCTTTAAGCATTTAAAAAAGCTTTATTACAACTGCAGAATACATTAATTAAAACTGTTCTTTGAGCTACCGATCAAAAGGTTCTTTAGGGATACATCAACTGTTCTTCTATGGCCATGCTTGGACATGCTTGCATGTGATTACTTCATTTGAACAAAAGCAAAAAAGCGAAAATAAACACTGAATAAATATATTGGAACTAGAAACAAACATGGGAAACACAACACGGAGTAGGGTAATGTTCACGAAAACACAACAAGAGCCAAGACTAAACAGGAGGGCAGGACAAAGGTGGAGCCAGAGATGAGAACCAAAACAGAAAACACGTGGAATGGAGCAGGGTGTGACAAAAGGAGCATAAAAACAAAGGCGGGGCATGGACAGAAATATAAACCAAAAGCGTGTGGGACAAGGAAAACAAAGGCAGGGTGTGACGGAAAAGCATAAAATATGACGGGAACTGAATAGGGTGAGACAGAAGGAAAAGAAGATGGTTACAATGGTCATGCCATGAATCTTTTATGGCACCTTTTATTTGACACTTTTAAGAGTGTACTTGTGCTGGATTATTTGAAGTAAAACAATGACTGTAATAAAAAGTGCGAAATAACCAGTGGTATTTAAACATAAAGATGAGGAAATTTGATTCTGTCAAAGAGTGGACAGATCTGTGGGCACAGATCTGTAGAACTGGTCAGAGTTGAGTGCGTAGGGGGTCAAAGAAGAAGGCTGTAGCAAGAACCCTAGAAATGAGCCAGCGCTCATAGTTTTGACTCTTCGAAATGCTGTAAAGATAAATACTAATTAGCACCTTTATTATTTTTTTGGGGATCCTCTGAGCACTCAAGACTGTTTGTTAGGTCTCTGATGGAATGGCTTTAAAGAACCCTTTATGTCATCTTTATTATGATGCTCACTATTATAGTTTTTGTTCGTCTAGGAAAAAAGGTTAGGCTAAAATTAGAACACAAAGGTGAAATTAAATGCAGTCAGGTGAACCTCATTTCTTTTAGTTTAGCCTGTGTTTTATTGTTCAGAGCTGTCAAGACTGTTATCATTCAAATGCACTTTTTCTGTCTTTATGATATAATGCAAATGCACCTCAGTGGTCAGGCTTTAGTAGTCGATGTATTGGCACATCAGTAGCCTACACATCATAGCTAACATACAACTGCAATCAACTGTGATAAAAAACAAGGAATTAGGCCTGCTATATAAAGACATGTTTGATTAGTTACCCAAGTGATGATAATTGAATGCAAACTTGGCTAACTATGTTTAGAATGCTTAAAAATGACTTTTCACATCTAAGGAAAAAAGACAAAATGATGACCCATTAAATTATAAGAAGGAATGAAATGTGTGGTTGTGAAAATCAAGAAGCAGAGGGTTCAATCACATAGATGTGCAGTGGCAAAAATCAAATTGACTGTGAAGTGTTAGAAGGGGAGAGCATGCAGAAAAAGTGTAGCTCCCTAAGGATTGCTTGTCAGTGCAGTTTATCATCACTAACAGCTGAACAGTTTTTATTAAGGTGTATAAGAAATGATTTAGTTTCCCATCAAATTACAGTACTGGAGTTCAGCTCTGCTTGATGTCAAACAAACCAAAGTGTTACAGTACCCTCTGGCTGAGGTCCAACTTTGGATACAGGGTAAAGCAAAACTATATGTGAAACTATAGGCAATCTAGAAGTTACTTTTACTATTGTTCTATTTGCAGTCATGCTCACTGGGCTCGTGGAGTGTAGCAATTAGATTAAAATACCTTTGTTCATAAGATTTTGGGATAAACTGTCACAAAATGTTTAATAAAGACTCAGTACCTATTTGTTCACTTTCCAGTTTACATCAAAAGTTTTAACTGATGTCATTTACAATTGTTGCTGCAAATGTCAGGCCATGGAATCATAAAACAAACCAAGCCCCAGTTTATGGAATAATTGTTGCTTGTTTACCTATGTATGCAGTCGTAAAAAACATTTTTTACGACTGCACAAAAAAGAAATCACCATGGAGGGTACTGCTGCTTGCAAAGAACCAATTGTTTCTGAAGTGAAAGTATGCATGCTTTAAGCCAATATACACTTCAGCAAAAGTTAAAATGTTATTAAACATAGTAAAGAATATAGTAGTAAAAGATAGTTTTAACATGTAACTTAAAAATACTTGCTTGGTAGTGTGTTATGCAGTGGTGCACAAAGATAATTTAGTATAGCTGTATGCAGTATCATTTTACACTGATGTGTAAAAGTTTATGGACCAGACGCATACAGATTGGCAAGTGTAAAAGAGAAAAATATCTTTGATTTGTAACTTATGATATGAAGGTCAAAGTAAATATGTTAGAAGTAAAAGTGTGTAACTTCTGTCATACTTCAGTAAAATACAAATCAACCCCAATAATGCAATAGCAACCATAGTCAACTGCAAGGAAAGGCAGATTATAATAGACACACATATTTCAAACTAATAAAAGATTATTTATTGCCATGGTCTTCAAACATAATAGAACTTAGCAAAGTTTTTATATAAACAAAAAACTGGAGATTTGTGTGCCTGAAAAAGAACTCTGCACCTGATAAATGAATCAGTTGTACAACACTGAAACAAATACTGAGCACAGCTGATAAATCAGCTTCTGCTGCAAAGAAACAAGCTCTGTCTCTGCCTTGTCTAGAGTTCATATACAAAAGATGCTATACTTTACCCTCATAAAGTAATTCAGGCAGATGTCCTAATAGCGAGCCAGTGTCTTCAAATGCATATAAACAGTACAGCACTGCGGTTTTCTGTTTTCTGTGCTAAATTGGCACCCCAGGTGTTTATCTGTATACTACCTGACTGAAAGTCTGCAAATTTTGGTTCATGTTTGGATATTGCAATGATGATACTTTACCATTTGCACTGTTATTATCATAATAGTATTTGTTTGTGTTATTGCTGATTTTATTGCTGACTTGTCTATAATTGTCTATAATTCTTTTTACACATTTTCATGCTGTCCAACCAGATATGAACTTGAGTCTCACAAACTCCATGACTTTAATTTAATGTGGTAATACAAACACATATGACACAAACAATAATTAAAAAGAAAGTCTTATAAGCATCATTCCTTAGCATATAGAAGGAATCTTGGTTTATATTGTCATAGACACATTGCAATAATCTCAGCTCTGTCTCTACAGGTAATATCTTTGTTGTTAGTCTGTCGGTGGCAGACTTGGTGGTTGCTGTGTACCCCTACCCCCTGGTTCTCATGGCAATCTTCCACAATGACTGGACCATGGGAGATTTTCACTGCCAAGTTAGTGGCTTCATCATGGGCCTCAGCGTCATCGGGTCCATCTTCAACATCACTGCCATTGCCATCAACCGTTACTGCTACATCTGCCACAGCCTCCATTATGATCGTCTCTACAGCCTCAAGAACACGTGCTGCTACCTTTGTCTCACCTGGGTGCTCACAGCCATTGCTACTGTGCCCAACTTTTTTGTAGGCTCCTTGCAGTATGATCCACGAGTCTTCTCCTGTACCTTTTCCCAGACGGTTAGTTCCTATTATACAATATCAGTGGTGGTGGTCCATTTCCTTGTACCTCTCGTTGTTGTCTCCTTCTGCTATATGAGGATCTGGGTGTTAGTGATCCAGGTGAAGCATCGGGTTAAGCCAGAGCCCCGACTTAAAGTGAAACCTAGCGACATGAGGAATTTTTTGACAATGTTTATGGTTTTTGTGCTCTTTGCTGTGTGTTGGGCCCCTCTCAACTTCATCGGGTTGGCCGTGGCCATCAACCCCTTGAGAGTAGCTCCCAGCATCCCAGAGTGGCTATTTGTCACAAGCTACTTTATGGCATATTTCAACAGTTGCCTGAATGCAATCATCTATGGACTCTTGAACCAGAACTTCCGCAGGGAATATAAAACTATTCTCCTGTCACTGTGCACCCCCCGAATGTTTCTCATGGAAACCTCCAAATGTGCCACAGAGGGGATAAAAAGTAAACCATCGCCTGCAGTAACAAATAATAATCTGGCAGAGGTTAATCTGTAAATTCATAAATTATTGATTATAAGTATTTAAAAAGGCTTTACAAATTTTGTGTGACTATTACAAAGAGTCCATATCATGGAAAACCTGTGTTTTAAGCCTGTGTGTTATGTAAAGTTTGCACCATTGATATCATGTTTCAAATTGGTTTAAATTAAAGAAGTTGATTGAAAACATAAACACTGTAAAACTTTAGAAAACATTTACCATTTCATATGGTTTAAGTATGTGATTAGCTTCAAAAACAGCCCATTTTATTCACTATTATTGGTGTGATTGCATCAGCAATCACTCTACTGTTCTTTTTAAGGTTTATTTTTTTATTCTTTTTTACTAAAATTTGGCACCACTTCTTGTCTGAGCCAACACTAAAAAGTATAACACTAAAACATTCTTAAATATCTGGTGTATTGCTCATGCATACAGCTTTTTGATCAGTTGTTCAGGGGCAGAGTATTGATTGTTTAAAATTTTTTGGTCGCGGTAATGTATAGGGAGAAGGAGTGTAGGGGTGAGTATTCTGATGTCATGGCTATGGTGGCCAGAAAGTGATAAACCTGCCAAAAAAGTGACAAAGCCGCTAAAGTTCAGGTCAGTTATTAAAACTGTTTGTTGTGGTATAATCAAATCAGCCAGTGAATGCTTGTTTTAGCATGGCTAGTTAGCAACCAAGATGGTTGCCAGCTCAGTTTGCCGATTTGTGGCTGTTTCTGAACTGTTCAGGGTGAAAATGTGTGAAAATGTGGTAGTGTGACAGGTTGACTTAGCTAGCGTTTCTTTGGGCTCTTTGTCTTCATGCAAACCACCTAGTACCCTTGCTTTTTTGTCAAAAAAACAATCCTGGAGTGCCTCTCTCTGTGCAAAAGTTTGGGTACATGCAACTTCTTGGACAGTGTCCAAAATTGCTCATTTAATTGAACATCAATGTGGATAAATCGCTAGTTACACCTTAGTGACATCTACACTGCCATAGTAACCACCTAGCAAAACTATACCAACCACCTAGTAACAACTATAATCAGTGTTGGGGAATACATTTACCGGCGTTACGTATTTAGAATACAAGTTATGAGTAACTGTATTCTATACGCTATGTGCACGCCAGAACGTTACGTCGTTTCCGCTAAAAGGTCAGGATGGTTGCAAACATCCGGAATCTTCC
>JBBPCY010000032.1:20686508-20724392 GCA_037974405.1 Brachyalestes nurse | reverse complement strand
ACAGAGTGTCATCAGCAGGTTGCAACAGAGATACAGAGAGACTGGAAGAGTCACAGAAAGGCATAGAAGTGGACGTCTTTTGACCACATCCCACACTGATGACCGCTTCATTGTGAACAGTGCTCTACGGAACAGGATGATGAATGCCACTCAACTCCATTTAAGGTAGGTGAGAGGCACCCAAGTGCGCCGTCAGACCATTTGAAAATGTTTACATCAGCATGGTCTGTGTTCTAGACGACCTGCAAGGGTACCTGACCACACCACCAGGCACAGACGTCATCGTCTTCCATGGGTCAGGGAGCATTTACGCTGGATGAGGGACCAGTGGGCCTCTCTGCTGTTCTCTGATGAAAGTCGATTCACGTTGAGCAGTTATGATGGCCGTCAACGATGTTGGAGACGTCAAAAGAGAGTGCTATGCATCAGCCACTGTTGTCACCAGGCGAGCCTTTGGTGGTAGTGGTGTTACAGTGTGGACAGGTGTGTCTAGTCACAGAGGGGGAAGGGCTACACTTTGTGAATGGTACAGTGACAAGCCCATACTACCTGAATACCGTTATTAATCCAGCCATTGTGCCCCTGCATGAACAACACAGGCATAATTTCATCTTTATGGACGACAATGCTCCAGCTCATTGAGACTGCATCATTAGGGAACGGCTGCTGGAGACTGGGGTACCTCGAATAGAGTGGCCTGCACTTTCTCCAGACCTGAATCCCATAGAAAACCTATGTCACCGTGTAGAGGCTCGTAACTCTCAAACCCAGAAACATCGTTGTCAAGCTGTAATTGATGCTCAAGGGCACGTGACACGTTATTGAGACATTGACTTTTTTTTGTTGTGGTATACTCACCACTGTTGTTGGCTTTTGTTTTAATATTTGAGATGAGGAAATCATCATTGCATGCTTCAACGTAATTGCCCTAATTTCATAATATATCACTGTAGTGAAAGCCAAATATCCCTAACATTTTGTGAGTAGTATGTATGTGTGTATGTATTCTGATTTCTTGTGTTCTGATTTCATGTTTGTCACACTTAAATGTTTCAGATTATCAAACAAATTTAAATATTGGACAAAGATAACCCAAGTAAACACAAAATGCAGTTTTTAAGTGATGATTTTATTTATTTAGGAAAAAAACTATCCAAACCTAAAAAGTAATTGCCCCTTAAACCAAATAACTGGTTGTGGCACTCTTAGCAGCAACAACTGCAATTAAGCGTTTGCAATAACTGGCAATGAGTCTTTCACATTGCTGTGGAGGAATTCTGGGTCACTCTTCTCTGGAGAATTGTTTTAATTCAGCTATAGTGGAGGGTTTCCGAGCATGAACCGTCTTTTTAAGGACATGCCACAGCATCTCAGTTGGATTCAAGTCCAGACATTGAGTAGGCCACTCCAAATCTTCATTTAGTTTTTTTTTTTTGTTAAGCCATTCAGAGGTGGACGTGTTGGTGTGTTTTGGGTCATTGTCCTGCTGCAGAACCTAAGTGCGCTTCAGCTTGAGGTCAGACATTCTCCTTCAGGATTTTTTGTTAGAGAGCAGAATTCATAGTTCCATCAATCACAGCAAGTCGTCCAGGTCCTGAAGCAGAAAAACTTTTGTTTCGTCAGACCACAGAATATTGTCCCAAAAAACCTGGGGATCATCCAGATGTTTTTTTGGCAAAA
Organism: Brachyalestes nurse; assembly: GCA_037974405.1. Lineage (NCBI taxonomy): Eukaryota > Metazoa > Chordata > Actinopteri > Characiformes > Alestidae > Brachyalestes > Brachyalestes nurse. The sequence goes on along the minus strand of JBBPCY010000032.1, from coordinate 20,722,712 downwards.
GTGACATGAGCCTTTATGTTGTTTTTGATCAGCAGTGGTTTTTGCCTGAAACTCTCCCATGTATGCCATTTTTGCTGTGTCTCTTTCTTATGGTTGAGTCATGAACACTGACCTTAACTGAGCCAAGTGAGGCCTGCAGTTCTTTAGATGTTGTTCTGGGATCTTTTGTCACCTCTTAGATGAGTCGTCACTGCACTCTTGGAGTAATTTTTGTAGGTCGGCCACTCCCAGGAAGGTTCACCACTGTTCCATGTTTTCTCCATTTGTAAATAATGGCTCTCACTGTGGTCCCAGAGCTTTAGACATTGCTTTGTATACTTTTCCAGACCGATAGATGTCAAATTACTTTGTTTCTCATCTGTTCCTGAATTTCTTTAGATCGCAGCATGATGTCTTTCCTTTTCTGGGATCTTTTAGCCTACTTTTTAAGTGATCTCTTGATTCAACAGGTCTGCCAGTAATCAGGCCTGGGTGTGGCTAGTGCAATTGCACTCAGCTTTCCAAACAATGTGATTAACCAAAGTTACTTCATGACCACATTATGGTAAGAACACTTAACTAAGTAAAAAGAAACAACAGTCCATCATTACCTTATTACAAAACATATTCTGGTTTGTTTACCTCTTTTTTGTTTACTGCATAATTCCATATGTTCCTTCATCATTTTGTTTGTTTTCAATATTAATCTACAATGTAGAAAATTATAAAAACAAAGAAAAACTTTGAATGAAGTGGTGTGTCCAAACGTTTGACTGGTAGTGTATATCTCCACTATGTGTGTATATATACATACCCAGTGTGTACATACATATACTTATATATAGCTTTATATATACATATTTATATATTTTCTATTATTTGTATAGTGTACTTTTTAAATTATACTGTTGTATATCTTTTATTATAGTGCTTTTGCTACTCTTACCTTTGTTTTTTTAATTGTTCTTTCAAGGCAAATTTCATTCTTGTGAGACTAATAAAGGTTTATGTTATCTTATCTTAAGATATGTTGAACATCATTTGAACAGAGATATGCACATTTTTGGCTCTCAAAAGTAGGTGCACTGTATAGATATAGTTACTGAATGCAGTTTGTCAGACACCTTTCTTGTCCATCAGGGGATAATGGACTACTATAAGCCTTCTACTGTAATTATATTATTATCTATGATGTCAGAGTGTTAGTGGCATGTAGGTAGGTGTTCCGCATGTGTCAGGTTAGGGTTTTTGTTTGTTTGTTTGTTTTTTAAATTCTGTGTATTTACTGGGCACTTTTTATATTATGATTACAATATTTGTAAAATGTATTAATTTCTACTGCAATTTTAGGCAGATGTTAAGAGACTGTAGCTCATCATGTTATTCAACATAGTATTTTTACGAAGTTAGCTTGGCCGTGTTATGGTAGTTATACTGGACAATATAATAAAATAAAACATACTAACAATATAATGAACATAGTTACAAGGTACGTGTACCTAAAATATGCTTTGTTTTAAGCATGCAAACATTCAAATACCCCAGGGTAGTAATGGCTTAATCTTATAAACATAAAAAGAAACATTGCTTTAAAGATCAGATTTACAAAACAAATGGTATTTCACGGAAAGTAATACAAAAGTTCTAACTTTACCTGTTTCATATCAAGAGCTGATAACATTCCACTGCTGTGAATGTGCACTCAATTTATGATACTTCCTTACTAGTTAGCTGTCGTCCAGTCTTTGCTTGACAGTAACACTGTCTTATCTTGTATGTGCCAGCTAATTAAAGTGGAAAATTATTCATGGTGTAGCTGATAGCCTGGGGTGTACTGTGGAAGAAAAGATTTTCTTTTCGTCTAGAAAGAGTTTTTTTTTTCCCCCACCTGTTAGATGTTTCTTACCTTTATTTGTTTTGCACTTTAGAGGGCATTGCTTTCTACTGAAGAGAAAGGGTAGGGCACAACCCTTTTAAATGAATACTATCTTAACCAGTGTTCAAGGTCCAGGATGATAAGACCAGCTCCACCTGATGTAAAGCAATCTGGAATTACCGTGGGCTGATATCTTATTACAGGTTCCTGCAGGTACAGAGCAGCACTACACGGGGAGGCACAAAGCAGTAGGGTTGTTTACCCAGCTGTGAAAAATGAGAAAGGACAAAAGAGAGACCCATCAACTGACGTGGGTCTGGCTTGCTTTATGGCTTTTCCAGTTCCCAGTTAATTCAAATGCCATGATCTTCTGGAGTGCTTATGTGAAGCTCGAGTACTACAACACAGGGACTAACCAAACTGTAACTTCTACGTGTGAGTGTGGTGTATATGGCTCAAACTCGCCTGTGTATGTGGCCTCTGGATATGTGGCACTTCCTACCTGGGATTCACTTGCCTGCTCTCCGAACACCACGTTCAACATCAGCCGTAAGCCATGGATAGCTCTCATCAAAAGGGGTAACTGTTCACATGCTGATAAGATCCAAGCTGCCCAGCAAGAAGGCGCCTCAGCTGTAGTTATCTACAACATTGATGGCACTGGAAACTCCTCAGCCCCAATGTCTCACCCAGGTATGACCATTTATTCTCTGTGTGATTTCACGAGATATATAACATTTTGTCCAACGTATTAATCTCGATAGCTGTTTTTATGTGTTGGCACAAGGAGGCACAGTGCCAACATTACAACAATGAACTGAAATGTTCAGTTGAAGATCTCATACCACACTTGTGTTGACAAATAGGTTTGGCCAGAGTAGGCTTCTAAATGGAACAAAATGAAACATATCCAGCTCATATTTTCAAGTTTTGTTTTATTACATAATGGCAGATGGTCTGGCTCTCGGTTGAATATTACATATATCTCACTGATCTCAAGTCTTGTAATATGTTCTTATCTTCAGTGCTGAGTCACACTCTTTGCTGGGGAGGGTCTGGTTAAACAATGTAACCATGAAGGTATTACGCTATTATAACGAAGAACCATTCTGTTACATGGGCTAACAGTCCGTATACTGAAGTACTTACTGATAGTAGGGCAGTTATTATTAGCTTTAGTTGGTTCAGCTGAAAAGTGTTACAGGGATATTCCAGTGTTTCTGCATGTAAAGAATTTCACCGAAGACAGATCTTGCATATGTACTCTTGTAATTTTGTCATAAGGCCATAACAGAATTATATATGCTAAATTATTCTCCAAAACAAAAATAAAAAAAAATGATAACATTTTAGAGGAGAGTGCAAATATGTCTTGATTTTTTCTTTATTCTTAACTTTAAATGGAAGTTAAGACAAAGAGATTTCATTATAAATCATTTAAGAGCCATTAATCGACCATTTCTATTGGTTAATTAAGGATTAAATGTTTACACAGTGTTAAGAGCAGCTGCTATTTTCGAATGATGGAAAATGAAAATAAAAAGCGGAGTTGCTTGACTTTTATTTTTTTATTATTTAGGTTGTAACATTAAAAAAGAAAATTAAATTGATTTGAACCGTCAAAATGTGCCAATAGGCTTACTGACAACAGTAATGGCAGATAGAAATAGCTATGGATTAATATAAGAGGAATCTCCAGTGTGACCTTCAAGGCATAGCTTTACTCAGAAAGACAACTGAGACACAGTGTTGGGTTCAAAACTGCTACCAACAACAAGAATAAGTTTCAGGATCCTTCCAGTCTAAGAAACCACATTTGGCTCATATAATCAAGAAAGTGTCACAGTTTTCAAAAATGTTTTATTTTGAGAAGAAAATATATTTTAGATACTGTTTTGCAACCTGCCTTGACCATCTGCATTACAAACCTATGTATAATTTATTGCTGTTTTGATTACTATATAGCTTTAAAAGTCTGAATTTCCCTTACAAGGACAGAATTTGAACATGACATTTCTAATGCATGATTCTGTGCACAACTTGACATATTGAATCTTAATAAATACAACATAAAATACGAACTGTGGCAAACATTTTTTAAAAGTTTTTTTTAGTTATGAACCAGTGATTGTGTTTTAAAGGTGTTCTTTAGAGAAGATGTGGCTTTATTTGTTTTCACATTTCTCTTATTGTATGTTCAACAAAACATCATTTGGGTTGAGGCACCCAAACATGACTATGTCTACACTTTGTTCCACCTACTGTTGTCTACTCTATCTTATAGGCGCTGACAAGATAGTGGCCATCATGATTGGCAATATCCTGGGAAGAAAAATTGCCGGCCTGGTCGAGAGTGGCACAGAGGTCCAGATGAGCCTATTAGTGGGCAGCCAATATAAGTCTTGGAACAGCCCTTTGTGGGTCTATGTCATGTCTTTTACCTTCTTTGGAATAACAGCCATTATTCTGGGCTACTTCATCTTCGTGGTCATTAGGCGTCTATACCGAAACAGACAGCTCCGCATCCAGCAGGTTTGGCATTTACCTTATGCAGTTCTAATCTTATTCAGAGGGTCGGTTTTGGTGAGATTTGCTCATCATCAATGCTGAGCTTCTCATTAATACGTTGATCTTTTTACTTCATTTTCCTTTGTTTAGCCAATTTAGTCACTGAAAAGACAGAATTGACAGCTTCATTAATAGTTAATTCTATTTTAATTATCTTTGAGGAACAGTCAGGCCTAAATGTTAGAGACCATACTGAAAATCTGGGAGTTAACAAATAAATAAAAATGATGGCAAGTAAAATGAAGCCAAAATATTTAAAAATTTGCTCAGATGAGGTTTGATTATTATTGATTTTTTTTTAGTCTTTAGTTCATTGAAGTGCATGTTCAGGTTTATGTGATCTAGTCATTCCAGCGGTCATAGGGCAAAAGTTGATGAAACCCCGTAGACACCTTGAAAAATGTTACATAAGGAAAAAAAATGCAAAAAGCAATTTCACTAGTGGTCTCTGACTCTGATAACCATTTAATTCCACATCAGGACATTGTCAATTCACAATTTTTTAGACATGCATTTCCTACATCCATGTATCGGTAATGATTGAGTACTTCCTTATATCAAGATTTTTACTAGTCAGAGTCTCATCAGTCCATTTCCTCATTGTTTTTACCAGAAGGTTTTATAGTTTCTATCCAGTAGGATATTTTAGAATTGTACTTTACGATATTTAATGCTTGACTGGAAAAGTGAATTGAAACACATCTTCCAAATGTTCCTGTGTTGATCATTTTTACAGAGAGAGCTTAAAAAAGTGGCTGAGAGAGCTATTGCCAAGTTACAGGTTCGAACGCTGCGGCGAAATGACCCGGTACTGTAAAACAGTTTCATTTATTTAGTTGGTGATTTTTAGAGACAACTATTAAGGGCATGTGTACAATTACAGCTGCATGTCTTTGCAGGAAATTGAAACAGAAGAGACCAGCTGTGCTGTGTGTATAGATGCTTTCAAGAGGGGGGATATTGTGACAACTCTGCCTTGCAGGTACTTCTCAAAGGGTTCGCTCAACAGATCAGGATTAGCATTAGGGCGAGGTTTAGGAGCAGCCTGAGGGTTTTGGGTTGAAGTAAAAGTTAGAGTAAACCCTAACCCTAATAGATATTTAAATACAGGTTAAAAGCAAGGTAGTATATGTACAGTGGGCTCTCCAAATAAAGTGTTACCTTGAGATTTACTAGCAGTAACACGAATTTGGTTTTTGCTCTGACAAAAATACACAATACACAAATACTACATATAGTAACAAATTTTAGGCCTTTTTGTTGGATCTCTTGTGTTTAAATGAATGATGCGCCAGAGCTGGCGAAGAAACAACTGAGCAGCATGTGGGGTTGACCCAGTAGATTGAAATCGAGCTGAGGCTGATTCTGTAATTTGATCTTATATTCTTGTTCCAAGTGATATCCAATGTGATGGGCTTGTAAGATTACATTTCGTTCCTTATACTATTTCCTGTTTTAATGTTTCTATATGACAACCTTTTAGTCAATGGGTCATTTTGGTTTTTTGCAGACATAATAACTAAACTGAAAGCGTTATTTTTCTTTATCTTCTGCAACTTACTGTGTGATTTGTTAACTGTATCTTGTGTAATAAACCACGTGATTTTTCTGTTCAGAAAAAAAAAAGTTCAAGGAACTTTTGGTCTGCTGATTCAACAAGCTGCCTCTGTAACAAAGCTGTTACTGAGACCATATAGATTTATATTGATGCTATGTGATGAGTGCTAGGCTGACTCTTAACGTGAATTGCTCTTTGTTTCTTTTAAAGCCATCTCTTCCACAAGACGTGCATTACGCCATGGTTACTGGAACATCATACCTGCCCCATGTGTAAATATGACATTCTGAAAGGAGAGGCAAGTTCCATTTTACAACGCTATCAGTGTACTTCCAGCTTTGTAGAACTTTCAGGAAAGTTGTTCGTGTTTAGTCCACATGTTTTAGTCTACATTCTTTATATTACTTGGTATGTTGCTTTAAAAAGGGGCTTAAAAAGTTAATAACTAACTTTTAAAGCCCCTTTTTAAAGCTGCCTTAATACTGTGCAGTGGGTTGTGTATGACAGAAACAGGAATGCCTTGTGGCTGTTGTCCATAAAGAAGCTCTTTATTAGCACTAACATGAACATCAAAACAGTTCACTTTCTCAGAAGAAAGTTATTGTTCTTTCCTTTGAAATTTGACTGCTGATCTCCATACTAGAAAAAAACCCAGGGTTAAGAACTGGAAGCCAAGCCTGAATGATAGCAGCTTGTTCTAAAAAACATAAACCATACCAAACTACAAGAGTCTACACCGAGCCTAAACATTTTCCTTGCATCCTCAACTGAACACATAAATTGTTTATGTGCTGTTTTACTTACTAAATACAGTGCTGGTAAGTTTGCACAACGCATCACTGAAATACAGCTGGTGGCCTAGTGGTTAGGGTGTTGCTCCTGCGATCAGAAGGTCGTGGGTTCAAATAATCCCAAACCCACTGAGATACCCTTGAGCAAGGTACTGGGTGCTGTGTTCCTAGCTGCCCGCTGCCTCACTTGGTGGATGGGGTTAAATACAGAGAACGAATTTCGTGCTGTTCACACTGTGTGCTGTGGTGTGTTCGTGTATTATACAGAGCGCACTGATGCTATATTTTCAGTTCACAGAACTTCTAATAATAAGTTAACAAAACAAAACAATAAGTTAACAAAACAAAAATACTGTTGACCGCTGACAAAATATCAAGGAAGCCTGGACACTGATTTTGTTAAAACCCTTTTTTTCCTGTGTACTTACCATGTCATTTGTACACTATCGTTAATTTTAGCTTTATTCGGAATTGACATCTTTTTCTGAAGGTTGGAATAGAACCTAGTCTGGAGTCTTCTAGGCCACCAGCAGATGTCAGGTTTTATCCCAGCTCGGTGTCACGGTCACTGCCAGAAACACCGGCTCTGGACAACACCAGGCCAAGTTCAGACACACCAGCTGCTCAGCGTAAGTCAGCCTAAACCCAACATGTTTTATTCACCTTGCCATGCTTAATTTATGCGTCATTTCTTCTACATTCAGGACCATTTTAAACAGTGTCACAGGTATTGTGAACTGTATCATTTAAATACATCAAATTACTATGGCTGCTATTTTGACAGTTCATAGAGTAATCATTTGAAAAGGCTAATCAATACCAATGGACTTTATTAACTCAAAAATAACAAGTCATTGCATCAGCAATAACAAATCATGAAGCCTTGATAAAAGCTAGAAGCCTGAGCTCAGCAGCTACAAATTTTGTTTGTGGATCACTGATATATCTGACAGTGGATGCTTTTCTTCCTTGACATCAGGTGCCATTCGAGTGTCAGATCATGTTTACGAAGTCCCAAACCCCAGGAGAAGGGAGCACATCTATGAGAACCCAACATTCGAGGAAGAGCAGCAGATCACTGATCGTGAAAACTCTAACCACATACCCCGAGTTTAGAAAACTATGAAGGAAAACAAAGGTGTAATCCTTTGAAGAAAAAAGGCTTGGCAAAAATAAGTTGCTTTTAAACAAGCAACTTGAAATAATCAACTCTAATGTCACAGGTTGCATTCTTTTAAATTAAAAGGATTCTGAAAACAAAGACTGTTCGATTATTATAATAAGTTTGGTAAAAACTGTACGACTGACAGACTGGAGTCTGTCTCTGTCAGGAATCTTCTTAGTGCTCTGATATAAAAAAACAAAAACAAACTACTTTTGTGTTTGAAAAGATTGATAGATTTGAATAATCTGCAAATGATTACTCCCACTGACGATTCAAAAGGGACCAGATATTAAATCATAAAGTATATCCCTGTCTCTTTGTACAATGGCTGTATAAGTTTGCCTGTGACAATGAAAATGAACAAATATATATTTCTAAAAAGTATGTTGTCAGCTTATTTTTAAAGCAAGGTCAACACAAATCTTCATCTGAATCAGTGGTTTCATTTGGTCATGTCCCTCCTTTGCAATATAGCTATTTACTTGAACACAACCTTGATATGTCAGAATGTATATTTAAAACAGGTGGCGTCTTAATGACCATATTTCAAACATGACCACAGGCTAACTTTACTCTTTGCTACTGACCTGCCAGCAGGTCTGTGCCAAAGAATGTAATGGACCTGTGGCAAAACCTCCATTTAATACAGAGAACGGCAAATATACTAAGCTGGGCTGAGGTGAACTGGTCTGTATTACCAACCCTCTTGTAAACTGTTGTTATTGGGGAACATGCCGTGTGCAGCAGTCTGCATCCCTTGCTGTCAGTGAAAGCTAATTATAACCCTCGACTAGGGAGCTTTGAAGTGGACGAAGTCAGCGGAGGTGGTGCAGGCTGGTATGTGACTTAGAAATGGTTGAGAAGACTTCTAAATTTAACCCTTTAGGCCAATTGGTCCATTCCACTGAGCGGAAAAGAGACACCATATCTAAACAGGGCTCTGAAACATGAGTCCATTGTAACTTGAGGATCTGTTTTGTTTACTTTGTTTTATTTTGATGTTGGAGTAATTGTATTTTCCTTGGCCATTCCTTATTCTTCAGTTGCCTATTGCATAATATATACATTTAATGCTGTAAATATAAACTTGTAATGCTGTAAATGCATTAAAATGATAAATATATTTTCAGAAAAATGCAGAATTTCTCCACCTACAGTGGTAAAATTCAAATGAAGTATGGTCATATCTTTATTTGATTTCCGTTTTCTGGACTGGTTTTATTTAATTAGGTCCCTTTGGCCTTCACTGCATACGCTTGCTGATATGTACTGTAACTTGAAGACTACCGAGGTCCTTCAGGACAAACTGAAAATAAACTCTAAGCTGAAATGTTTATTTCAGTTCACATTATGTCACCAGGAATCATATACCAAGAAAAAGTACATGCAAAATGTGTGTTATATCACTAAAATCTGACATTTTTAATGATCTTTTAAAAGTTGTTTACCGTAACAAAACTGAACAGGCATGTGCTTTGACCAGGTGCAAGCACCTTCAGAGGGGCAGGTGGTCATCAATAAATGTAATAAATAAAACCAATTTTGGACCTTCAAATGAGATTTTGCGGTACCTTGCAACACAGCATAAATTGTAAACAATCTGACGCCATAGATTTCGCAGAATTGAAGTTAAACAATTAAACCAGGACTTCCTCGTGTTCCGTAATGAAAGGTGAAAAAATCATTTTAAGCCATGGTTAAAAAAAATATCCATTTGAATATCTCAGAATCTTCTAAAGATGTATCAGATCTTCAGATCATCTATCCTGGTCTTGTTGCTGAACTTACCAGTTCGGATAGGCCTGCTCTGTTGCGCTCCAGGTGATTCAGGAGGTGAACCTGAGACGTTCATTTTCATTTCCTCTGGTTTACCATTCCTTTCAACAGCAAAGTTGTCCTTGTTCTGCTTGCAAACTGATTTGCTGTTATATGGAAGGAAAGAGTCTGGATCACCAATTCGCGAAACATATCCTGGGGCTGGTTGATAAGAAGGCCCGTGGTGGCCATGGAAGTAGTTATAAGGGGGCACAAACGAATCAGCTGCTTCGCTGGGAGCCTTGGATGATGTCTCAGACTGCAAATTGGTCTTCCTATAGTTACGTACTTGGCGGCACTTAGTGAATAGTAAGTGATACATTTCCACCAGGTTAAGAAGAAGTGAGAAGCACGCTACTGCTAGCATGAAGATAATGAAAATAGTCTTCTCAGTGGGTCTGGAGATGTAGCAGTTCACGGTATTGGGACAAGGTGTTCGATCACACAAGTAGAGAGGTCTCAGTTCGAAGCCGTACAGGAAATATTGGGCAACTATAAAGCCTACCTCAAACAAGGTTTTAAAAATAATATTGAGAACATACGTACGCAGAATGTCCCCCTGTAGACGAATGTGGCCCTGCTCATCATACACCAGTGCCTTCCTAGCTTTAGCTTCACCAACGAGGGGCTGTTTGTCTCCCTGCTGAGAGAGCTCCTTCTCTTTATGCTTATGTTTCTCTTCCATCCGAACCAGGTGCAGGATGTGGCCCAGGTAGATAAGCGTAGGTGTGGACACGAATATGATCTGAAGTACCCAGAAGCGGATGTGGGATATAGGGAAGGTCTTGTCATAGCAGACATTCTGGCAACCGGGTTGTTTGGTGTCACAGGTGAAGCCAGACTGCTCGTCTCCCCATACCTTCTCTGCAGCCGTGCCCAGAACCAGGATGCGAAAGATAAAGAGGACGGTCAGCCAGACTTTTCCAACCACCGTGGAGTGCTCTTGGGCACTCTCCAGTAGCTTTCCCAGCAAGCCCCAGTCTCCCATTGCAGCTTGTGCTTTGGACTGGTTCTGAAAAACATATGTCCATTAAGGTCTGAAGGTGCATGGTGGTTTCCAACAGAGTTAAAATGCTTTATTAACTCTTTGAGTTCTAGGAGTATTAGTCAGTTATTCAGCTAATAGCTTCTTATTCAGAGATGTATGAATGATTTTGTAACTTCTATCAAATTAATATATAATTTACATAGTTATGAGACTAAGGAAAGGAAGCATGAGTCCACATCCAGGCTCTTAGGTGTTTATTTATTTTTTTAATGAATTCAAAAATGAGCCTGACTTTACTATAAGGGCAGAGCATTTAAGTTGTTTTTAGCCTTTCACGTCTAAAAGCTCACTCTTATCTGGTTACTAGGAGAGTGAGTTATCATAACAGCACCTTACCCTGCAGTTACATGCTGCACAGCATTCTGTTTTCATACAAATGATCTAATTTGCATGTTCAAACTGTAGATTACTTAAAGCCTTTAAAATGAAGATTAGATTTCTCAAATTTGTCTTTCAGTTTTGGGTTAAATCAAATTTCAGCCATGTTTTTTACTGAGAAGCGAGAGACATGTTTGTAGGAAAGCAGTACTGTGTGTACCCAAACTAACAGCTCACAGATTTGTGGGCCTGGAAAGAAAGCAGAAATTTTGTCCAAACATTTGTTATCTCTTTGCTATTTTAACAGTTTTTTCTTTTATGAAACAAGCCTCAGCAAATATATTTCAGCATTTTTATTTGCGCTTGTCAGTCTTTTAAAATGGTTGAGCTCAGGGAATGTCGATAATACTAACAGGTGAAGCCAGAGAAGGTGACAAAAATAGAAAAAAATTATAAAAGCTAAGCATTTAAATTAGTATCTGCAAATGCTATATTCAGTCACAAAGAGGCTTCCTTATGAGATGTGATCAAATGTCCAACCTCCACTTTCTTTTAAACATTGAATGAATTTGGGTATTCATTTTTAAACTGAGATTTTTCTACAATCAGGTTTTTGAGTAGTTTACAGAAAGCGGCCCACCTTGTCAGCGAACACATCTCCAGCACTGGCACAGAAGCTGTAAGCATGGATCCATGCAGGTCACTCACAAAGACCCCACACTCAGGCCCATGTCAAGATAATGTCCTTGAATGGGAAGGAAATCCGTAGTGCCAGTGGCCACACTTCTGATCCCAATAAATCAATTCAGTTTTTCTTATCCAAACTGCAGTTACATGTGTTAAAGCAATCCAGACCTGTGGAAAACGCTGCCAAAGAGTCTTCTTCTGACTCCCCCCACCCCAACCCTCCCAGGGGGTTAATTTTGGTACGAAGCACACTCTCTAATGTAAACTATCAGGCCCACCACTTGCTTGTTACTTGAAGTGACAGGGCAAACAGCCAATGAAACAGCCACAATGTGACCCAAGGGCAAGGCTAAATAAAGCATTAGGGTCTCTCCTATCACAAGAGAGTTGAGTTGGAAGTGCACATTCGGGCCCTGAAGGCACTGATGAAAATCACAACCATGGCGGTGCTTCACAGTGTTGTGGCTGTGTGGTAAATATTATCAGAAATTTATTCCATGCCTATTTGCGGACTCTTTATCTTCGTCTTTAAAATGTGAAACATCTGTGCACCCTAGGGTGTATTATTTTAGGAAGAAATCTGGCGACACTCTAATAGATATGGAATTAATGCAATTCTTTCTGGTTACTTATATAAAGAGAAGTCAAGAAAAAAAAAAGTCTTTGCAGGTTAAGTATTAAACAGACATGAAGAAGATATGACTCAAAGGACCTTGCATTTTATTCAGTAATGCTGTACAATAATTCTTTATCTTTACAAAGTGCTGAACTGAATTGCTTTTTATTTCACCATCTTTTAAAGTTTTAACACTGGAATGAATAAGCAGCCATGAACGATTCAATAAATGTCAACAGTGATTCAATGTTACTTTGCCAACATGCCATAGTGTACATCAGTAAATGATGTATAATTGTGTGTATCTTTTATTAAGTGTGATAAATAGGCATAAAACCTTGATGTTTAGTATATACAGTACCATGCAGGGGTCTTAGGCATCTAAGCAAGTCGTTTATCAGGGCAGTAAGTGTGTGTCTGCTTGTAAACAAACATCATATAACATTAGAATAAATTCAGACAATCAAATATAGAAGTAAAAAGTAAAAAAAAAAGGTATTGGATGATAGTTACAAATAGTACTGGACTACCAAGAGGAAAGGTTTAGAAAAAGTCACGCATGATATATAATAAATCTCAACTCACTGTGATGATTCACATTTATTCTAGTATTATTGTTTTTTTTCTCAGAAAAGAAATCATTTGTTTTAGGCACCTTTAACAAATTGTTTACAAAAATACTGACTTTTGTATGTCAGTGCTTTACATGGCTGTGTTCTTCCAGCTCACATGTTAACCACTTCTGAATTAATGTTTAAACTTATTTTAATGTTGTGATGTTTTTTTACAAGCATAAACCAGAAAAACTGTAAAGTGCATAAAATTCATATATATATAACCTCAAGTGTCTGAAATATTTCTTTCAAGACTTTGAGACACCTTCACTGGTTTGAAGAGTATTTTGTGTATGATCCAGCGGCATATATTATCTCATAAATGTTCCTAACTATACACTTTTTAAAGACAAAAGACAAAGAAGACAAACATTCAAACGCGAGGAGCCGACTCAAAACCTTCCACTGTAGGGCACAATAATAACCCCTTATTCCTGCTGTTGGCTAAATACTTCCTTTGGCCTAGATCTAAGACAATATTCCAAATAAATGAATAAACAAAACAAATAATGAATAATATGATTACCAAGACCCAACTTCAGGTTGGTTACTGACGTTTAGTGGAACAAATCTCCCATCTGATGGCTAGAAGGCAGAACATCTCTCCCCCTTGCCAATAGGGCTCTTTTTGCCAACATTTAATCTGGGCTTGAATGGATGTTCTGATATGAGTTGATTGATCTCATTTTGCTTGTAAGAGGAGAGCTTTTGTGTGAGCCAAGGTCCTTTGGACTCTCCCTCTGGTCTCTGGAAGTAACGGAGACATGCACTGCCTATCAAATACACCACCTCTGCAATGTTTAGCAAGACACAAACCCCAGATACTGCCAGCATGAAGACAGTAAAGATCGTCTTCTCGGTTGGACGAGAGACAAAGCAGTCCACTGTGTTAGGGCAGGGATAGGAATCGCACTTAACAAGACGCACCATTTTGAAACCAGGATAGATTAAGTAAAAAATGTACAAAAAAGCTACCTCAAAAATGATGCGAAAAAGGATGCTTATCATGTAAGTCCACCAAAGTGCACCTGTGATCTTGAACTTCTGATTCTTTATTTGTTCCAAGTCCTTGGCGCTGGTCCGTCCTGATATTTTAAGGATCTTTTTGTCAATGTGGCGACGATGAGCAACATGCATAGCCACCAGCAGAGCTGGTGTTGACACAAGAATCAACTGCAAGGCCCAGATGCGAATGTGAGAGATTGGAAAGAACTGGTCATAGCACACACTGTTGCAACCTGGCTGCTGGGTGTTGCACGTGAAGCCAGACTTCTCGTCGCCCCATACGCTTTCGGCAGCCACCACGAGGACCAGGATGCGAAAGATAAAGATGACAGACAGCCAGATGCGGCCAATGCCTGTTGAATGCCTATTTACACCGCTAATCACGGCATAAAAAGACGCCCAATTCATTTTCGATTCCAGGTCTGGAGAAGGGAAAATAAATGAATATAGCATGTAAATAAAGATTTCAGATAACATATTCCAAATCATCTTAATTTCAGAGAATTTGAGAAAGGATTTCTAATAATACAGCTCTTTACATAAATAGTCCCATGTTAGCTACTTTTACTTACAGTAGGTACCGGCAGATCAAGAAAAAGTGCACAAGAAATCAATAATAAACAATAATAATGAATAATCAGCACTATTTACCAGCTCAGCCTGTGGTGTAAGCAGCATAAGCTGTGCCGGGTCCAAAAATATCGACCATCAGGTGCAGTCTGGACATTTGGACACTTTGGGCAGCAAAGTATAACAAAAGTATTCTGAATGCCTTGGAGCTGTTTAAGAGCATGGGCGATGGCTTAGTGCCACATGCTGTCACCTGATGCAAAAGAAAAAGCCAATGGCAAGGTTTGAGGCAAGGCCATGTGACAGCCTCCGTAGATCTATAAAAACCAGATTTGCTGAAGTCAAAGCACCTGTTAACATCCACCTAACATCAAACATGTTCTCAAGTAAAACCCCAAGCAGCTCATTTCACCCCAATATGCCAGCAAGTTCCAAATCCTGGCATCAAAGTCAATACATATGATGTATGTCAGAGTAAAGAAGGTCTAGAGATAATTATGAGGATTAGGAATGACTGCTTTGTAAGGGCAGCTATCAAATGAAAATGTTCCAATGAAGAGAAGAAATGAAAAACAAACATTTACCTTAAGTTGGGATGGTACACAAATGTGCTCAGAGAAGAGTAGAAAAACCTTAAAAGATGGGTCTCTGAAGAACACCATATCATTGAGAAATGCAAATACTTTCCTCAACACTAGCCGCTACCCTGCACCGTAGAAGTCATATGCCCATTTACATACAATGCTGGCCTTTATTGAGGCTAACAAGACTGGAATTCAGATCAAACGCCTAGATTTCCGCCTACCCGAGGCGAAAGAAAGAATCTGTGTGGACACAAAGGCCTCAGCATCATTATTTATTGTGCCTGGTAGGCTAAGGAAGTGAAGGGTGTCTTTGACATGACTGGCTGTCTTAAAGAACAACACTGACATTTTAGCAAATAATCTCATAGTTCACTTGCTTCTTAGGAATAAATGATCACAGACAAGACTGCAGACTCAGTTGTGTCATTCGGGGAGTGAAAACTGCATTTATTCTATTCCACTTAAAATACTCTTATAATTAGGGCTGCTGGAGCAAACAATAATTTATGGAGTGGGGAACATTAAATATTTGTTCTCAGTTCATTTCCCAAAATAAAGTTTGTAAAAGAGCAGTTTTACATTGCATGATTCTGATGTTACATTTTGTGACAAAAGAGCGATAGTAGTCATTGTAGTGTCATTATAGTAGTGTTGTGTAACTGTGAAACTAGAAAACGCCTGGTGGTCTGCCCCCAATCTTGTGACATAGGCCACGCCGTAAGGATTTCACCGTTTATCGTCAGCTTACCCACCTCCTTGGCAGAGAACCATCCCAGTTTATTCAAGTGACCGATTCAACCTCCTCACGGTCAGGCAAAGGCAGTACAAAGATGTTGTAGGGCAGCAACCGTTGCCACAGTGAAACAAAGCCGCTATTTATAAGTCACTTTCCCTACTGGACCAAAGAGCCATTCTTTAATACTGTATTATTTACAAAAAGGTATTTTATTGTAAACTGGAAAAAAAAGGTTTTGTCTCATTAATATGAATGAGTTTTAAAATAAGTTTTTTTAACAGATATAGATATAGACATAACCTGACAAATTTTGGAGCGCAGAATAATCAACAACAAACCGAGCATTATCTCTACAGCACTAAATGATTGCCTAACCATAAACAATGTTTGGTGTTCAACTTTTCAAAAAAAAAACAGCTTTTTGAATTAGCCATCACAGCTAACACAGGCATTCAAATCTACACACACACAACTCACACAATTTACAACAAAAAGCATTTCCAATAGAATATGCTTAGCTACTACTCTGGAGTAGCTACACATACGAAAGAGGTTATCATCCACAGTGCTAAACATCAGCATTGGGCTTGGGAGCAATTGTGCACTGTTAAATACCTTTAGGAACAGTTGGAGTGATTTTTAAGATTCAGACAATCATCCAACATACAACTGACTCCACTTTAGTAGCGGAATACAGTGTAGCCATCATAGCAACGTCCCATATAGAATGAACCCTTCCAAAAAGAGCAGATGCAGTTACTGTAGCAAAGCTGAGGCCTCCATATTAATTCCTTCCATTTCAGGAGAAATGTTCAGTGAGCAGCTATCTACAAACCTTTGGACATATAGGGCAAAAATGCATGCAAACAGATCCTGCCTAGTACATTGTTCAACAATGTAGCATCAAATGTTGATGTACAATTTGATTTACAAAAAGTTTTAACTGTGTCCAGGAAACAGATCCATAGTACAAAACTAAAGAAACGTGGAGTTGTCTATCTGTAACTTTGTTCAAAGATTTTTTTTCTCATGACTAGTTATGAGAACCATGCCTTTGGACTGATAAAATATGCTACTACTTCACAAACTTGTTTCATTTCATGCATTTCAAGCTAGTTGCAATACCTGGTACACTGGTCTTCACTTGCCCAGTACTTATTTGGACCTAGGTTTGTTTGCATTTCTCATCATGCTGGTTTTGCAATGCAAACGCTAACCATACGACATATGTACAGTACTTCACATCCTTCAAGGACTATAGGACTAAAGAACTATACAGCTAAGTTTAGCTAAGAGTAAAATTTATTTGGATGGAGCAAGCTTAGCTAATGGGAACATTACACAGCTGTTCTTCGTTTAAATGTTATACATTTTAGATCAAGCAAAGATTAAGAGTTTGGAAGCAAAGATTAAAAGTTTGAATAAGGTACGTTTGGAGATCTGTCTCATGTTGTGTGAGAGTTGACAGCCCTGGGACTAGAACTCAAAACCCATGGATTGTAATAAAAATGGATTAATCAGTTTGCACTCATTATCTCCCATCCTGCAAGTCAACATGAACAGGTGCAACTGGTCTGGAACATCTTGCTGCATAAGACAGGAAGGTTTTTAAGTATTTTAGAACAGTCCAGTGATAAGTCAAGAAGGCTGTGTGCATGTTTTGTTATTCATGGTTTACATGGGACACACATTAACAGGTTGTCTACTTGTGTTGTGCACACTGCAAAACCAATCAGGCACGCAGTGGGAGCTTTATTTTGTTAAATAACCAAAGTACTGAGTGAAGTGTTCCTTATTAAAATTGAACTATGCATCACCAAACATGTAATAAACTTTTATTCGAACCCATCAAAGGAAAGGGAATACCATAGGAAACATGGAAACTCAACATTCAACAAAACTAACACTGCTGGAAAACTGGAGAACTCCTCTTTACAATATCAACTTCTCTTTTTCATTGACCCTTAAAGCCAGAGAACTTGCACATGTATACATGCTCAAAACATATATGGTTTACAAAATCAACTAGAAAAGTATTTCAGTACTGTTTTATAAACAAACTTTTTATGGACAGATGATAATATGGAAAATGTATACATAATATATTTTGTGTATAAGCTTTTCATTACACACCATTCTGTGCTTAACCAACAAACTTGTGTACCACATTAAGTTATGTCCTATGTCCCAAACATATCACTGTAATTTCAATAATGATGCCATCAAGGAGTCAAATTAGCAACACTACTGCGGAAATGCTACATACCTCCTACACACCTGACAATAGCTTATAGTGTCCAAAGACTCTATAGTAGTAGTCTTTCTTTCATGTAACATAATTCAGTTAAAGGTGGATGTGATGAACGTTAGCTTGCTTGTACTTTGTTACCTTATAGTTGAAAAACATACATAGAATTAAACCATTTAGCATTTTTAAAATGTTCAAAATTCCCTTTCATTTTCTTGGGAAATTAACTATACAACTGTACCTGTGTTGAGATTTTTATGAACAGACACAAACACACTTTAAAGTAAAAGTAAAGTGTGAACATGGATTTAACCCATTCTCTGCATTTAACCCATTCTCTGCATTTAACCCATTCTCTGCGTGAAGCAGTGGGCTGCCACCAACAGGGGGTGCTCGGGAGCAGTTTCTGGGGACTGTACCTTGCTCAAGGGTTAGGGTTAGTGGTGCCATTAGAAGTCCTTCTGAGTACAACCTTCTGATCGCAGGGGCAACTCCCTAACCACCCATGGCAGGTGAGAATTGTACCACTGGACTAATTATATATATATATATATATATACATACACACACACACACACACACACACACACACATACATACATACATACACACACACACGCGCACACACACACACACACTATGATAAGTGAGGGTTTTATTAGGTACTAAATATCTACAGTAGATATGCCTCCAATATACCAAGGATGGAGTACATGTAAAATTCAAGGACAGATAAAATGCTTATTTCTTTCTTTCCTCATATCCTGATCATAGCATTATGCACTACCCTAACATGACTCAATTACATTGAATCATATGCTTTTTTCTATATTTCCAGCTAATGTCTAGTTGTACCATGTCCTAAGATGAATAAACCTGATCATATTGCAAATTCAGTCTTTTTGACTTTTGTTGACTAGACCGTTATGAAATACTTAAACTTTGTCTAATATCTGTTAGGTAGTAATAGCTATTAACACCAAATAACAAATCAAAACATGCCCAGAATAAGCATATTACAACTCTTAAACTCTAGTCTCCTAAATAGAGGAATGGTCAACAAAAATCTAAAAAACACATGACTGAATATGAGTTTCTGTGTAGCTAAAAGTGAATGCAAAGTAAAACAAAGTTCAGAAAAGTGTCAGGTGACAAGAAGCATGTTTCCAGACAAAAACTCTCCATAGGGCAAGTTGTCAAGATGTCTTGTAGACAAAAATCCCTGATTAAGAACATTCATGTCTGGCTCTGTTCACTGTACTACAAGCTGTGTCATTTTCATTTTGAGAGTAACTGGAGAAGATACTTCTCCCATTCCATTAACTGTTTTCTTGGTCGCTCTTGAGCAGGACCTGAAAGACAAGTACCACATTCAGCTTTACCAAAAACACTGAAAACTGAATGCCCCCTAGTGCCAAAGTAAAAAAGCATACTTACTTCTTTTCAGTCCCATGTTCTTCACTTGGCTGTGCCTGGCAAATCCCTTTTGAGCCAGTTTAACGGATAAGGAAGCACCTCTCCTGTTTGAATTAAGGAAATAATCATAATAAAATCCAGCATTAGATACACAATCAGTACATTTTTATTTGCAAGCCGTTTCATGATGCGATGTCACATTTGTTTTTAGTACAAAACATTTCAGATATTTGTTTTCAGATATTTGATTATAAATAAATAAGCCCCCAGGTCACATTTTAAAGTCTCTATAGGGAATAAAAACTTAAAAAAAAAAAAAAAACATACTGGAGCTGTCGGAAGGTACTGAAACTAACACTGAGATACTGAAGTATTTTAAATGTGCAACTGCCAAGTTCCTCTCCAGTATGATTTTGCACATTCCTGAATAATAATTATAAAGTGTGAAGTATAGTGACTATTTGTCATACCTACAGCAAACAGTGTGAATAACATAAAATGCTTTCTCTGCATTTAACCCATTCACCAATGAAGCAGTGGGCAGCCAGGAACATAGTGCCCAGGACGCAGTGTGTAGGTACGATACCTTGCTCAAAGGTACCTCAGAGGTTCCACTAGCAGTTCTGGGATTCAAACCCACAACCTTCTGATAGCAGGGGCAACTCGCTAACCACTTAGGCCACCAGCTGCCCCATTACTTACAAATTGTGAATAGAAACAGCAATTTAATACCCGCGATGTGCACATGCATTCAAGGAGCATCTGATAAAATGGACAAAGAATGTAAAAGTAGGGAATGTGTTGTGTAGTTTCACACTTGTTTTACCTCATAGCCCCAAGCTTGCCTTTCTCCATGAAGAGCTCCACCAAAACTCTCTTTCCCTCTGGAAAGAACCTAGCATGCAATGTCCTGGCGTTTACTTTGTCTTTGAACCAATTTACTGCCTCAACAGACCAGCTCTGTCCATTCTCTGGGTTTACCTAATAAATGAAATGTCATGTCATCTATATTATACACACACAAAGTGTTATCATGTCTTTATGAACCTTACTCATTCTTACATTTGCTAGGGAGACTTTCAGAGCTTGCACTGGCACTTGAGCAACTTCTCTAGGAAGCTCCTTGACATTTGAAAGAAAAAGGCAAGTGGAATCTCCGTAGTCGATTCTCCTGACCTTCACTTTAAGGTTTTTGACATCTTTAAGACTGGTACATAGGTGACTGCTACCTAAATTAAAAACACAAAAATAGCATACTTGACAGACTTTTAAAATAACCTTTGACAATATTTTCTATGCTCAAGTACTCACCACTGTTCATTACACATATCTTTGTCACCTGGGCACGGCACCACAAGCCCTGCTCAGGAAACCACCCCATGACATAAGTGCCAGTATCTGGGATGCAGTTTCTCTCAGCATATGATTTACAGCTTTTCCTTCTGTTTCAACAAACAAACAAATACAGAAGATGTACAGAAGACAAATACATAACAGTGTAAGACATATAAAGAACTAAAGAAACAAGAATGAGAATAAAACCTCCACTTACGCCATGACTTCAGACAGTTTCTGTAGGTTGGCATCTTTCTGCTGTATGTAGAATTTGCTTGGGCTGACCACATGGGTGGCAAAAACAGGCATCTCTTCAAATTTCTTAATTTGAAATTCAGGTATTCGGACTAAGGACTCATCTCCTATTGTCCCTTCAGTCAGTTCTTCAAAGACATACTGGTGCTCCATTTGTTCTGAGTTTACAGGTTCATCAGTACACACAGTGTGACTGAAGAGGTCAAAAACCCTCGGGCCATTACAATTAGGAACAGCCAACGTCTCGTCACATACCGAACCTTGCACAGCATTTTGCACTTCTGTGGAAATATTCCCAACATCCCACAATTCTGAGTGTGTGGCAATTACGCAACTATAGGTGACAAAATCCGCATTGCACCTTTTCACTTTAAAGGCAGGCCCAGAAACTGTAATTTCTGATAACTTTCTATTGTGTGTAGTATGTAACGTTATCTCTTCCTGATCTATTGCTTCAGTAATACCTTTCTGTTGTTGTATTAATACAAAGGCCTTCTCTACAGCACCGAATGAACTGTTCTCGGGCATTTTTTGGGTCTTTCCATTCCTTCGCAGAAAACACATGAGCTGAGAGGAGGTTTGTTTCTGATGTTGAACTTCAGGGTCATTTCCAAACTGCTGGCCAAAGTTGGGGGTGGTTACATTCCGAGTCGAGCTTGGAGAGGTTCCCTTTGGGCTAAAGGTGTCCAAACTAGCTTCGGTTTCAATGGTGTTCTGCTGTATGTTTTCTATTTTGTCCACTTTGTCCTGGTTAAATAACTCAACTCCTGTACCATTATTTGGTGAAGTTCGGCCAGATGTGTCTTCTTTTTTAGCTTCAGATGACAAAGTAAACTGTGGAAGAGACGGTGTTGCCCTGATAGCTTGAACAGCTTCTGTGATTGAACGTGACAGAATGTAATTTTGTAGCAAAGGCCCAAATTTCAAAACATTTGGAACAAACACTCCATTCTGACTTCTGAACTGGACCACACTCTCAGGGGACAAGCAGCTTCTGTATGTGAGGGGTCTCTTCAAACTTTCTGAGTCCAGAAATAAGCAGGAGAATGGAACTGGTCAGTCTTGTACAACATACTCTGGAAATTTCTCACAAGCAAGATATGGTCTCCATACCTGATGTGAGGTCCTGGAAGGCTGCCATTAACTCTCTTATTACTAGACACCTGGCATCTAAAGTCTTCAACAGATTTATAGCTTCTTGGACTTGAGTCATACTAGGGAAGTTCAGAAAATCTTCAATCTCCTTGGTTGCCTGTAAAATTAGTGTTTTATTTATTTGAACAGAAAATAAACAGAATTGTAACAGCTTTAGATAAATGCTCCGCATGGCTAATTTACCAGGCTGGCTAATATGAAGTAAATATTAGCTACCATAGTTATTATTAAGCTTGAATTAAAATTGTAACTATTACTTTTATGAATAAACTTTCATGTATGCCTAAACTAAAATGCCTTTTAACCTAAACTAGAATGGCTAGCTAAAAACGGCTAACTGCCCTCCACAAAACAAATAGACAGAAATAACACTGGTCAGGCTGTACAAACGTATTTACCTTTTCAGTGAAGTGATTCAGTTCTTCGTTCAAGGCGCTCCTGGCATTTTCGAGAATGGTAAGTTTCTGAAAAATAGACGTTTTAAAGTCTTTAGGGCACCCCACAGACATGGTGGCTCTTTCAATAACAAACTTCCACCAATCACTCAATTGAAGCTCATTCACAGAAAGAAGCCCTAGCACTTGGTTAGGAGACTTGAGAATTGAGGGAGCTTTCTGAGCTGCCGTGCTGTGGTTTACCTGTTTAATGTTAGTCAGTTCTACCAGGATTTTTTTTAGCGCTGGACTACTTAACAGGCAGGAAGGGAGGCTTCAATATGGAGTCCAGGTTTCTACAAAAAACAGTAGTTTGTGTTTATTATTATTTTCGTTAAAGCTTCATACTCAAACGCAACGATTTAACGTTAGCAGTTTACAGTGCTGTTAAAGATACAAAAAAATGATGTAATAACATTCAGTGACCAAATTATGTTAATCTGAAAATGTAGCCAGTATTTCACCAGACCAATAAATATCCAAACACGACTAGCAGTAAGATCTAAACTAACAATCGGACCTTCCCATTGGAATTAAGTAATTAATGGAGGAGACTGGAGCGTCACGCCGGACTCACGTGGTCAATGAACAGTGAATTTACTTTTTAACTCAACAACTGGTACAAACACTATTCCCTTGGTAGGCGTTAGAGACACTACGGGGGCAAAAGTATTGGGACAACTGATATTGCATTCAAATGGAGCTGGTCTCCACTTTGCAGCCATAACATGGGGTTGAGCTCAGGGCTCTGTGCGGGGCAGTCATGTTCTTCCACATCGAACTCATCCAACCATGTCTTTATAGAGCTTGCTGTGTGCACTGGGGCACAGTAATGCTGGAATAGAAAAGGTTCTTCCCCAAACTGTGTCCACAAAGTTAGAAGCATGGTGTTGATCAAACCTTCTCGGAAACATGGAAGGTTGGAAAGTTGTGTATATGTGTTCTGTGTCTGCTTACAGACAGAGCTGCCATACTCATACCCAGATGTGGGGGTACATGCCCACCAAATTTTTGATATATAGATTTTTACAAATATTGTATTTGATTATAAATATTGTATTTTTATTATTATTTTATATTATGCATTTATTATCGTTGTATATTGAGTATTAATTTTGTTAGTATGTCATATTTTAAAAAGTCATACATGCCCTTTCCCGAACGTTGCAGAAAGAAGCCAATTCGGAACAGCAGGTAGGCTCAGACAGCCGAACTCTGTTGTGCTTGAGATCTAGACTATGGTGTTTGGCTGATGTGTTTAGCAGATAAGTGCCTTTTTCACACTTGTGACAGTGAAATGCAATTAGTTATGCACACGTAATTGCATTTAAGAAATACAGGCATAGTTTGGTTCGTATATTAGCATTAGATATTAGCCATCCCTCTGTTCTGTTTAGCCTTCTGACTGTTTGTGACTTGTGATGGAATTAGTCCTATTTAAGATCGGTGAAGGAAACCTGTGTAAATCTTTGGACAATTGGTCATTTTTAGCAAAACACTGAATTCCATTGGGGCAGCTGGTGGCCTGGTGGTTAGGGAGTTGCCCCAGCTATCGAAAGGCCGTGGGTTCAAATCCAAGGACTCCTACTGGCACCACTGAGGTACTCTTGAGCAAGGTACTGTCCCCACACACTCCTCCCTGGGTGCTGCATCACTGGCTGTTCACTGCTTCCCTTGGTGAATGAGTGAAATGCAGATAAAGAATTTCACACTGTTCACACTCTGCTGTGGTGTGGTGTATTCATGCGTGACTATAAAGGGCCACTTTACTTTATATCTCAAAGTCATGATACAAAGAAAAGTTCGTAATTCTTTCAAAAAAAAAGCCCAGCCCTGTCTTTAGTCAGTAGGTTGTGGTTGTCTAGGCTGAGATTTATAGTGGAATAATTAATTCCTTCAGGGAAAATTGCAGTCAAGGCAGAGAAGGACCCAGAGAGTGAAAGGCATTGAGCAATGTAATAACATTTTACAAAAAACGTGTACAAGACTGAACAACTCTTTTCAAGACAACAAAGAAGCTTTAACTAAAAAAATATATCTTTGTGTTTAAATTCTTCTATTAAAGTACAGTTACCATGAAGGGGTGTGCATGGTCTTTAACTACATTTAGGTTGATGGTAGGAATTAAAATAACATCTACATGAATGCCAGGACTGTTCCTGTACCTAATGATTGTAAGTCACTCTGGATAAGGGCATTAGCCAAATGCCCCCTTTACCCTTTACTCAAGGATTCCCAGTAGAACATTGCCCAGAGCATCACTCTGCATCCAACCGCTTGCCTTCTTCTACATGATGTAAAAGAAAATGTGATTTATCTGACCATGCTATCTTAAGAAGATTGTTGGGGTTTCCCTCCCCTCAATCCAGGACGTCTTCAAGACATGCTGTCTGCGCAGAGCCTCTGCTATTGTAAAGGACCCCCCCCACCCATCACCTACACTGTTTTGACCCCCTGCCATCAGGTAAAATGTTCCGCAGCATCAGGACAAATACAGCCGGATCTGCAACAGCTTCTTCGCCCAAGCTGTCAGACTCCTGAACTCCCGACTCCAGATCCTCCTAAACTCCATCTCATGCTCTCACCCCCCTCCCTCCAGACATTGCACATTATAATGCACTGCCACTTTATACTTTGTACTCTGCTGTGGACATTAGCATTTGCACTGAGCCTTTTTGCACATATACACTGCACATACATACAGTATACTTTTTGCACATTCTTGGCATCTTTGCACTGCACTATACTGCCTCAGTATACATGTGCTGCTTTCTTTCTGCTTCAAAATATATCTCCTGCTTGTCTTCCATATTTGTTGCACTGATACTTGTTACACTGTCTTGTTTTACTTTTTGTCTTCATGTTGTATGTTTGTTGTTTGTGCTTTCTGCACACCCAGGACTATAAGAAACTCAATTTAGTTCAGTAAATGTCATCCATCCACATACACAGTATATGACTGAACGAAATTGTTCAGTGGTCTAGGTCTGATGTGCCCAACCTAGCTTGTGATTATGGACAGGAGTCAGCATGGGCACTCCAGACTGTGGCTACACATCCTCATACACAGCAAGTTGTTATGCATTGTGCTCTGACAGCTTTCTATCATAGCCTGCATTCTTTTTTTTCCAGAAATTCAAGCTACATAAGCTCTTTTGTGGGATGGGATTAGATGGCCTAGCTTTCATTTTCCTGCAGCGAGTCCCACAACCATGTCATTGGTTAACAATGAGACCACTTTTGGTAGGGACCAACCATTGCATACCAGGAACACACCACAACACCTGCCATTTATGGAGCTGCTTTGACCCAGTCATCTTGCCATCACAATTGGCCCTTGTTAAAGTCACAAATGTTTCCTGCATCTAACTGACAGTTCACTTGTGGCCTACTATCCCTTGACAGGTGCCATTGTAACAAGATAATGTTATTTACTAAATAGTATTTTAGTCCACATCAGCCATGACTTCCTTTGAGGCTTGACAAATGCACATTAAAGTGCACACTTGTCACAGCCAACATTAGCCACTTTGTAATCAAATGTGTCCATTAACAGCTTCTCTGATTTGGACAAATGCAATAGGTAATATTTGAAAAATATTTTCATTTACAGCATTGATGTATGAGAACTTTCTCTGTGGCTGAAAACTTTTCAGGTCTATAATAAATAAATGTAAACATTTCTAGTGTTATATGCTGAATACTTTTTCATCGACATATTTGAACAGTTTTACTAATCAGCAAGTATGATCTACACTGCCACCACCTGGCGCAACCTGGTATGACTACTTCATGCAAAAGAAATGTTCTTCAAAAGAAGTGAAGTGGGCAGAGGAATACCTTTTTAATAGGTTACTTCACATGGAATAAGTTATCTATAATGTGCATGGCTGCTAGTTAAATAGAGAAGGCAAGAATAGAAAAACTTTATTCTCTTTTGTTTACCAGCCGTATAGCAAGTGTTCAAATCTTCTGGCATTTCTTGCAGATAGTGTAACAGACTTATTTGTTCCTCCTCTGCTATACCTGATGTTTTCCTTGTGGTCAGATGGCCCATGACTGTATTTGGGTCTAATAACAGCACCTAGAAGTTGATGGGCCATCCCAGCTTTGGTTCTTTTGTAGAATGAAGCATGCCTTAGGCATTCAGGTATTACTTCAGTTGGGCAGTACTAAGGCACAGTCTTAAAAAAAAATCCATTAGAGGGTAATCATTGTACCTGGGTTTATAAATCATATTTATTTTACCTTTTTTTCCTACACCGGTATAGGATTAGTCAAATAGATGTCAAGTCTGGCCTCTACAGGAAGGGGTCCACACTATTATAATAACAGAACAAAGCTTGTATCTCAGAAAAAAGATTTTAATACCAATTCTATTGCCATTACTCATGTTTTAATGATAGAGGGAACAGCCAGCAAATTGTAAATTGTTAATACAAGATTAAGATGTAAAGTTGTAAGCAAGATAAAGTTTTGTTTTTCAGCAACATTTAACACATTACATTTTACATAATATTACATAACATTGTCAGATTTATTTATACAGACATTTTCCTCAGCTCTTTTCAGACAAGTAAGAAGGAAAAGAATTTTATTTATCCAGAGGGAAATGCTCATTGCAACAAGAATACAAGATAAAACATTTGAAAAATAAAAAAGATAGACAAACAATAGTGCAACACAAAGACAAGAAAATTAGTAACAGATAACAGATAACACTGACTGTATTGCTGTATGTCAAGATTTAGGGTACTGCACCGGCAGATTAGTGGTGCACAATGACTTATGAAGGTGGCTTAGTGTTGATGCAATAAAAACGAATGCAATATAATAGCAGCACATGATAAAGGCAATGAGATAACATTCAATAAATTCACAGATTAAACATTTGAGTTGTCTTTTGCTGTGTGCGCTCCGATGGCCTATTAAGGAGGCGTGCATGGGGTGGGAGAGATTGTCCATGATACAGAGAAGCTTCTTCAGCATTCTCCTCTCAGACACCTCCACCGGTGTCTCAAGATTGACACCCAGAACAGAAGCAGCATGAGTTTGCTTAGCCTGTTAGAGCCAGTTTAATTTCTCTACGATCTGTAAGTATTCAGAGGACTTATTAGTTCTCTTGTCACCAAATGAGATTAGCGATGGAATCTACCAGTTATGACCATTAACCACACTGCTGTTTCAGAAGAATAGAATAGAATGCCTTTTATTGTCACTATACACATGTACAATGAGATTAAAAGCAACTCCTTCACTGCAGATCTGTATGTAGAAAAAATAAATAACAAAAAATTAAAATAAGGCTTTTATATTCTCCAAAAAAGCATATTGCAAATTATATACAACTTAAATGTTAGCAGTGTTTTTATACAGTACTTGGCCATACATCATGTAATAACTCTTCTTGTACTATAATGTTATTGCTGAAGTTTTTTTTTCAGGATTTTAAGCATAATTCTAAATATACACCTCTGGAAAAAATAAGAGACCACTGCAATTTATTTTTAAATCAGCATCTCTGAGTATGACAATCATTCCATACCAGTGTCTGCTAAATTCCGACACAAGCACTGCATTCTGCTTTATGAGGGACTGATTAGAGATCACCTGAATCACATCTCATTTAATGAGGAAAAGTATAAAAAAGAAAACACTGCTGTAATCAACACTCTCCTCTTGCAGTGTGACAAGTTGGATGGCAAAACACTACTAGAAGTCAAAAGTAATGTTGCATTTTGTTTGAGTGAACAAGAGATTTGTTTTCAAGTTCAAGTTCTGTAAACACTGCATCATTTCTCCTATTTTTGATGTCTTGTCAATTACTTTAAAATGATGCTTTAAAGAACAGTATTTTTATTTTGAATTGAGAAATACTGTCAGCAGTT
Source organism: Brachyalestes nurse (assembly GCA_037974405.1). Classification (NCBI taxonomy): domain Eukaryota; kingdom Metazoa; phylum Chordata; class Actinopteri; order Characiformes; family Alestidae; genus Brachyalestes; species Brachyalestes nurse. The sequence continues at coordinate 20,694,051 of JBBPCY010000032.1, read as the reverse complement.
CTTATAAACTAAGGAAAGGTTTTCCTATAACAGACCTGAGTAACTGGATATTTTTGCAGTGGTCTCTTTATTTTGTTTCTGGAGCTGCGTTTTATTTTACTATAACTTTATTGTTTGGGCTGGTCCATGCTGCACAGCTATAGTTTAAGGAGTGACGGTCACATTTCCAGTTACAGAAGAAAGAGGTTGTCTCACTGACACATCACTGATGAATTATCATCATCATACAGTGCTTGCACAAATTAGGATAACTGTTGGTGGCACACTGTCTGCATCTGGGCTAGGAGCCTTATCTCGTAACTATGGCTTCTCGTCACCTTTTGCTTCTAGCGGCAGAAATGAATGCTCAGCCGTGAGGAACACACTGCTGCGAGTGATTCTTCTTATGGAGGTCAAATGATGGCCTGTACATGATCTGCTGAACTGTAGATCATGTGAAAATAGCCACATGTAACAAGCATTCAAACTGCAAACACATGGCTGAAGTGTTGGTACTTACGTGTGCAGCCAGCCAGCTCCTGTTTGATTCGCTGAAGGACCTCAGAGCATAACCATTGGTCAGGTTGGTTTCCAGCACATCATGTAAACAGACCGATATAAAGTGTATGACAACCAAACATTTTGGAATTTCAAAGCAATTTGGGGGATTCAAACAAAACCACAATAAGTCAAACTGAGAAATGACCTGACATACCTCCCATGTGTCAAGCATCAATATGTCATCGTTGAGCGTTCTTGACGATTGCAGCTGGACGAACTTGAAGAGCAGTTCTTTTTTTTTTTTTTTTTATCCTCAGTTTGCTTTTCAAGATACTGCTTTCTTGGCTCACCATAAAACGCAATGCTCATGATAATTCAATTACACAAATGAACAGATTAAAATAGCAAACTGCTTTTTGCAGAACATGGTTGTGAAATTGACGGTCTTGTGTTTTCTGAAAGGGTGGTGTAGAGAAGTTACTCTCGCCAGAAATTTTAAAAATAGATTGCAAATGAGGAACTTGTTAAACACGAAGAACACAAGTCTTTGTTGTTCGCTAGAGTTACTGTAGCAAAGAATTTTTTTTTTAACCATACGCTAGGATACCACTGAAACCAAGTTTACAACATTCTCCATCAAATAATGCTCATTTATACAATAAACCGGTCACGTTGTATAACAATGGTTAAATATATGGAGCAGCCAAGGGTTTGTTTAATCATACAGGATTTGTTTGAGCTTGTTAGTGTTTATGTCAGTCTCTAGCCATAAATTCAAGTAATTCTGCGTTCAAATGTGAATATGAAAGCGTGAGAAGGAGGGAAAGGAGAAAAGAAGGGACTGGAGCCATGTTTCGTTTCATTTTCTCTTAACAGCAAAAGCCTGTGAGGATAAAAAGCCGTTTTTCAGATATCCCCTGAAAATAAATACAAAGTGAAGTCAGTGCAAAAATCGTACGCTCCTTTGCAAGCTGTTTAAAGCCATTTAACTGAGGAGGAGTAATGACAGATAATACAAAAGTTAACATTAGAATAAAGGCAGACTACGAGAAAGCATTGAAAATCAAAAAGACTAATTTTGTTTGTATAAAAGTACTTTTGTGAGCTGGTTAGAACACAACAGGGTCAGTTCCAGTCTTCATCTTGCCTCCAGCCTTTGCATATATTTGTGAAACGTCATCAGCAGCACACTTGACTTAATCTAATGAAATCAGTTTTAGCTGAACCAGGTATATCTGATGAGAACTATAATGTAATACTGGGTTTCCAAGAGAAATGGGAATGATTAAGCAAACACATACATAAAAGCACTATTTACTGTATTAATATTATTTGTATATTTTCTAATATTAGCTTTTAAAAAAATCTCTCAGCCAAATAGGTTGAAAATATAATTTTCTCAGGTGTCTAAAACTTTTGCATGGTATATGTACACATACATTCTGTAGAACCACAGAAAATACACACTTCACAGAAAATAGATTACAAATTAGGAGTATTTATTGTACCTGAATCAATTTACATAAAAAAGTATTTTCTATTTTATGTACATATATACATTGAGAAAATAATTTTATGTACAGCATGAAATGATTGGTTCCGTAAACTGAACTGTTACACTAACAGAAGACGTATTACCATGTATAAGCCCAATATAACTTTTAGTGCAAATGTGTATGGAGTGGTGAGAGTATACATAAGGAGGGTGAGAATGTCCTGTAGGGTTTATGACAGACCAGCAGAAGGTGCATCTCCTAATCTCACACTGCCCAGGAAAGTAGCATGATCAGTCATACTGATTAGCGAGTCCTCATAAACTACCCGGATGGAAATGCGTTGGTGGGCGTGGAGCACACTCACTCCAGCTGTGTAACACGTGTTGAACTTGCGCTGGCCAGTCTCAATGCTGCACGTGCAGCGCAGGAAGGGCAAGCGATCCACCAGCACTTCGTAGCTGGCAATGTCTGTGAAGTTCAGATAGTAGATCTGGGAAAACACCAAAACACAGAACAGAACACAATAATGTTTTCACGTTCATGCTTTCTTTTCTTTTTTGACCCCCTTACTTACCAAGTAAGGAATCCATGCAAATATCATGGTGATTATCATAACACCTGTGGTAACTGTTATTACATGATATAATATGCATTGTAGTAAATGCTGAGTTAGGATCTTTAACATTCAATGACAAATAGGGATGGGGTTATGCTAAATCAGTGATTACGCTACATTTTATGCATGTAGGCCTTGTTTCTGATCCTTGTTGCAAAGCCCATTTTGTAGAGGTGCATGCCAGGAAGAAGAGGCCCAGGAGCGTACTCACTTCTACCTGACTATAGATGAAGTAGATGCCGTCCATGAGCACCTCTAGCTCTCCAGAGCGCGAGTGCATCTTGAAAACCTTGTGGTGTATGGAGACCATTTTCCAGTTTTTCAGCACACCCTCTGGAAGATCTCAGTGTGAGAAAAAGGCAATCACTCAATACCAGTCAAAGACAATGTGACTGTAGCTAGTAAAACTAAAAAAAAAGAATGTTATGACTAGGGATGTCCCAATCTAAAGGATCATATATAAAGTATGACCTATATTAAGGCTGTAAAAAGCCTAAAACTTTGATTCTTGATTTCATGTCCTATATTGTCTACTTACACTACTGATGCAGAGGTGAGGTGAATTGGCATAATCCACAGTAGTGGGGCAGTACAGAAGATGTATATGTATATATTTGTAATGTTTGCAATTGTAGTTCTTCAAGGGTGTTTGGGTTGGTCCCATTTAGTCTGAAAAACTAGCATGTAAAGTGTCAGCAGCTTTTGTGCTTTGAGTCTGCGTGTTTGCTGCAGATTTGAGTCAGATTGGAACACAAACCAAATTTTAACACACAACAAAATGGTCAGAACATCAGTCCAGAATGTCATATTATGCACCTTTTTACTGTCATATTACTGTAGTAATAATTAGTGGACATACTACCCAGCCTATGTAGCTGCAGTACTCGAATCAGACAAAAATTGGATCAGGACATCCCTAGTTATTACTTTTTATTCTTGCTAAGTTGGTTACTGCACAATATAGGACAGTTTCAAAGTAATGAATAAATGCAATTTCTTACTAAAAGCATCCTGAAATATTACCCTTACCTTCTCTCACTAATATTGTTGTCTCCTGGCCTTGCAAGTGTACCACAGCAGGCTGAAACAAAACAACAAAAAACTTAAGGGCATCTTTTTAACAGTGAAGTTTGGAGCTTTTTCATTGCACGACATCAAGGACAGTTCATATTGTGCCAGCCTCCTGTTGAAATACCTACCTGGAACTCCCTTGCCTTGGTTTTGTCAACACCTCCTGAAGAAAAAAAAAAATTTATTTAAAGCTATGAAAATAACTAAGAATTGTGTTTGTATCATAATCCATCCATTTGTTTTACCTGCAGGCCCTTGTGGCCCTGGAGGGCCCCTTGGCCCTGGGGGTCCAGGTGGCCCTGTAGGGCCTAAATCATTTCTGCCAGGAATACCAGGAATCCCTGGAATACCAGGGGGGCCCTGTGGCCCCGGTGGGCCTGGTGGCCCAGGAGGACCAGGTGCACCTGGTAATCTTTTCCTTCCTGTAAGAAGAGAGACACATGTAACAACAAATAACCTCTTGGCATGCTAACCAATAAAACCATTATCAACCAATGATAAAACGTAGGATAGGAATGGATTGTGCTTCAGCACTTGTTGGCTTCATTCAGTGATCGTGGCATCGTGTGTGTGTGTGTGTGTGTGTGTGTGTGTGTGTGTGTGTGTGTGTGTGTGTGTGTGTGTGTGTGTGTGTGTGTGTGTCCTTTTGGAAAAGACAAAGGTCAAATGACATTTCTAGAAAAGTAATGGGGGTGTGTGCAAATTACCTTTTTTCCGTTTTCCATTGGATTCTGAAAAAGAAATGGTTACAAATTAAGTGGGTGTTCTTTAGGATTAACACCCCTGTTTACAGCTAGGTGATACGGAAAATATGGTAGTTAATATTTTATTATTCAGTATGAATAGATCATTTAATATGAATATTTTCACAAACTATCTAGATAAAGGTGACTATAACTAAGGAGAAAAATTAAAAGCCAGTTATTAAACTTCATAAAAAATAAGCTGAAGTATCTATAAATGATTCTGCAATAGACAATTGTCTTGTAGCCTCGTTGACTCTAGCCTCCCCACGTTTACGGGTTCTACTTGCATTCTTTAGAAGAGTTAACCGTGTAGCTGTAGTGAAAATAAGTACCATCCTCATTTTGTACACACACACACACACACTTCATTGAGACTTGGGCTGCATTTTAATGATGTGGTCAGAATCTTTGGCCCAGGTAACTGAGAGCAGTGTACTTACAGCTTGTAAGTGTGGATTCCCGTACACACACACACACACATCTGCCTGAAGCATTAGCCGGCAATGGAACTCGAGAGGTTAATTAGAGAGATACATTATCCTGCCAAAATCCTTTCCTCTGAATTAGGCCCAGATGGAAAATGTAGATGAAAGTCTGTGCATGTACATGTGTGTGTGTTGTCCAGGGAGGTGGGCATCACTACAACGCCTGTCTGACTAGTAAAGTTTGCACACTTGCATGTTGCAAAAGAATCCTTTTAAGTGCACTCCTCTAGGTTAATGTATACCATGTCATTACAACTACAAAGGCCGTTTAACCTTAAAACATTCACAGTTTGTGTCCCCCCCCAGGACATATGGCCATTTTTCCCTCCCTTCTGCACGAATTACTGGATGCACCCGCATGAATTTGTCCTAATGAGCAGCGCTATCAGAAATCTGGTCCATGTTATGACTGCAAACGTCTGAAATACAGACGGCTTTTGTGATCTGGAGCTGAGATTACAGAAGGTTTTGTGTGCACTCTGAGCCTGGGAGTAATTATTGTTTACAGAGTCAGAATTTTTACTGATTTATATAGCAAAGGTCTCGCAAGGTACATATTTTTTCCTCACACCCCATCTCCTTTAAACACAATTAGCACACTTTACTGAAGTGTTCATTGTCACGCAATAGAATGTGGGAAAATTTATCAAGATCTTGGCGTACTACAGCACTTGTTGTAAGACGATCTCTGGAGGGGATGTGAGCAATTATCACAGTGGATGAGCACTCAGGGATTTGCATGCATTCAAAGGACAAACATCAAAAGCACATAGCTGCATAGAGCATATGGATCACTTACTGACATACTACAATGTGCAGGGAATCAGCATTGATCCCAGAGCCAATAAACTTTTACAAGATCGTCAAAAATAAAGAAGAGAAGGCGACCTGACCAGAATCATATGATTTGACTATGTATATTAGTGTAAAAAGTAAGGCTCTGGGAATGTTTTTATCCACTTTCGCGCCACAAATATATTCTTTTCACAGCAACTGTTGCCAGGTGGGACAAGCAACCAAAATGTTGGCAAAAATCCAATTAAAACAAGTGAATTTAGGTTGGACTGTAAAGTACAAAGTCAAAGAAAACATTGTCATCTCAGCTATATATATATATATATATTTGTTTTTCTTTTCTGTGTTTTTGTGCTTGTGGCTGCGCAGAGCATGCAGTTCAAAGTCCCGGCTGATTTACGCAGGGGTCTGGCGTCCCATTAATTTTGTCTATATAATATGGACAAAAGTATTGGGAAGCCTGACCATTACACCAAACATGGACTTTAATGACACTGCATTCAGATACATAGACTTCAGTATGGAGTTGGTCTTCCTTTACAACAGCCATAATGGTTCCGCCCCGCATGTTCCAGAATTATTCATCCAACATCAGTACCTACTGTGGTGGCTAAACACGATCAAATCCTCACAGCAATAGTGTAAAGTCTTCCCTGAAGAGTACAGCAGCAAAAAGAGGACAGATTCTGCATGATATTCTTGATTTCAGAATAAACGCATGTTTAAAACTAATGGGACGCCTGACCATTACACCAACAGGGACTTTAATGACACTGTATTCAGATACATAGACTTTCATATAGAGTTGGTCCCCCTTTGCAGCTGCTATAATGCTCTGGAGTCTGAGGGTTTTTCTATAACACTCTAGATAAAGGGTGAACACGGCTGTTAAAAAGCTCCTTATTTGTTTAAAGTGTTTGCAAACCAAAGGTTATTGCACTTTTTAGTTCATGTAGCAGCACTTAAAAAAAAAAGGCGCAATACACTTTTGAACAGCGCATATATACACACACACACACACACACACACAGTTTCTATATCACATGAAGTCTTCTGTTCAAAGCACTCTGCTATTTAACACCAAATATGCCATTATTCTAACACTGGCTAGTTACGCAGCCAAGAAAAGTTATACTAAATTTATGCCAACATGATGACCTTTCATGACCTTTTACACTATAAATATTGATTTAATCGAGTTGTGCATGACCATTTCTTATTATGTTGAATGGGATTTTTGTTGGAGTGGGTTTTTCAGGGCCTAAATTATACATACTTATTTATTTAGTGGTGCTGAAAGTTTCAAAATGTCTTTTAACTTGGTGGCATAGACTTCCTTTTAGTGATTAAGTCTAACTATAGCTGGTAGCTTCTCAGGGCCTACATAAAAAGGACTAGCAGCACTAGATTAACCAACTGAGAAATTATGTACAACAAATTTGCATTATTTTTTAATTAAGGTATATGATGTCTAATCACAGTTACAGAAATCACTGAAAACTCAATATTGGCATGACATACATATCATTAGTGTATGTACATTTTTAGCCACAACTGTACAACAATCAACAACAACACTAAAATCACTGATGGGTAAAGTGAATGACTGATTATCCTATTACAATCAAAGGGTTGGATCTATTAAGCAGTAAGTGAAGTCAGTTACTGAAGTTGATGTGTTATAGTTGATGATAGTTATTTCGAATACCGTTTTAGCCATATCTCACTTTAAGGGACTCCGAAAAAACACGGAACAGAAATGAAGATGTTTCTCAAATAATATTTCATGTAATGCATTAATTCAGCCTGAAGGTGTCGCTAACAGTCAAACTCCCTACAGGCACGGTAGACTAG
>JBBPCY010000032.1:20658560-20685961 GCA_037974405.1 Brachyalestes nurse | reverse complement strand
TCATATTTACGTTAAACGGGGGTGTCGTGTGATTAAACAGTTTGTGGAAAAATACCTGTTTCACACACTCTGTCATCTTGTGTTTGCGCGTGCGTGCGTGTGGGCAGGGGAGGGGATTTTCGAATAATATTCGAACAGTTCTCATCGATTTCCGAATAGTGTTTTTGCCAAAAAAGTCACATCCCTAATGCTGGCTATGACAAATTGCTAAAAGAAAAGTTGATGCTGATGTTCAAACACACAGTGCATCAAAACTTTCTATGTATGGGGCGTTGTACCTGCAAACCCTTCATGCTAGCCCCTGTCCACCACTGAAAGTGCTTACAAAGGACACACAAGCATCAGAACTGGACCATGGAGAAATGGAAAAAGGTGGCCTGGTGTGATGAATCACGTTTTCCTTCATATCATGAGGAGAGCCGGCTGCGTGTGCATTGCTTACGTGGGGAAGAGAAAGCATTAAGATACACTATCTAAGGAAGGCAAGCTAGTGAAGGCAGTGTGATGCTCTGGGCAACGTTCTGCTGATAAACCTCGAGTCCTGACTTTAATGTAGAGGATACTTCGACCCAGACCACCTACCTAAACACTGTTGCAGGCCAAGTATACCCTTTCATGGCAGCTGTATTCCCTAATGGCAGTGGTGTCTGTCAACAAGATAATGTGCCCTGAACCGCTGAAAAAATTGTTTGGAAATGGTTTGAGGTACATGACTGAGAATTCAATGTGTTGACTGGGCCTCCAAATTCCCCCGATATCGGTCCAATCAAGCATATGTGGGATGTGCTGGACAAACTAGTCTGATCCATGAAGGCCTATGTCATCACTTGGGGGACTTAAAGGATTTGCTGCTAACATCTTGGTGCCAAATATTACAGCACACCTTCAGAGGTCTTGCAGTATACATGCCTCAGGGGATCAGAGCTATTTTGGCAGCATGAGAGGATCTACACATTATTAGACAAGTAGATTGAATGTTATAGCTGTTCCGTATATGTACTACTAGCATAAAGTGTTAAGCATAACATAATATTCCGAATAATTTATTCCGAATAATTTATGAAACATTTGTTTTTTGATTGGAGGAAATCTGTTTCAAATTTGAGGACATTTTATCAAGCATTATCTCTTTTCCTGTTCTTGTTTCAATTATTTCTTATTGGTAATGTGCCGAAAACATTGTTTTTCTGAAGCAGTAACAAATCATTTTCCACAACTACAAATTTGTGTTTTAAAAACTGGCGCTCGAAAACTTGGACATTAACTGCAAAACATACCATTGTAGTGTTCTGATGGTGACACCTGTAATATACACCTTTATGCTGCTAAAGGCAGCTTTTTATTACATTGGTAAATACCTAAATACCTAAATAAACCAAATAAACAAATGTCGACATGTCTTGTTCTAATTTTTGTGTTATTTTAGTGTCCTCCAGCCACCATATTGCTAGATTACCAGTCTCAGATTTGTAGCAAATGGTATTTTTTAAGTCTTTTCGGACTCATTTATTATGGAAAAATAAAAAGCTTACCTTTGGCTGCCCTTTTTGTCCTCCACACAACATTTCTGTTTTCTTCCGTGAGGTGGATCAAATCATAATCCAGTGCTGGTATCTCTGCCTGTAAAAATAATAAGATTTTGCTTCTTCAAAATAATGGATACAAAATCAGACACTGATGTTATTGCATATTATTTTGGTGGTCAGAAACAGGATTTGTTTAGATAATCATTTCAAAAAGCATCTGAAGCACATTTGAATCATACAAAGACTAGCATCTGTTTTTACTTTAGTTTGAAAGTGAAAGTGGCAAAATTGTGGAATGAGTTCAATATTCACTTAGCATGTATAATGATTTAATCAAATCCTAAATCCAGATGGCCTAATCTGCACACATTTGTTTTTACTTATATACGAACAGGTGATTTTGTTGAAGATAATTGTCTAACCCAAGATCTACTGAATGCCCACCAGTGGAGGGCCATTTTCTTCCATTCGGTATTTCATGCCATGCACATATAACAGAGCCTCTTGGTCAGGGAAACCTTCTCCATTTTGTTTTCCTTAGAATCTTAGGATTACATTTCTTCCATCTCTGGCCATTCTACATGGTGGTACACGGTGAAAGCATGTGGTGCATCCTCTACAGGTCCCCAATTATACCTTGTAGAATATCCAAACACAGAGCTAGGTATCTAAAAATAGTCAAAAAGTGAGTTTCTGTGAGCATCACTGTTCTTTGAGTGAGCACCACTCTTCTTGCTCGTAGCCAAACCTTTCAGTAATTGTACTACATCATCTACACAGTCTGTTTAACACTGCTTTGCTGGTACGCTGATATCAACCTTTTTATACATGGGTGGGAAGTGAATGATGCTGGTTTACATCCCATTTCATTGTATTACCTGTGTATATAAGGATTCAATATTTAACCAAGGTTTTCGCTTATAAATAAGATCTCATTGCCAAGACATCTTATTGCCAAAATACTAGTAATAAGCCTAATACACACATTTCCTATTAAGAGTGATGAAAATAACCAAATAAGACAATCTTCCCCAAATGACCCCAACGAGTGCTCACGTGCACACACTTCAAATAAAGCCAGTTTGTACAATTTCATTGAGTACAATGACAGAGACGTAATACATAAGAGAACAAGTCATTTAATTGTCTAAATCACCACTACTGTAACTCACCCTGTAACCTAAGGAAGCTTTTGTCTACTAGTTTCAGACACTCGCATGAGCACAAGTGCTTTGAATTTCACCTCTGTATACAAAATGTGGAGCTTTGTCACTCATCCAAGAGGAATATTCATTCTTGGGGTTTCTGCTTTCTATTCTATTCAAACTGGCATGAATTACCTGATAATAAGAAGAGAAATAATGGTATCAAGATTCTCAGGTGGCGAGACCAAATTCAGGCCTGTGAACAGGAAAGAGGTGTCTATTTCCCATGGATGAACTGAGACAGAATTGGACCGAGATCTGCCCAGGTGTCTCAGTGTGACACCACACGACCTAAAGTGACCTATTTTTAAGCGACCACAGCCATCTTTCAAGACATTGTTACAAACTGACACGGATGATGCATCAGTGCATGTTATTTGCTTTGTTTCAACCTGCTGAGATCGCACTTTAGATACTACACTGTCTTCATTGGACTCTTTTGGGACCGTAGGTGAGCAGAAGGCAAATGGGTTCAACTAACACTGGCTTTGAATGCAGAAGGATCAATGGTGCATACACTGACCCGTGGCAAGAAAACAGGACAACTCGTCTAGACTGTGAAACATGACTCTTAAGGCCCTGCGTACAGGTTTTGAAGACATCTATACGAAACTCTTAAAACACAGTAAAAACCTTGTGTTTCAATATGAATTACACCAATATCAAATGCCTGATCAGAGAGATGTCACAGGCCTTTGGCTGAAAAAAAGAAATCTTCTTAATAGGCCCAGTGGCTTGTACTGTCTGGATCTTTCTACATGAGAAAGGTCTCTCTGCATGTGTCTGATTGAAAACAGACTTCTATCGTTCATGGAAAAGACAGCACTTGGAAGAGTGCCGAAGGGCACAAGCACGTTCAAGAGCAACCCCGTTTGGGTCATGCTGTTCTATTAAACCAGGTTTAACTTCTTCAAGGTATGGTTCACTGTTGTCAGCTAGTTTACACACATTCGCTTTGGAGGCCTCCCAAGACCCATTGTGAGCGAGGCAGACATAAATTATTGCACAATATTACACAATTTGATCTTTTGGAGTTGCGCTCCCGACATCTGCAACCGATTTGTTCAAAGGACGCCGTTCGTTTGATGACATGCGCTGCGTTTTGGCGTGTTCGATGCTGTGACACTTGAAAATGATGTTGAGAAGAAATCATTTGGGTGGATTACATTTTCTCCCTCATTTTGTTCTCAGTGCGTGCCATGTGTATGAAAACACTTCTCCTTTTTTGATAGCACTTGCCTAAAACATTCCCAGAGTTTCCCTTTGTTCGGAACCACTCGCTAATACGAGCGAAGCTGAGCACCACTCAGTCCAGGCAAAAACCTTGGCTTTGCCCTCACTTCTCTGGTTGGGTCATTTCATTTTTATGAACGAAGGCTCAGTAAAGAGAACAACCCGTGAGGCTCTTTGCAATGGATGATGCTACTGGGAGTGTCATGTAACAGCCAGCATGGGCACCCTGGATAAGTGCATCTGCCAAATGCTGTGCAACATAAATGCAAATTTATGCTACACAGCATTTGGCAAGATGCACTCACCTTATAAACTTGGGTTCAAGAACAACCAGTTGTATGTGTGAACTCATGAGCATTCTTCTCAAGCCCTGAAAAAAAAAAAGAAAAGCATTGTGTGGTTTAGCTCATCTGCACACATGCTTCCAGATGTTCTCCCATTTACTGGGGTTGTTCATTTGGTCTGCAGGTGTTTTCACAGCATGGATCCAGGTGCTGGCATAAGGGTTTCAAGTCAGTGAACACTCCAACACATGGCTTTCCAAACTGCTCTTGAAGCCAACTTTCAAACCTCGTTGTGGACATGTAAAAACCCCTCTGCTACACACACACAGATTTGGAAGCATTTGGAATAAATTACTTTGAATATTATACACATATACACACTTAACACTGGATCCCTTGTCCTCCATGGAGATTTTTTTTTGGGTTTTGGTACCTCCATCTCACTGATTAAAAGCCTGGTGACACTGCAAGCTAGCAGGTGTTGGAATGCCAACAATTAAGGCATGCACATAAAAAAAGAAACAATTAATTAAAGTGCTTTTAAATCTTCAAAGTGGAGCTGTCTGGCAGCCTGCAAGTGAGACATGTCTATTTGGGCCCACATGCTCCTGTTTCTTCAGCTATGTAAACTGTGGTATCTGTAATCACGATTGTTTAATGCAGACATCTGGATCGGACAGCACCGCCGTTAAATGTTTACAGCTGCATGAGTTTTTCACCTCACAGAGCACTGCCATCTGGCCTAAATACCACTGACATTTCTCAGACATTTTTTTGCTCTGCAAAAACAGCACAGAAACAATGTCAGGTATTTACACCAAAACTTTAAAAACGAACTAATTGCCTAATTTGTAGAGTGGAGAACATTAGGGGTAAGCAATATAACAATACAGTAATACATCCTCATGACAAATTGTGGGCATCATCAGTACGTAAACAGCACTGACCAATGGAATGTTTAAATACAAAAATGTTCCCAAGCGGTGCGGCTAAAAGTTTTGTCCCAGTGTCAAGGGGTGTAATGATATGTTCAGGCCACCAACCGAAGTGATTCATGAGGCTGGGTTCACCGTTCCAATCACTTTAAATATCTTCTCTGAAGATAAATAAAGGCTCCTCAGTTGTCGCGTAATGTACTAAAGGAGACCAGAGGTGGGAGGAAGAGTGTGACATTTGACGTGTATGTGTTGGACTGGGTTGTTCATGCCTGTTTGCAAACTCTGATGTTTAAACAATGCAGCTACATTAAAAATAACCCACCACAGCACAACACAGTGTGAACAATGTGAAATTCTTTCTCTGCATTTAACCCATTTACCAAGAAAAGCAAGGGGCTGCCACCGACGAGGGCCGCCCGGGGAGTCGTGTGTGGAGACGGCACCTTGCTCAGGGGTACCTTAGTGCTGTCCTGGGATTCAAACTCACAAATTCAACAACTAGGCCATCATTAGATATGATAATGAAAAGCTTTAGCATATTCCACAATACATTTCCACATTGAACATGTCACATGTTTATATTTTTGATGCATTTTACAACCCTACTACTGTCAGGAGAGCAAGTTCATGTCCTGATGATTCCAAGACTTGAAGGCCTTCTACAGTTAGGCAAAAGAAATTGGATTTTTCAGCAGATCTGATTTGAGCAACACAGTTATTCTGCAGTTTGTACATCAAAAAGCCACATGAACATTTTGCCACATTTACAGGGGGGGTTCAAATCTCACTCAGATCTCTGGACAGCCAAGTTTGTTTGAGCAGTCAGGCTGGATGTGTTTCTTTATTTGGCGATGGCGATTGTTGAATGTGATCAGACTGTGCTACAAGAAAACCGGTACCGCATAACAAATAGCTTAAACACAGAGTAGAAGCTTTTAACCTACTCTAATGCCATGTTTTGTGTATGTTCCATTTGCTAAACAGCACAATACTGTTGTGAAATGATAGCATGGTTGTCCTGTTAGCTGGTTACAAGGATAAAGGAAATCTCTCTTTTCATCCAAGATCTGAGCTCATACATGCAACTAGTTTGCCAAGTTTTGCCTGCTCCTTCCCTGACAGCATACTCCCACATGTGCTTTTACTATGGCAACCAATGTGAATATGCAAGCAAATGTGACTATAGTCTGGCCAAGTCAATTACATTTTGTCAGATGAAACGCCGAACACTCAAGTCTAAAAGATTAAAAAAAAACAGATTTAAGAAATGTAGCGGTGCGCAGTGCAAACAGTGCAAAATGTTGGATAAAACTGTTGTTTTGCTGGTGCCTTGTGTGTCTTCCAACTTATTAAGCCTCATAAAAACCAACCATCATGATGCATCTTACATATTGTGAAAACATCAAAAAACACAAATCCGATGGCTAATTAGTTTCTAAGACCATAATTGACTTAATTCTCATTTTGATAGAAAAATCGCAGACCTGTCTGTCCATCTGAGCTTCCTGTTTAAATGTACAATGCCGTATGGTTCAGTGCTCTGGATGATGTATTTTAAAACGGTGCTAAACTGTTGGTATACTGATGTGCTGGCAGCGTTCACAAACAATTTTCATGCTTCAAGTTTGCAACTTGAGATTTTACCCTTTAAACTGACCATGAATGGTTTAAAAAAAAAAGTTTAACTAAAAAGTATTATATCAGTCTTAGTACAAACTTATCAATGAATCCAGACTAGAAATATTGCCTGCTGTTCCTGAGCAGATGAATATTAATGAAACATTCTTATTGACCTGTGGATCAGGTTGGGAGTTCCTTTCTTAATATGTTCAAACCTGTATGGTATAACCGGTTTGTATGGGGCAGGGGGGGTTAATAAAACCATTGTAAGTAAAGGACCGTCATGTAGTCCTGAGGGGAGCGGAAACTAATTTATCTGGCGTGATGCTCGTCACAGAGCATATTCAACTCTACCGAACTGAAACACCAACAGAAGTTGATATGTCAAATATTAACTAAAGTCTGTGAAACTCACATTGCGTAAAAGGTATTGGGGGACATAAAGGCACAATTAAAGCTATTCCGTGTTGTTTGGGTCTGTAGCAGCTTAGCCGGCTTGGTTAGAACACAAAAGGGCAGGTCACCACAGCACTGATTTGGTTCCAGCTAACTCATAATGAAGAGTGAATAACTGGTGTTAAGTGTGAGAGCCAAATTCACATTCTGTGGTGTGTTCATAGAAATCATCATCGCTGTGTTTGTAGATGTCATACGTCGTTTTCCTGAGGTATTTCAAGGGCCTGATTTTTGCGCTTTTTTAAATCAGCGTATGATGCCAAAATCTAAATAAGCAGAACGGCCATTTCCCAGACGGATCAGTAATAGAAATGTGGCACAGTCATCAAATGCAGTCATCATTTTTAAATGCCATGGCATACTCTTTTACCTTTACCATATATACAGCCCAATCCAATCCATGGGCCTACAACAGTATTGGATTTTAGGCTTAGAATTTTATTAAAACCTTTTATGCAGGACAAATGCTTTACTGTACTGGTTAATGTAAACATACAGGACCATCCAGCTGATGTGTACACCAGGCGTGTTCGGCTCTCCTTTATGTTTAATCTTAATCATCTGCCATTACCATTAAACAATGATACAGTGTGCACGTGCACTTCATCAAAAGCTGATAATGAACAACAAGTACAACGCTCCTCTCTGTTCTTTGGGGGTGGGGGGGTATTCATGCCATTGCAGTGGCGTGAACTGTCTGGAACTTAATGATTAATTCCATCCCCTACCCTTTCAAAGCCTGATGCCGCAACTCTATAGCCACATATCAAATTTGAATGGCACGCATCCAAGTTCCTGATGTTCATCCAAGCCCCACTAAATTTCCACAAGCTGGTGCACCTGCTAGTAATTTGGCTAATGTTTTTCCACCTGCTACCTCATGGTCAACTGCTCCCTAAATCTTCCATATGGCATGAAGTTCTACTCATTGTGGATTCAAATATTTCCAATTTGGGACAACTACAGAAACAGATGAAACAAGCCTTGTAGATCAAGCCTAACATCTGCTTCGCAGCATGGCCAAGGCTCGGCTTTCTCTGTTCCTTCTATTATGCGTATTTGCTTTATCACGCTCCAGTTGTTAACATTCAACTGAGACGGGTCTCCCAAAGTGCAATTTTCTCTTACTTTTGCGCACAGGATTATTGTAAAGGATTACTGTACATATGCAGCTGAGGTAATGCCAGAGCCCACAGTGA
This sequence comes from Brachyalestes nurse, assembly GCA_037974405.1. Taxonomy (NCBI): domain Eukaryota; kingdom Metazoa; phylum Chordata; class Actinopteri; order Characiformes; family Alestidae; genus Brachyalestes; species Brachyalestes nurse. The sequence goes on along the minus strand of JBBPCY010000032.1, from coordinate 20,677,500 downwards.
AGACTAGAGCATACACTTCTGTGCTGGTTTAATCTGTTTTCACAGATGTTTGTCTAGAACATAATAAAAAAAAGAGGGAAATTGACAAACATGGAGTGGCGACAGATGCTGTGTCTAGTGTTTGTATAGTGCTGACAGTAAGAAAACAAACATTAAAGGCCATGATACACTGTCCAAGCAATGCCCAATAAAGATCTGTTTTCTACTGTTTCCAGCTGGTTTTGTATTGTTCCAGAATAACAAGTGACAAGCCAAATGAACCAATACGAATGGGGAGAACATTCTACAGCCTCCTATTTACAATTATGGTACACAATTCCACGAAATGGTTGGGTTTGTTGCATGAGTGTGCTTTGCTCTTAACACTACACAGCAGAGGTTTTAAAAAAAGGTTTGCACTGAGAGCTTGTGAATGTTTTAACCACTTTGATACTGTATGAACTTTGTTATTTATGTACCACTCTAAAAGAATAACTTGTGTAAAAAAATACTCTAGAGCAGGTTACTCCATCCTTACTTGCTTATTCAGCATTTCGTTGTATACTGGCAGACCAGCTATATGAAAATAATAACAGAAATAACACTTTTGTAGCCTAGTCTACTTGTTATACGTGTTTAGTTCTGCAGCTGGTCTCACTGCAATTTTACAATCAAATAATAAGAAACGCTTTCTCTCAAGCCATATATTGTTAGACAGTCACATAATGACAAAAGATGTCAACAGCATAAGCATGGCTGGGAGCAGCCTATCCTAATATGACATAAGGGTTTGCTCTTTTGCTCTGAAAGTATTTGACCCCCTCTGGTGGTTCCTAATGTACACTAAGAAATCCCAGAGCCTTTCAGGGCACATGAGGCCACAAAACCAAAACAATGTCAATCTTACTACTTACTTTATTAAAAATTATTAGAAAAAAATAGCAGCCCACTGTTAAAGTGATTTAAATGAATGACATAGGTATGCCTGACACTGGTAATCAAACCTGGCGGAACACTTATTTTAGTTTCATTTATTCGGGTAATGAGTTACACCCCATAATACGCAACAGCAATTACATTGCATGATTATTTTCTGTTCTATTACAATATAGTGCTTTCAAACACCAGCACACTACAGATTTTTTGTATTGAAATTCAAGTGGTTCAATGTCTCATTGTTCATTCTGCAGAAAGTTCTTCCCAACTATGTTGCATAGGTTCCCATAAGTGTGCGGCACTTAAAGGTTGCTTTGCTTTCACTCTTCTGTCCAGGTCATTCAAAAGCAGCTAGATGGGGTTTAAGTCTGGATACTTTTGGCCGCTCCATGTTTTCCAGTTTACCCTCTTGTTCTTTTTTCTATGGTAGCTCTGGCAGAGCTTATATGTTTTGGGTCATTAGCTTGCTGTAGGACGAACCCCACCAACTAGGCACATATCAAAGGGTGCTGCATGGCACTACAGAATTATTTCCCACTTCTGGGTAACCTTACCATTTTTAAACCTCTCGCAATTCATCACTGTTCATGCTATTCACTAGACTTGAACTGTTTGAATTTCAATTTAAAAAAAAGCTTGAAACACTGGGGTGTTCTAAAACTGACCGGTAGTATAGACAAGTACAAAAGTAGCAAGCCAAGGGTGACCATAACACAGCTCCCTCAGTTCATCCTCCTTAGGAGGGAACACAGGATGCTTCCCTCCATAACAGCTGTTCAAGCATCAGTGGGGCGTCAATGAGGGCTAACAACTGAGCCAAGAGAGCAAAGATCATGTATTGTTGTTACTAACAGCTTATACCCCAGAGCCATGAGAACTGAACAGGGCTAAACATTTACAGAGTGACTCTGACTTGAACAAATACCAAGCACTCTTGCATTACAAAAAATGTTTACATTCCTTTGCACCTTATTTCCTTTTTTATGAACTGCGCTTCGAATTCCACATGTGCAACATACCCAAGTGCAATACCTCACCCACTCCATAGCACTGTCTTGTGTTATTCTGCATTGTCTTGTATTGTCATGCATTGCACTATGTTGTACTGCACTGCAAGTGTAAAGTGTCCATTTGTCATACGCATCACAACACAGCACACAGTGTGAAACTGTTCTCTGCTTTTTACCCATTCTCTAAATAAAGCAGCAGAAAGCCAGGAATGCAGTGTGTGGAGATGGTACCCCAGTGGTGCCACTGACAGTCCTGGGATTCGAACCCACGGCTTTCTGATTGCAGGGGCAGACCCCTAACCACCGGGCCACCAGCTGCATCGTTTTGAACTTTTCTGCTCTTTAATTGTACTTTAAGCCCTGCATCTTTTAGGCTGGCTCCAAATTTCATTGTACTCTGTGCAATGACATTCAAGGAATCTTAATAGTTAAGTAAGACTAATAATCATCGCTGCTGAGGAACAGTCAGAACACAGCAATCAGTGGAGAGTGGGCAGTAGCTAACCTCACATTGTTACTCAAACACAGCACATGCCCATCACACACTGCGTCCTGCTTGACTAACACATGTGCTTAGGATTAGAGGGAGCCAGTGAGGAGAGTTCCACTTACGTTGGAGCTAAGGAGAAAATCATTGGAGCTTTCTTCTCGGTCTGCTGGAAGGACTGGTCCCTGGTCATCTTCAGCCAGCACGGTTAACGTGGGGTCCCGTTTGGTTTGTGAAAGCTCCCTCTTGACTTCAGACCGAAGATCGAGGAAGCAGGACAGCGTGATCACGTGCAGGGAGAGCGAGACAACAAAGAATCCGAAGAAGAACCTGCAGCTGCTGCAGTTTTTCGTACAGGCGCAAGTAGAGGTCTGCAGCTGCGGGCAGTCGGCCTTCAGGCCAGCAAACTTGTCCGCTAAACTCTCGCAGGCCATCGTGGGAAGAGGGAAGAGAGTGTGCTATCTCGGCATGCTCGCGTCTCTCTGAGGTCCCGAGTCGCTGCTCTTCATTACACCAGGAGGCGTGCGTCCGTTACTCAGAGAACCTGTGGTGCCATCGAGGAACAACCGTTTGTGGTCAACTCTGTAGTTAAGGTGTTCAGGCCCCGCCCACCTCGCCTCCGATTGGCCCACTCACGCTTTGCGCGTCATATTACGCAAACCTTTGAACATCCACTATATGGACAAAAGTATCGGGACACACCTGTTTTCCACTGTTTGGGACTACCCGAACTGACCAGTTGGATAGCCCCTAACCCTAATTAAACAGGCTCCTTCTTTCTAGAACGTGGAACATGTGGACATCGTAATGAGGAATCATTCTTCTGCAGTTTAAACATCCTGCTCTCTGCATCTTTTCCAGTGATGATGATGATGAGGATTAAAACGTATGAAGACAGTATAACTATATTAGCCTTTACCAAATACACTATATTGACAAAAGTATTCGGACACACCTGCTTTCTACTTGCTTCCAGTGAAGGGCAATCTTAATGCTTCAGCAGACCAAGACATTTTGGACGACGTCATGCTTCCAACTTTGTGGACACAGATTTTTGGAAAAGGCCTCTCTTTCTATTCCTGCATGGCTGTGCACAAAGCAAGGTCCATAAAGACATGGTTGGGTGGAAGAACTTAAATGGCCCACACAGAGCCCTGACTTCAGTGCCAGCCAACACCTCTGGGATGAACTGGAACGGAGATTGTGAGCCAGACCTTCTCGTCCAACATCAGTGCCTCAGCTATGAATGCTCTACAGAATGAATGGGCACAAATTCCCATAGAAACACTGCAAAATCTTGTGGAAAGCCTTCCAAGAAGAGTGGAAGCTGTTATAGCTGCAAAGGGGGGGACCAACTCTATATTAAAATCTTTGTATTTGAATGCAATGTCATTGCAGTCCCTGCTGGTTTGATGGTCAGGCACCCCAATACTTTTGTCCATATAGTGTAGTTTTGGATTTCAGTTCTCCAAGGAACTGATCTAAAATGGTTGGTTTTGTTGAATTGTTATCCCTCAAATACAATGCATTTTACTCATCAATGGAGTTAATGCAGTATTCTGGATTTAGATTTAAAAAGATATTTCTTTGCAGAATACAAGATTATACTGAGATTATTCCAATACAGTTGTAGTTCTTCAGTCTACTAGGACAACCATTGCATAGACTGCCTACAAAAATACGTTAATTCTACAGGAGAGACTTGTTTTTCTCAAGAGGCTCAAATTAATGCCTGATTTTTGCTGTTTCTGGTCTATAACAATGCTTGCAGATATTAAAAGCTACAGACTTTCATCAAGGCTAAATAATTGCATCTGATAAATGATGCATCATGATAAATTATATTTATTAATGCACTGCTCTAAAAAGCTAAAAAAAAGCAAAGCAATTTTAGCAAATGATTGCAGATTCAGAAGTAATATCCTTAATAGTTATAGTTTCTTAGTTGCTATTTGAGGACATACATGATAATATACCATATTAGATGTTAACTGCTAGTTCTTACTGCAGAACAACTGAAGGAGAAATGTGGAAAATATAAACATAGGATATATGTTTAAAAAAGTCTAAAGTCTAATGCATTATATTACAAAGACACGTGTAGTTAACAAGCTACCAAAGACTGAAACTGAACCTGTGTGAATGGGTAGAGTATAGTATTAAATGCACCCCGACTGCCCCAGTTGTACACAGCAGGCTGTCATTCTCAGTTAGCAGCTTTGATATACACGAGACAAAAGTCTCAATGAATACAACTGTATTTCGAATTAAAATATAGTACCTGTGTTAAATTATATGTAGCTAGGTTTATTTTCCTTCTCTGCGTAGTTTGTAATAATAATTAAAGGGTAAAACTGTGTTTTTCAGTTTGTGAACTAATTGATATTTGTGTTAAAAACTCAAAAAGCATATCAAAATGAAGCAGTAACGCACTCCAAAAACACACAGAAAGTTTGTTAACTCAAGTCAGGTCTGGAACACAGAGTTCATTTTTCTCTGTATCAAAGTTCAAGGTTACTTGATTGCGACCCTAGTGAGGATTAAGTGGTTACAGAAAGTGAGTGAGTGAGAGGGGGATACTTTAATATCACATAGTATGATGAGACAATGTTTCTCGATGGAAGTTATGACAGAGACAACAGACAATAGACAATTGTAATGGTAGTGTGTGTAACAGTATAGTGTGAATACTATGTAAACCTTCCGGAATGATTAATATTACACCATTAGTATAGTTGTTGCACTGTATAGGTTATTTCCTAGGAAATAGCGAACCTATTAAGAATATTTTCACAAAAGAAGCACTCCAGTACTCATAAACAATTGTCACAATTTCAGGTTCTGTCAGGTTCTCCTTTGCCTCAGCAGGGCTAGTTTGAGGAATGAAGAAGACACTTCCATTGGAAATTAGCGTCATCTTGTGGGCAAAAAGAGTAAAATCATTTTATTGTTCCTTTGCTCCCTCATCAACTCCAAACTGCTGCCTACACCCTACTGTGTCTTATAAATTCCTCATAGTTCATGAATCAGCTGCAGAAATTGCCAGTTTTGTTGAGTCTCCACCTGTTTGTGAAAAGAAAAAAAATCAATGGAGGCTAAAACAGCAGTCATGAAACGTTTTGGCAACGCTTGAAGCAATATGGTATCTGCACTTAAGGCTAAAGAGAGTCACGAACGAACCTTTGAATTTGTTTGACTCTGCAGAGAAGTCCTGCCAAGTGCAGTGGCCAAGAGCCAAAGCACACATGTTTAAGTTATGTTTATTAAAAGTGGGTTACTGAAAAGGCTTTAAAAATGGGCACAATGGTCAATTTTGCAGTGAAGATCTTTAAAAAGTGACATTCGAGCCTCTATACTTCAATTTTTGCAGTTTTGTTAAGCAAGATCAATGAAAATAAAGTGAAAGTAAATGTGAAAATAAAAAAATGTAAGTAAAATAAAGCTTTCGGTGTCCAGTTAGTTAATTAGGTCAGACTGACCAAAGTTTGAATAGAAAAAGAAGGTGTGAAAGCCATTCAAGTCCATGCATTCATTAGACTTTTCTGATGTTTTAAAGCAATCCAAAGTGGATGACAGAGAGCAACATAAGAAGGCCTCCTGAGTCCCTTCTGTAAACAATAAAGGTGTCGGGAAGGAGACCACAGCAGTGTTATCATAAAAAGAGCGGCTGGCAGGAGATGAAAGCTGGGCCGCCTTCCATTAAACAGCCCTGAGATCAATGATGCTTCATTACAATGATGTCATTATAGTTCTGCTTTACAGCCTCCCTCTTATATGTGACAGCTGACAAAGCCTCTCATAAAACCAGGTCTATTTGATGAGAAAACCACAACCTGTACTTTTTAACAATCCTTTCCAGTGTTGCGGCAAACAATGTGGTTCCCTGTAATTTGTGCAATTTATGTCCATTTACAGCTGGCTAAAAACGCAAAGCATGACCGTGCTACTTTGAACAGGCCCTGGAGTCAAACTCGACGCTAAATTGTCCCTTATTATTACATGGCGCTTTGCCACAACTAAATGATTTTGAAATTAGGAAATTGCACAAAACAAAACACTGATTTTGAACAAATTCCACATGCTGTATTATACAAGTTTAATAGATATGAATCTATAAGTTCATACAGCAATGTAAAACAAGTTGTCTTGGCCAACTTACAATTCTGAGGTAATTAAAATGAGTAGTAAAATGATAATAAGTTAAGACAACAATAATGTGTTCTCACATTTCTTAACATATTATGTGAAGATCAGTGAGCTTAAAAATTTAAATTGACTAAGAGCACACTGTTACACTTTGAGTAGTTGCAAACCTTTTTACAATGAGTGAGAGGAAATCTCCAGTTCATATATCTACTTTAAATTTACACATATTATGTCTTTTTATAATATACATTTCTGTAAACCCTCTGTAAATACATTTTTAAAGAAAATTCCAGGTAGGAAAATGTCCATCCCAGAACCTTCACCTTCTTCTTTTTAGAAACTATCCTATTTTGGCTAAATGTTTGGAGTGGTTGTCTTGTTGAAACACTCATCTTCTCACCTTTCTTGGCCAATGAGATTAAATTAACATCTCCTGGTACATCACTCTATTTGTGTTCCCCTTGGTGACTCCCCAGTACCATTTGCAAAGAAACAGCCCCTTATGATGGTGTTCCCACATCCATACTTCACTGTGGGTAAGATGTTCTTAGGATATGGGACACGACATTGCCTTTTAATATGCAAGAGAACTTCACAGCAAGCCACGTTCTAATGTTTGCAGTTGTCTCAAGAATTCCAGAAAAAGAACTGAAAAAAAAACTTGGTGAGAGAACACTTTACAGGGTTGAAAAATTATGGCACTTCAACCATATGTTTGTGTTTAGCCAGGCAATGACTTAACACTTTAAATTGTTAGGTGTTTCACCAAATAGTCATACTTACTGACCTCACTGTTAATCTTCAATATCTAATACAATTTTAAAATATATATATAGGAACAATATGCAAACCTACAACATAATATATACAAAATTCATGATTTTAAAATGGGAAGTCTAACATAAATATTTTGGTTAAACAATAGGTGGTAATGGGTGAAGTGGAGGAGTGGAGAAAGCATCAACTTATTTTAGACATTTAGACAATGATGAATAAGCAATTACTTTGGGATTTTTTTCTTTGTGGAATGGAACTTTTGAATGGACTGTAGACTCTTTTTAAAAATAACTGAAGCTGTGCATTAGGATGATTTGACCATGTTTAAAATGAAATAACTGGTATTGTTCTGTTGGCAGTCAACAGTGTACTTATGTTGGTCCCTATAGCTACAGCTAACTAAATACACTGAAAGCTCCTTTAAGGGTTAAGACATTGTTAAGAGATTTGTATTTGCTCTTTACTTTTACTGGAAGTGCATCACATGAAAGCACCTTGTTTATAGGCAAGTAAAGACCATATGAAGTTCTGCATGCTTTGCAGCTCATAAATGGATACCAGCCAGTAGGGAATCATACTAGTCAAGTCTAGAAATGAACAAGTCTGGATAGAAATGTGGAGTGACTCTGTCGTCCAGAAGGATTATGTTCTTTTTGGTGTACGGATCTATGGGATGTCAATGGAAAGGGTTGATTAATATTTTCATATTAATATTTTTACATTTTATAAAGAACAACCAGTTCTTAAAGCCAGACCAGGGGCGTCAGAAGCATTTTTAATATGACGGGGACGCATAGGTCTACGCGTGGGGGCGGGGTTTGGGTGGGTTGGTGTATGGGTTGCTGCGTGAAAAATCTCGGTCCTTTTTGGGGGTGGGGGTATTTGGAAACCGCTGTTGAATCTTGAATCCTTCGCGAAAGAATCAATAGGATAATACACACAACACTGGAAATCCGCTCCGGGTTTGCCTCCAACTCAACATGCAACATGCAAGTGGAGTGAGGCGTCAGTGCATAGACAGGCTGCTCGAAACTTTGTAGTGGTGTGTGTATTCTTCTATTGGCTAAGTGGAATGGATTCTTTCACGAAAGATTCAAGATTCAAGATTCAACAGCACTGGGTGAACTAATATTTTATGTAAAAAATGTGGCCGGGGGGTTCCAAACAAATAATTATGAAATGTGAAGGAGACACGTCCCCTTCAGATTGAATGGTGGTGACGCCCATGGGTCAGACTAATATTTAACCTGCTAAGAACCTTGAGGGCACTTTTAGGGTTCCTTGGTGCTTCACTAAACTCATTAGAATTATTAGAAGTTCCCCTCTTCTCTGGAACAGAATAAGTTGGAAACAGTTTGATTGCCTCAAAACAACACTCAAAGAAAATGAATGATTTATTGTTGCAATCCGTGCCACGTTGTAAGGACTGAAAGGGAAAGGACTCGGTTGCAGATAGAAGTTTACTCACAGTAGTTGAAGGAGTATTCCTGAGTCCAAGTTACACAGAAGCAGACAGAGTCAGCTGAGTCTATATCAAGTATTCTGTAAGGACAGGCAAAGAAAGAACTCAGTTACAAAGAGACAAGCAGTGCAAGGTCAATACTAAGTGAACAGGTATAACAGAGACAGTCCAAAGTTATATTCCAGAAACGCACATGTGAAGACAGAATCAGGCAGGGCTCACAATCCAGAACAGGCAGAACAAAAGTCAAAAACCAGAAAGGGAGTATTATAGGCATGGCTAGAGGTATGAATCAAAAAACAGATCAGACCAAACGTTCAGAACATTAAAGGCAATGAACACAGAATGCTTGGTACACTATGTAAGGTAATACTTTGCAAAGTATCCAAGTCCTTAAACTTGCACTAGATCATGGGATACCTCCTCTGATGATAAGCAGGGTGAACACCAGCACTGTATGTCACGGAATACTCCACCTAGGTGCTTGATCAAGGAGAGATCTTGAACAGGGAGGGATCTAGAATAACCCATCCAAGAACCCAACATTTCTCCTGTGGACCATAGCCATGACCGTACAGAAAGTCTTTGATTCTGTAGGCATTAGCCCCCTCTATAACCATAGGAGGAGGCAGCTTGTTTAGACTATCACCCTCATGTGTAGCAGAACACTAAAATGGTTTAAGCACAGAAGCATGAAAGACTGGATGTATGCAATGATCTGCAGGTAGGTCCAAAGTATCTGCATCTGAATTTCTTGCCCAGTAATCGCAAGTTAATGTCTCTAGTAGACAGTATACATATGCATTGTCCTGGCCTGTAAAATGGTCCCAGGCACCAGTGTCAATTAGCTTGATGTTTCTGAGTGGCCGCAGTTCTCAAAATCCTCTCTCTGGTATTGCATCAGATCCTCTTGCATCTCCTGTAGGCACATCCCCCTGGTTTTCTTTATCAATTCGGGTTGTGTTTTATTCTGTAAAATTCTACCTTATTCCTTGTGCTACATCTTCTACTAACAAGTTAGATGCATTAGGTATTATAAGTGTGGTGGCAGTAAATCAACAATGCAGTGAAATATGTACTTTTAATACTTAAGTATTTTTGGAAGCAAGTACTTCAGTACTTTTACTTAAGTGAAATTTGACTGTATGACTTTCACTTGTATTGGAGTATCATTTGACTAGTGGTATCTGTACTTTCACTTAAGTAATGAAGTTAGGTACTTTGTCCGCCTCTGGAAATTGAATTGTTAAGCAATGAACGGAGAGTACTGTGACTCCACATGGAGGGTGGGTAGCTGTTCTGTGGGGCCAGTTGTGGGATGGGGAGTCAATATTGGTAAAAGATTACCAATGGGGCCACCAGGATTGATGTGTAGCATGGCATGTGTATTGAACTGAAGAGTGCCCCTCCATGTGTGTAACATCCATGTCTTCCCAGTGGAGCTCCTGCCATGATATCCATTAAGCCAGGTAAAGAGCTGGTGAGGTGGCAAGGGGTGTTCTCCCAGAGCCCAGACGACCATGGATGGACAGATGTCATTTACCACCTCATCCCCACAGGGACTTGGCAGCCCAGGACCTGGGCCATGTCATCAGTGGCAGCGGGCTGGCCACAGATGCAGAAAAGATGGAGGCCATGTGAGAGGGGCCTACAACCATGAATAAGGTGCGGTCCTTTCTGGGATTTATGGAGTATGACTGTCGCTTTGCCAGAGTTAACTCAAAAGGTGGCGGCCTTGCACAGTCTACTGTAGGAGGCCAAGAATACTTCTCAGCTGAAGGTAAAATGGGGTGACAAGGCTGCCTTGTTGACAGACCGGTATTGGCATATGCTGACTACACACAACCATTCGGCCAGTAAATGAATGCCAGCTTACAAGGGTTGGGGGCCAACCTGACTCAGGTATAGAGGGGACAGAAACATGTTATCATGTATGTGAGTTGGAGCCTTCATGACTCTGAATGGAATGACCAGGACTACAGTTCATTCCAGTTAGAGCTGCTGGCTTTGAAGTGGGCAGTTGTAGAGAAGTTTAAGAACTATTTATGGGGAATGAAGTTTACTGTCTTCACGGACCAAGCTGAGCAGGGTTATTGTCATGTATATTTTTGTTTTGCATGGGAATCTTATGCTGACATCGCACTGTGCTGGCTGGAAGAGATCCACATGGACGTTTTCACCCATTTGTAAGGGAGAGTGATGTGGCAGCAGTGAAGGCAGCAGAGGAGGGATACTGCTCTGACTATTTCTGACACTGCTCTTAGTGTACTCAAGCCTCGGTAAAGGAAAGTTGGCTGACTGGCTAGGTGACACACTATTACCTTTGGGAATGAGTTGGGTGCTGAAGCCTCAGCATGCTGTTTATGTTCCCTTGTGGCTCACTGTATCTCAGAGCCATGTGCTGGGCCAGACCAGAGGGGTTTGGAGAGATGGACCAGGAGGAGCAGCTCAGTTGACATCAGGAGTACCAGTTTGCAGCCAGCAGTGGAGGCACAGCAAAGGCCTTAATGTCTTGGCCAACAGTGGCAAGGATCAGCAAGACATGAATTATAGTTCTGTTTATATTGTGTCAGGTTTATTTTGTTTATAGCTCTTTCTGTTCATCCATCCTTCTTCGCTATCGCTCCCCATAAGGTTGAGGTAGTTATAGTGTGCGAACCAGATATTCACTTGTATGTAGATTGAACCAATCCCTGTTGTGTAAATCTCTGTGCCTGCTGTGATCTGAATATGTGAAGTGTGCTTTGCCTGTAGTGTATCCATGTGTGCTGGGCTGAACAAGACCTAGTTGCCAGTCGTATAGAAAAGGTGCTGAAATGTATGTACATCTGTGAATGGTAAAAAAACACTTATCTGTGTCCTTGCTCATGTTAGCTGCTCATAGGGGATCCTTACATGGGGTAAAAGGGTTAGTGGCACAGAATAGGTGTGGAAAGAAGGCCCAGTTTACCTGTGTCCGCAACATATTACCCAAGGATGATGTTAGATAAAGTAACAAAGTCCACAGTAATATGGGTCCATGTTCTCTGAGGGGTGGACACTGGATGTAGCAAAACATGTGGTCAAGATTTAGGGGGCATGGAGAGTGCACACATGGAACAATTCAGAATCACCTCTTGGACCTCAGCAGCTACAGTAGACTACTAGAACTGTCACTAATTTCAGTGGTTTGTTTTACTCCTGGATGTCCCACTGCTTTGGAGGAATGAATCCACATGATCAGAGTTTTGTGATAGTCTGCCAGAGCATATATTTTAACTGGCAGTGTGTCTGCCGAAGGCACAGTCAATGTGTTTTAATTTGATCCATTTCCCAGTGAATAGGAGCCACAATATACTCTGGATCAATGATGGGAAAAGGGGTCTTGGCGTGTTTCTCATTCACATGGAGACACAAAACGGGGTCAGCCTTGCCGTTCTTTGAACCTGGTCAATATGACATTGTAAAATTAAATCTGGCAAAAAATAATGACCATCTCACTTGTCTTGTGTTCAGTTGTTTAGTGCCTTTTAAATATTCCAGATTTTTGTGATTAGTAGGTTTCCAAAATATATATTTTGTCTATCCTATTGAATGCCTCTATCCTTACTAGGGTCATGGGTACCCGGAGCCTATTACGAAATCTAAGGGTGCCAGCTGACTACAAAAGTTCTTTACCAGACTGCAGGACTGCACCCACCCAATGGATGTGTTAAACTCAACAATGAATGGTATTTCTGGATTGGAAGTGCCAGTAAGGGTGATGAAGTGAAAAGTTCTTTTAGTCTTTGTTAGGCGTGTTGAGCCTTGTTAGTCTATTTCAAGTTTTCAGGGTGACTTTGAGAAGACTCTTAATGTGTGCTGGCACCATGTTGAAATTAGAAATGAAACATCAATAATAATTAGCAAACCACATGAACCTTTCTACATCCTTTATCCACTGTGGAAGTGACAACTTTCAGGGGTTCCATCTGAATTCCTCTTTCCTCTGTGACATTCATGGGTTTTTGGTGAAATTCATACTTCATTTTGCTGTCAATGGGTGTCTAGATCCGGAGAGTAAATCACTGTCATCTATGTACACCATAACACAACTGCCCAGAAACATTGGCCTCATCACTGAATGCTTGGAAGACAGATGTGCGGTCAGTTAGATCATAAGGCATGACCAAGTACTCATGGTGCCCCACAAACACAGTCTTCCACTTGTTGCCCCGGCAAATTTCAACTTAGTTATAGGCACTGTAAAGGTCCAGTTTAGTAAACATGGTGCTTCCACTGATTATCTCAATGTTTGATGAGATAAGTGGCAAAGGAAAATAGTTCTTTACATTTCTGCACAGAATTCTTTCTCTGCATTTAACCCACTGACCCAATTGAAACAGCGGGCAGCCAGGAACTCAGCGTCCAGGGTGCAGAGTGTGGGGGCAGTACCTTGCTTAAGGGTACCTCAGATGTGCCACTAGCAGTCCTGGGATGAACCCATGACCTTCTGATCCCAAGGGCAACTCCCTAATGACTAAGCCACATGCTGCCTGTTTAATGATCAAAAAGTCCTTCATCCTTTTTCTTAAAAAAGAAAAAACCTGTAGTAGTTGAAGAGGAAGGGCATATGGGACCAAGATGAAATGCCTCAGTGATGTAATCATTGAGGTCCTGCCATTTAAGAAGGGAGAGGGGGTAGATACGCCCCTTGCACAATGACTCTCCTTGTTACAGGTTGATCGCACATTCACTTGCTTCTTGTCTGCATATTCTGAAATTATATTAATGGCTTGGTGTGAATTTTGGCTTTCAGTGGACATGGCATATACTGGAATATTTCTCTCATTGTCCAGTTAACATAGGGATTGTGTAACTGCAGCCAGGGACAGCCTAATATGCTTTGAGATAACGGGTAACTAACAGGTCTAAACTTTTCTCGTGAAACAATCCATTCCGAGCAGCAGAGTGATTTTGTCAATGTGTTCTTCTCCATTTAGTTGACCACTGGTGGTTCGAATCTTTAAAGGATTATCTTTAGGGTTCCTAGTGTATCTAAGAGTCTTTTGTCAATAACATTACACACGGAGCACGAGACTAGGAGGGCAGGCCTTGTAAAAACTGATCACAAGCAATGTAAAACCAAATCACTTTCATGGGTTAACGTAAGTCGTCATTTAGGTCAACATATCAAGGAAATCAGGATAAAAGATCCAAGTCAAGACCTTTTTTGATCCACACTAACTTTATCTGCTTACAATAATCTCATTTTAAAACAATGAATATAGTAGGGTATTTTAAAGCTGTTCTGCCCTTGTTGCATTGGCTTTTTCCAGTGATCTAAGCAGTCCAGTTGCTGAAGGTATTTGTCAGTTAACATAATATTAATCAGTTAGTAGTGTTATCAGATTTCATTAATAAAACAAATCATAGATAAATAAACTGTACTATAATTTTAACAAAAACATCCTTGCTATATTGTAGTGGATTTGTAATAAACAATTTTGGATAAATTGCTTTCAAAAACCTTTTTTTATTAATTAAAAAAATAATTTTTGATTGTTTAAATTAAGGTAGGTTTGCTTGTTTAATCTTATTAATGAAATGATTTATAGTGTATGCATGTGTGTGCCATGTCTTTGATTTTTAAAGGCTTTGGCCAACATTTGGGAATAATGTTGGAACCTGAAGATAAAGCCGCAATAAGTTGACTTTACTCAAATGTATAATTTGTTGTGTCATCTACATTTTTATAGGTTTCTTCTTGAGATAAATGCTTTGTTAGCCACAGTACCAGCAGCATACACCTGTCCCCTTTCTGTGAGACTCCACAAAAACACGTAACAGACCATCTAACCTCCTAATCCTTGACATCAGCCTGAAAAGGGCAGGAACCCTCTTTTGACCCTTTAAAGAACCTGTGAAAACATTGTAAGAGAAAATACATATTTACTCCTTGTACTGCTTGTTTCTAGATACTTACTGTTTATTTTAAAACTCACACAAGTAACATGCTCTGTAATAGACTAAGCTTACACAAATGAGTTCAGTTAATCTTACACAAGAAGATGAGCGGCTCCTCATGTTAGTTTATAGATGGCCATATAAGAATGAGTGAATACAAGTCATGGCCATCTAAGGCATGTATGAGCGATATTTCTTGCGTTGTTATTTTCACAACCTAATGTTTCCAGTGCCATGTCTAATTTCAATGGTATATAAGCTCTCTGTAAAATAGGTGTGATTTGAGAGGGACACCTGAGACTGCCCCAATGTACTCCCCCTGCAGAAATACAGATTGCATTGCATTGACTGGCCTGAGCGATTGTGAATTGATTTGAAGATTTTCCATCACAACATAAACATATGATAAAACATAACTACTAATAGTATGTTTAGGCCTTTTTGGGCCACCAAGCTAACTTTGCCTGCTTCTTTCTTTTCATCATTTTGGTTTCAGCAGAAGTTGCATGTATCTTATGAACAAAATAATGTGCTATATATCTTCTTAAGACAAGCAGCGTAAATGTGATGATCACTATAGCAAAGCAGTTGTGATGGTTTGATGTTAATAGACAAGGAATCATTAGAATGCTCAATAATTAGACATATTAACATATAACAATTACAGCACTTCACCACAAATTGCTATCTTTGAACATTTCTTTACCTATGCCTAGAACCATTCAACTCAAATTATTTTTAAGCAAAGCTGCTGATTTTAAGGGAGTTTTGGGCACCTGCTGTGCAGACTTGGTGATGTATGTCATGACCAGAGTGAGTGGGCTGGGACTCAAGTCTGCCAGAAGTGCAGCGCTGGGCCTGCATGGCAGCCGTCAGCCCTTTGTTTTGTCTCTCCTGTCTCTAGGTCTGCTGCTGTGGGTTCCAGCTAGGAGATCCAGTGAGTGGAGGGCAGCGCGGTGGCAGGTGAAGGCAGTGAAGGGGGGACGAGTCTCAGACTGGCAGCAAATTCAAGCCCCAACAAAGGAAAGTCAGATGACTAGCAAAGTGAGGCAGTATTGCCTTTGATGTGGAGTTGGGGACTGGAAATGAACAGGTTCAACAGGAGAAGCTTGGCGGTCATCAGGAGTACTCCACATCCAGTGACAGAGGTACCATGCAGGCATCTGCCTCTGGGACTGGAAAAATTAAGGACTGGTGAGTGAACTTGTAGTTTATCTTTCATATGTAAAAGATTATGGGTGGTGATGAAGCCATGACCTATTATCATTTTGTTTTGGTCTTGGGCGGCCGAGACAGGAATTATTTTTCTGTTTATTGTGTCTCAGGTTTATTTTGTCCAGGAGTTCCTGTGCTTCTTTCGTCTCTCTCTTTCTCTTTCTTGCTCACTCTCACTATCTCCTCAAATATTCACATGTATATAGATTGGAGTAATTCCTGTTGTATGTAAAACCTCAGTGCCTGCTGTGATATAAAATTATGAAGTGAGCGTTACTTGAAGCGGGATCTGTGTGTGTTGGGCAGAAAGAGACCTAGGGGTTAGGAAAGCGGAACGGTGCCATGTTGTAATGTAAATCTACAAAATAAACCTGTGAATGGTTCAAAAGCACTCATCTGTGTCTCTGCTTATGTTTGCTGCTCTTGGGGGATCCTTACCTGGGGAAATGGGGTTTATACACAAAGAAAAATAATCACAGTTGGAAAGGAGGGTCAGCTTACCTGTGTCCACTACGCAATGTGTGCTGATTTCAGATCTGTCCCTGCTAGGCTTTCAATCAACCTCCTTTGAGACTGTCTCTGCTCAATCATTTTGTCATTTGCTGTATTGACAGTTATCTGCTGTTGTACTAATCCAATCATCCAGCATATCAGCTTGATCCATCATTAGCATGCCTCCAGAATGATAACTATACAGTAACAGGCAAAAAGCATTCTTCATTTTGCTCTAAGTGATCATGTGCTGTGCTCATGTGATTTTTTTCTTTCAAATAAAAACGGAAAAAATTTGTTTTTGAAAAGCGAGTGAAAACCTGAAATATTAGGACAGTTCAAATTTGCCTGTGCTTAGAACAAATGTAACTGCTGTTGCAGTACTGTTTCCCATCTCTTTTAAGTCATATGAATGATTTTTTAAGGCACAGTATGTAACTGTGTCGATGTAAGAATATGTATAAACTGATGGAGAGCCTGTTGTTCACAGTTCTTTAAATAACTGTTTAAAATGAATCTATAAATTGTTATTAAACATTCTTTGGTAATTACTAAGGCAATGCCACCATTTTGTAAAGAATTTAAGTATCTAAAAATCTCTTCTCAGTAATTTTGTTAATCTTCTACGTGTTAACCTGTAAAAAAGCAGTAAAATTAATTAAGGTCATTTGCCTATTAGAAAGGTAGTGATAATGGTAAAGAAACCGAACAAAGTGGTGGGTCAGAGTGGTAGTGGCACTTATTATCCACAAGGGGGGTCTTTCACCCAAAATGTCTGAGAACTGCTGGGTTCAATTGTTTGTTTCTGCATTTTAGGTCATAATTAAACATATTTTTTCTAAGTTGAATTGAACTGGTTACTTGATGCAAACAAATAAACCTGTAAATTAAACCAGTAGTTGTTTTGATGTTATTTTTTTGGGCTGAGAACAGGGAGTTCTCAAAAGTGGCGCCTAAGACTTTCTGCCGTTTTTGATTTCAAGTTTGCGTGATTCCTGTGTGATGCAAAAACGATAGCAGTGATCAGTGCTGAGCTGTAGTAGGCAGGATGTCACAGGGCCAACCTAAAGGGTTTCAGCTGTGCAGACCTGTCACTCTGGGTGAACACAATGCTTATCTATGTTTAGAGACACCCGGTGATGACCTTCTTTTTTTTTTTTACCTTTGCTCAGAAATCCCACAGCTGTCTCCTGCCTGCCTTGTACTGCACTGTAGGCATTTCAACCTCACAGTTTTCTACACAGCCCTCCCTGACTTTGTGGAGCTTATAAAACGTTTCCTTCAGAATTCCTGTCGACAAGGGTTTCTGAGAAAACTCTGTTTTTGGGAAGCTAATAGAATTCAGATCTGAGACTTGGGTGAGGTGGGGGGTGGGGGTGGAGGAGTGGGAGGGGGGCAACTTATTCAGTGATCAGATGTCTAAACATAAAATGAGGAATGGTGCCGTTCTCAGCCAAGAAATTAATGGAGTTCACAGAGGGAGCAAGAAACCTGGCCAAGTCATTTCTGCTAATGAGCCTTATCTCTCTAATTAGACCTGTGATTTTCTCTCGTGAATAGGCACTCTATCTTGCTTCAATCGTGCAGACTAAATCTGAAATCGAACCCTACAAGCGAAGCAGCAAAAGGATAAAGTTGATTTGAATCTATATAAAAATAAACTGGAATATGAAACATCAAAGTGTGCTTTTATTACCTGGTAATTAAGAGTCGGGACCACCAGCACTACCACCAGTGACTGTGTAGTGCCGTGGTTTAATGCCAGTGAAAGTGGGGCTGGGGTGTTCTCACATTCAGCTGATTAAACAGAACCTGTCTGTTAGGGCAGTGCTATATCCTCCTTCTTGATGGTTCACAAAAGCAGACCTCGGTGCTGCTGGGAGATGAGTTGTTTAGCTGCAACTTGTTAGCCCTCCATTCATCTCAGCTCCCTTTTGTTCAGGGACCATGGAGCCCTAGAGCTGTAGCCTAGTTGACCCCTGCTGTGCCCCCCTGGGCCTCCAGTATCCACCTGGACTGGGGTCAAGCCTTGTCACTGGGGGAAGTGTTAGGCATTGAAATGCAGAGTGCCGCACTTTGGGGCCATGCTGTCACTTGATGGACTACCAAAGGAGGGCAGCATATAACCTCAGCAAACTCCGCTTTCAAGGTCTCTAAGACTCTAAAGCCTGTGATGACTAGGTTAGAGTGAAGCTTCAAGCTGTCAAGCTTTTGTTAACGGCAGCATTAACTGCACAGCAGCATCATTTGTATAATAGTATTTATTATCTATCATTTTATTACTATCATTCACATTTCATTTATTATGTCTAATGTGGCGACATAGCTGAATAATTTTTCTTTATGTGCAACATATAAACAAATAGAATAAATAATGTACTGCAAGCTTATTACTTAATCTTTTACACTTTATTATCTTTATCTCCACTAACTGTTCTGTTATACTGAACCTTCAGCTGCAGAACACACATGATGTTACATAATTTTCTATCTGTTAGCACCCAAATGAGG
>JBBPCY010000032.1:20633929-20651915 GCA_037974405.1 Brachyalestes nurse | reverse complement strand
TTCCCATTGCCATCTTGGGGAGTTTTTCCTTGCCACTGTCGCCGTCACCCTTGGCTTGCTCATCAGAGACTTTTCACGCACACTCATACACATAATTTTCTCATATTTCTGAAGCTGCTTTGTGACAATGACCATTGTTAAAAGCGCTATATAAATAAAATTGAATTGAATTAACTGTTTACATCCACGATACACAAAGAAGAAAATAGAGGTTTGGACCTTGAATGCATGCAATTAATGGTTAGTTGGTGTGTCAGTTCACAGTGTTATTTTTTAACACGTCAGTTAAAAACAACACAAAAAAGTGTTACTTTTAGCACGACTGGTGTATGCTTTAACACAGAGTGTGCTCAGAATCTGAATACAAGTGCGTTCTTGAATGTGTCTGAGGTGCTGCGCAGTCTGCCAAAAATTGTGTTAACATGTTGATAAACAAACACGGAAATAGAGCTTTAAGTGCTCTCAAAACCAAATCTTGTATCTCCATTTTTGTCGGTTTTCTTTTTCTTTTCTTTATTGTTTTACACAATAGTGAGCAGTAGTTTTTTCCCTCTCCCAAATCACTTCTTATTGAGCAAGCCATTGCTTGTTGTTAAATGTCGTTATGAACATTCAGCTTCCGCAAAGTCAGATTCTGTTTAGTGGTTGAACTGTTGAATTGTTTTCTCGCAAAAAGTACAATCATCTTTGGAACTGCGTCATAATCGCTTTCAGAGCCTCAGAAACTCTTCAGATGTAGGTGAGGAGGGGTCGGAAGTGGTGACCTGGGGTCTCGGGGGGTAGGGTTAGGGGTCTGAGAGCAGCAAGAGCAGCTGGAACAACGAGCGGACGCACACTGAGCTATGGCCCAAACTGTTAGTTCAGTCACAGAGTTAGAGGCAAATAAACATGCTCCTCAGAACAGACAGATGATTTGTTTTCTCATGCCTTGACTAAGTCTGTTTTAACAGCTAGGCAGAAATGCCAGAGCGTGCGTCTCACCCGGTCGGAGCCGGCCGTGATCCGAGCTCCAGACTGCACGTAAAAAGATGCTCATGTTGCACTCGTAAATTCTTTAAATGTTTCTGTTGTGTCCAGCATGACATGTTTCTTTTTCCCGAGACTCGAGAATACTTGTTTGGCTTATAGACTGAAAATAAGGAACATTAACTGCAATGCATTTTATGTTGAACAAAGTTTGTATACCATCACTGTCTTGTTTGTTTACATGCTTTTTTTTTTAACATCACTTGAGGTAAAAAAAAAAAAATTCTTTATTTACACAGTGTAACACAATGAAACAGACACAATAAAATGAATAAAAGTTTAAAGTAATCTTACAATAAAAGTTAGTATTCCTTAAAAGTCATATTCTGCATTATTTTGTGTATTTCTATTTAATTTTTTACATGACCATTCCAATTACTTTATGTCCGTTAGATTAAAATGAGCTGTTTACTTTTGAAACAGGTTGTGCTTGTTAGATCGATATTTGTAAATGACCTCGGTTGCAAATGGATATCCTGCATGTCTCGTTCAAAAAGCAAACTAGACTGAAAGACTAGAGTTCAGCTGCTGTAGGTTGAGAAGTAAAATTACAAAAAGGGTGAATTTATTATAAGCAGTTCTTGCAACTGAATAGACTGTATGTACTAAGAAAAATGATCCTGTTTATAATATGGGCCCTTTAAAAGGTTTTGCAATGACAACAACAATATGCTGATCATATTTGATTTAATTAGATTATTTTATTTTTTTAATAAAGCATAGGACATGTAAAGTTACACTGATTAGCCATTTTTCTATAAATCTTTTCAAAGGAAGATGAAAGCATGTACAATTAGGGATGCTGTTATGACTTATGGTTTTAGGAACATCCTGTAGAGAGGTCCGCGCTCCCTAGACATACATGACCCCCCACAATTCAGGCAGAGGAGCTCATACCAAAGATCGGTTCATGTCTCAGGCTGACCCGAGCCAAAACTCCTGGCATATTGATGAGCCTGAGGGCGCTCCTACCTCTGATTCAAGGCACTGGCGAGGAATCAGCACGAGCAGCCCGAATCCTTCCCTGAGCGAGTAAATCTCACTATGCCTTCTCAGCAGGCCTTATTTATGCCCTCCACGAAGCTTTGTTCTCCTTTTAGTGGCCGCGGTGCAAGATAAAGCAGATATTTAGAAAATTCGGCAGTTTGAGGGGTGAGATAAAGGGAGATTTATGCCGCAGCACAGAGTGCAAGAGTAATTGGCGAGGCCTTTGATGCGTCGAGGACACTGGGCTGGAGACTCCTCTCTCATATCCTCTCCTGCCTCTTAACAAGGGCCAGGCCTGATATACTGCTTGTCGACCTGTTTTAAGTGGAGAGGGAAATATTAGGTATGAGACGAGCAATGAGACACTGATCCGAACCCTGCACAGGCACATCCTGCTTTGTTGCACAAGAGGCAGGAAATGTCTGCTGATAAATGATCATCACCGACTATTGTTCAACGTTAACTCGAATCAATTCAGCAATGCTTAACATGCGCTTGTAGCTCTATTTCAATAAACATGTGCCGAAGAATCATAGAAGAGGTTTGAGTGAAAAAAAGTCATGCACTGATTTTACGCAAATGTGTACATATACTGTTTCACGTTCACATGAATAAAATATAATACTTCAACACTTCTGTTCACTTATTTTAGCAGTAATGAATTGCAGTATTGATGTATAGAAATCACATGTTTTCTTGATTCTGTGTGCAGTAAGTAAAAAATATAGAAATTAATCACACCCTTCACAATATTCACGTGGTTACTTTGCTGCCTGAAATGAAAGCACACAAACAAACAAACTTTTTTTCAGCTGTATTTACTCAGTGCAACTTCTAACATCCAACTGAACACATTTTGAACACACTACAACCTGTAAATGTAGCCTGTTGGGATACGTCTCTACCAGTTTTGCACATCTAGATTTTTTGTCCACTCTTTACAGAACTCTGTAGATGGTGATCATTGGTGGACTGCAGTCTTCAAGTCTAGGCCACACAAGGACATTCATCTTTTTCCTCCTGCACCCACTGCGTGGTCAGTTTTGCTGTGTGTTTTGGGTCATTGTCGTAATAGAAGGTAAACTTTCTTCCCATTGACAACTATCTGGCCGAGGGCAGCAGTTATTCCTCAACAATTTGATGGTAGTTTGCACCATACATTTTTCCTTCTATCCTGACAAGAAACCCAGTCCCTGCTGCAGAGAAACACTGCCACAACAGGATGCTGCCAACGCCGTGCTTTACTGTAGGTATGGTGTTAAATGGATGGTAAGCTGTACTGGCCTTCCATCAGAACTTCCATCAGCTGTATTGGGCTTCCAACACCTTTTTCCAATCTTTTCCAATCTTCAAGGTCTGTTTTTCAAGACTTTATGCAGCCTTTCTTGAGAAGCAGCCTTTTCTTGCAACCCTCCCATACAAGCTACATTTGTGGATCACTTGTGATCTTGTTGACTTTGTATACAAAATGACCATTCCTTGCCCTAACTTTCCGTAACTGCTTCAAAGTTGCTTTTTTCCAGTAGGTTTTTTCAGCCTCTCTTACCAGGTTCCTCCTCACTCTTCCATCCAGTTCGGAGGGATGGTCTGATCTGGGGAGGGTCCTAGTAATACCGTACTCTTTCCACTTCTTAATTATAGACTTTACTGTGTTCCGAGGGATTGAGAGAGCCTTTGATTTTCTTGTGCCCATCTTGTAACTTGTGCCTGTCCATAGCTTTCAATTTCACTACCAAGTACTGGAATCCTACAGGAACAGCTGTTTTTATGCTGAACTCATCAAAATGATTACATTTCACCACAGGCGGAAGCCAATTAGCTTGTTTTTTTTGGAGAAAGGTGATTCTTTATCCATCTCAGTGATTCTGGAGAACTGTTGCTATCATATCTTTCACTTGAGTAACCACTTTTTTTTGTGTGTGTCTTCATTTCAGACAAAAAGCAACAAAATGTGAATATTTTAAGGTGGTTCTTTTCTATACCCACAGTAAATACACACCCCTTACAAAGAAGGTTCTTCTATGTACTGTAATGCACAATTACTGTTTATTTGCTCAGTATGTAGCCCTGCGGGGGTCTGGTGCTCCGCCCAGGATGACTCCCTGCCTTGGACCTGTAGACCCTGGGATAGGCTCTGGGTACCTCCAGTTACAAAGAATGAATGAAAGAAAGCTCAGTATGAATATCAGTAAACAAAAAGAAATGACGCATTAAAATCTGCCTATTTTATGTGTATATCTAGATATTGTTTGCCATTTTCTTTAATAATAATAATAAAAAAAAAAACATAATTTTGCCATTTGTCCATGTATGTTCAAACTTTCATTTAACTGCTTAAATGAAAGGAACCACTGCCAAGGCAATGATATTTGTTATAAATGGCAACACAAACGCTGGCACTGCTTTGCACATGAAAAGCCAGATGAACACCCACACCCACATCATGTGATTATACAAATTTAGATTCTCTCTGAGATTTCCAAATGAGAGATTAGATTAAAGTGATACACACTGTGTAATCATTATCTTTGCGAAATGGCATGGCACTCAAGGCAAAAAGATATGGTATATCGTAGCTAAATCTGATCATTTATTTAACTCAGTGAGATCAGAAACTAAATCTATGTGACTGAATTCATCGCCTGTCCACAAACACTGTCATGTTCAGTGCAACTTTGCCATGATTATGCCTCTCATTAGGATTTTAAGATTGCCCCATCCTAAAAAAACACTCCTTCCTTTTCCTTTGCTCTCCAACATAGCCAGGTTGATCTGGCTGACTTCCACTGGCTTTTTGTAATGATCTGTGTAAACAGATTTAATAACACTTACTGTCGTGGGTAAGCCCATGCTGCTTTGTTCCCGGTCAGAGCGCGGTGTCATCTGAGAAGCAGCACAAACACTGTCAGCGTCAGTGACACTTTAATCCTGCGGCTTAAGGGCTGGTAACTGAGACATGACAGGAGAGGAGCTGGGAGAAGTAAGGTCAGATAGCAGTGCTCAGCCCCACTTTCAGACATAATCAGAGCCACTTGCCTTCAGAGCAGCCCTGACCTCAGGCCAGGGAGAATCACATTTCTCACCAGTCTCATGACAGAGAAATTCTAACAACTCCTTCCCCTTTCACGTTCACCCATGATGTAAAGGCTGTAAAATCAAACATTCTAACACACTCTAAAGATTCTTAAATGGATCCCGACTTTGACATCTGGTTACCTTTAATTGGTATAGAACCTTTACATCGTCAAAAGTTTTAAAAAATTCTCCACTTTCATTCATCTCATTTACAAAAAGGAATCAAAAGTGGTTTCTCTGTGAACCACACTTCTGAGGAGTGAGTTGAACTTAGGAAGGCAGAGAAAAGTAAAAAAATAAAGGTGAAATAAAGGACTTGTGCAGGACCCGAGGCTAAGGTTTCCGCTTCCCCTCCAAAGCTGTTATGAGTAATTATAATGAAAAGAAAAAAAAAAGATTCATTGATTATCACTTAACCAATAGGCTAAACACAATTAATCTAGTTGGCTACTGCCACACTGAGGTACATACACTTGCAAAGAGAAACTGCATTCATTGCAAACAGTTTTCAAATGCGCAGATGTATGCTGTAGTATATATTCATCTGAAAAATGACTTTTGCAGCCAATCTTTTTTTTTTTATCACTACAGCTTCACAATAACCAATTTTCCTTGATTTCAATGAAAAAGATAAGTAAGCCACAGGGTGCCAATGAACAAAGAAGTATAAAAGTTTTGCCCATCATCTCTGATGATGTCCAATGCTGAAACCTTGACTCATTCAATAAATAATGAATTTCTCACATAAATAACTAATTTTTGTTTGAGTTAAAGCAATGTGAGAAAGTTTAAAAAACATTCTCACAAAGAAAATAGTGTTCTTTCTGAGGGGAGGAACCCAATTAGGCCTGAGAACCCAGCACACCATTATAGGAATTACTTCAGTTCTGCTGCTCAGTGGGATACACTTCCTGATCGTGGAAATGTCACTGTCTGGCTTTAGAAGCCTCTTTCTATGGCGTACGCAGAGGAATGTAAGGGTAAATTGGTGTATAAAATTAACATCACAGACTGGGTCAAAAGCAGCTTTCTCCATGAGGTAAAAAGTATGACATAGTATGTAAAGCCAGGCAGGACAGTCATTAGGGCAGGAATGCAAACATCATATGATCATGTGAACTGGTAGCTGTGCAGATAACACATTTTCCGTTTTGAGCTGGAAAACTTTTCACTTTTCAAAACTAATATAGTTGGCATGTGTTAGACGTCGCGTGATCATCTTCTTTGTCTGTCAAAAAAGGGCTTCATAAAACAAAGGATTAGATTGAATGTTGAGGGGCCTTGTGAAAGCAAATGAGGCAAGGCATGCTGAAGAAAGCAGCCACAAAGAATGCTGGGAGGTCCTCAGCTCTTTTCTATGGGTGGGGGTGGTTCCCAGGATGCAGGAGCAGAGCCATTTAGCTCAAGGAGAACAGCAGGTTTGAAAATTTCTGAACCACTGAAGCAGGTATTAATATGATCCTGCATTATTTTAAACGCTGACCCTTCTGTGACAAACAACTTAGCGGAACACAACCAGACATTCGCTTGTTTTAATGCGTCTTCCCACTTGAAACAATATTTACCAAGCTGAGCCTTGCAAATGAGTCACAATGCGTCAATGTGTTGGTGTGACAATGCTCCATTCCTCTGTGTGAATTCTCTCATCGCAATTTAATGTGGGCATATAAATTTTTGTACCACATCCTAACCTCTGTTTGACAAGAAAGCAGAAAAGGACAATAAAGGAGAAAAAAAAAACACCCAGAGGAAGCAAGTCATAATTCAGATGCTCTGGTCCAATTATATTATGAGACGCATCTCTAATTTGAAACCACCACCCAAGCCCACAAAAACCCAGCGGGGACATGGTAAGGAACAAACAGGGGTACGGAGGAGCCACATCAGAGTTCTTTAGGGCGTCTCTTTTTCCTTCTATCCAAAAAGCCTTTCACGGGCAGCTTTGAAGTCTCCATTCACATCTTTTGTCTCTTCCAGTGAACGGCTGCAGACATCTAAAAAAAAAAAGAAAGGAAAAAAAAGGAGGAGGGGGTGCTCACATCTCTTCCCATCATTATGGCCCGGCTGGGGCAGAGCACTTATGCTGAAGTGTATATTTCATTAGCATTCACACAGAGAGAGCCACAGAGCCGATGAGAAAGGAGACACTTCTGCAGGTCCTGTCAATCACACATGAAACGAGCGCGCCTTAATTAAACTGGATTAAGCCACCGGCTTTTGTCGTTGCCTAATCCCCTTTCTTTGGCCCGTTCTTTTTTACCCCTCTCGGAGGAGGTTGGGCCCAATGCCCGCACAATCAGCCATTTTCACTTGCCATCTCAAAGCAGTGTTTGACCTAATGTTTGACAGACAAGTTGCTTGGAAGAATGGGCACAGCTAACATATGCTTGTAATTCCATTAATATGGACAGAAATCCTTATGCCCAGCACCCGACGGGGATACCCATTCCTTCAGCCGCATCAGACGAGTAAACAAACTGAACAGAATTTGCGTGAGCCTGAGCATACTTGAGATCAGTCAGTTTAAGTGATGGATCAACTGTGAGATGGTGCGATTTTTTCCTTGTTCACGGACTCTACTCTCGAACGAAAGCCAAAGAAGGATCGTGTTAATATCAGAACCCTCTAGTTTTATGTCCCACAACATAATTACAGTGATCACTGTAGAGACAGTGCCACCCTCTGTGTGTCTGTTGTCTACATTAATGTACAATTTGTGAAGGAGAATGGGGACATATTCACGGGAGATAATGAGACACAAAGCAGTTTCATCCCCAGACCAGCTTCAGGCGAGATATTTTCAAGTGGAATGGGGGTTGGTAGTGTTGGATGGACTTTTTTGAAAATTTCCTGCAGCCTGCATGAATCAGACCACAGCAAAGGAAGTGGTCGGGACAGTAATAAGGCCAATGAAGCATGAAAATTTTAGCAAGCCCTTTTCGGTCATTTCACTTGGTTGTTTCTAGCAAATCTCTTGGCTATCTAAGAAGATAGTTCTGCACTGAACACAGTAACATAGCTTTTCAGTGAAATACTTTTGAAATCACATGAATGCAAACTGACCTTGCTTTTCAGCCAAAGGGTATCTGCTGTTTACACTGGCATTGCTTTCCAAGCAGTTAATGAGTGAGAGACATTGATTCCTTTTAGAGTTACACATTACGCATGTTTCACCCATAGGCTAATCCTCTTTTGTAGATAAGGCTGTCTGAGACCACTTGACCTCTAGAGTGCCTCATCGGTAACCAAGTATACCTGGGCTCCTCTTTTCATCAGCTCACAATGAAATTGTTCTCATGAGGCAGAGTCCCTGAGAAGTGTTCACCGAGCTACTCATTGCACTTACTGGATTAACGCCACTTACTGTCCAACGCATGGAAATGATTTAAAGGGACTGCTTCATCTGGCAGATTATTTTCTTGCAAAACCATTGGCTGTAGTAGTCACAGTGCCACCATGACCTTTTGCAAAGCAAGGACCTTTATCTCATAGACTGGCTTGCAAAGCACTATTAATAGATTTTGACATAACCTGAATTTAACTCACCAGTGATAATGGTCAAGAGTGGACATTCATTGGGCACAATGGATTTGCTTTGTTCTTCAGCAACACTGGGAAGAAATCTTATCAAGTACTTTGAAATAATTCAACTATAGAGCTGCTTTGAAGAAAACCTCATGACAACTTCTTAAGTTAACAATATTTATGGCCTTTATGGCATTCGATGTTTGGTGCACTACTGACTTAGGTATCCTCCTATTCATAAGAACAAACTGTCACTTATTAATAATATTTGTGATGTACTCAAATGGCAATATCTTCAGTAAAGCATCAAGTAGTCTAAGTCTAAGAGAACTAGCCTTAGAAGAAGATTTCCTCTGAAGGAAATACCAGATCACCAGATCTCAGAAGAAATGTTTTGCTTGGACAGTGTTTTTCTTACGCACTGATTATAGCTGCCCATTGTGTCTTTTGAGATATGGGGAGCTGCTTGATTAAATCATTATACTTATGATGTAAACAAAGTAATTTAGAGTGGTTTGGTGTGAAGTGTTCCACACCAAACCGCTCTAAGTAACTTATTCAGACAGATTTGTTCACAATAGTTTTGACTGAAGCGTTTAGTGCCTCTAAAAGCTAACTCATACAAAAGTTACTACATGCAATGGTTAAAAAATAGGTTTTCTTATGCCTTAGAAATTGTTTAAAATAGAAAATAGAATCCGAATAATTTTTTTCAGGTCCATTGAAGAATCACTCAAATTTCAGAATCAACATTACATAGATCTCAGAAAATACATAGAAGTCCACTGTAATGCAAAGCAAATCTGAGCAGCTATTTTAACTATAGAGGTGTAGACATGCTTCTTGGTTCACCACCACCGAATCATGCAGAAATATTTAAAAATTGGTGGAATTCCCCATGACGTTTAGACTAAAACAACCTTGCTCCTGGAAGTAAACTTTTCTGTCATGTTTAGCAAACCATGCCTGGCTTCTAATTATATCTTCCTGAGGCCTTATCTGTCTAACTAGCGTTATCTGTCGTTGTAGATGAGTGTTGGAACTCTGGAGGAAGGGACATGGCTAATTTTAGATTACTTTAGATTTAATCTATGGTTGCACATCTACAATGATAACTCTTTCAAATGTTGGAGGCCTTTGCCGTCTGTGACTAGCATGTTGAGTGTTTGCTGCATGGCAAGGAATGGGACTAAGCTCCTTTTTAGATGACAAACATCAGCATCAAAGTAGATGTATTTAGTGCCTTCTGAAAGTTGCAAACCACTGGGGTGCAAACCACTGTTCAAAAAACACCCATTGTGTCAGTAAAGTGAGCAAGCTCATGAATTGCTAACCCTCTGCGTTTGAAGCAAACATATTTACTGATTCACCTATGCAAACTTAACCTCTTGTGACTAAGAAGATGTTTGTGCTAAATTGCAAATGTGCCCATGAAGAAAGATGTTGGAAAACAGCTAATATTTGAATATGCTAATGCAGCAATGCAATCTCCCCCTCCGTTACGTTTGGAACATGGACCTCAGCAGTACTTCAAATGTGTGAGGTGTGATGCAGGGGAAAGGTGTCAGCTCCTAGCGCTGACGCAGCAACGTTAGAGTCAATATCTGTACTCCATATCTAGCTATAACCCACACCCCCTATCTGCTATCGCGTTCCATACGAATTACGCATGTGCTAAATCAATCTGCCCCCGAGGATCTCTGCTGACTGTAAGGATACTTGAGTATCATTCTGCCCACTGGGATTAGCCAAACACATTTATTCAAATAGCACCGAATTGCCCTCTGCAAAAGTGCAGACGTAATGTCCCTTACTTATATGTCGTAAGCTGTTGGGAGAGACTGAGAGGATCGTGTTAAGTGTTTTGGCAGCAGCGCGGCAGCGTCTTTGACAAACACTGTGCGATATGTCACAGGAAGTTGTCTGCCGAGGCGGCACCTTCAGGGACGTTCTTCAGAGAGACGGTAGTGATTCCTCTTCTATCATGGGGCGTGTTGGCCCGGTAGGAGCTGCGCAGCTGTGAAACTAATCAGGGACTATGAGCCTCCTTCTGGCCCATGGCAGATCAGGTATCGCTGTCGTTGATCTGTGGGGACACTGTCAACCCTCACTGCAGGCAATGTTTGTGGCTACCATGGCAACGCTGCATGCTCCCCCGTTGTGAGGGGCCTGTTGATGCGGATTCTTGGCACTTGAAGCACTCAGTCATCTGTTGCCATCCTGACAATACCAAGCATACAAAGCCCCAACCAGAAAGCACCTCAGAATACGAAGCCCTCCCTCTTCTCCTAAATCCACTAATTGATTGGATACTACAGCGAAGCATAACCATGTTATTTGTTGTTATAGGTACTTATAACCACGTCTACAGTGTTGGACAGAAAAACAGATGATTTTTGAAGGTGAATCTGTTCCTAGCTAGAAGCTACAAAAGACTTAACCAGACTGACCCTTCCCATCTGCTCAGAACATCTATGGCCTAATCCCATTTGGTGTAATGTTTCCACCTGAATGACTGCACACTTTTTAGTGTTAACAACATGTTTCATCAGATGTTCGTGCAGCTACAGAGATCCCGTCCGCCTTTTTCTAATACCTGTCTCTTTTATAGTGTAATCTCTAAGATAGAATAAGTGTGCACTTCAACACACAAACACTTTAACAACCATTCAGTTTATTTACTTTTTAGAGACTATAGATTCCCTAAGGCCCACTTCGAACATTTGCGTTTATGTTCCAAACACAGTCATAATTCATTTTTACACAGCCATTTTACAGCCTTTCTTTATGCCTTAGAAGTAAGCAGACTGGTTTTGGCACTGCACCTGCAAGGTCCTATATTTAAATATGTAATTAAATAATCTGATGGACTGTTCTGTGTTGTGCCTCGTCAAAAGGTAGTCTGGATGGAAATACTCCTTATAGTTAAAGTTTGGTAGATGGAATAAATGGATATATGTAAATACATGTGTTTTTGTGATTGCAGAATAAACAAAGAGTACAAAAAGTAGTTAGATTCTATACATATATAGTATATTGTATGGACTGGAGTGTTAACATTACATTTTGAAAATGTAACAGTGTTTACACACTACAATTACCTCATTAATTTTGGGAAACAAATCATTGTTAGTTTTCCTTGATATGGAGCCTTCAGTGGCAATGACCTTACACCTCTTTTAAAGAGTATGTATTTGAAGGTCTGGAAGATTTCTTTGCATAAATGCAACAACTCAGTACAAAAAGACATACCGCGGCAGACAGGAAAGATATGGAATGATTATAGTGCAGAGCAGAGAACTCAAAACACTGCTTGGGTGGTGTCGGATCTATCATTTATGGATTTTTGTTTCTTACATGAAGAACTTATGGTTTCCTTTTATGTTGCATTCAGTATCACAGTCTTTTTGTTACCCATTGTCCAGATATATCAAAGAATATCAAATAACTGAGTAAAACCATCATCAGTTAGGTTCCAACCAGCTGTTCTGTGTAAAGAAGACACCTGTGTTCAGTTTACTAGATTATTAGTTAGTGTTTAGCTTGATTTGACAGTGTTTAACCGGACACAGGTTCCGTATTTTAAAGGCAGCGTACAGGACATCAATCCATGGCAATTATTAATAAGCTTTTAGGTTACTAATTAAGTCATGTCAGGTGTAAAATCTGTAATAAAGCAGGACTGTGTAATAATATGGATAAAATAATATCCTAATCTATATTCAAGCAATTTTTGGCTCTTATAGTTCAATCCATAAACTTGGCCTGGGTATGCCGCATTATTCTTTAAACAATATTAATCAATTACACATTGAACCCTAGGGGGCGACATAACACACAAACTATTAAAAAGGTGTCCAGAGTTGATACTGATAGAGATTGCGATTCCACCCCGAATCTCCTGAACCACACCATCCTATCCCTGAACACACTAGTTCTAGTTCATATAGGTATATCTGCTGTGTACCTACATTCATATATGGGTAGTTATGGACTTTTATCACTATGAAACAAATTTTACAGCTTAAAATGACCTCATTTTTACCTTAATTTCCCATACAGGAAAAGTAAATTAAGGCTGATTAAGAGGTAAAACTGCTGAATTGTCCCTTTACTTTTTCAATTTTGCCCCTTAAATAATAAAACCTCCTGAATTAACGACTTAAATTAAGGATTTAAGGGGTTTCACACTCGTGACTTAAATGTAATTTTAAGGTAAAATTAAGGGATCGGTTTCACAAATTAAAGACCCCCAATTCAAATTAAGGTGTGTGGTGTATTTTCAGGGGTAAATTAAAGTAGGGTTAAGCACATTTTAAGTACAATGTTTTTCATAGTGTATGCAGAGTATGTTTTTTTTTTTAGAAGTAAACACACTACTGTTTTTATAAGGTAAAGTAGCATCCGTAAGGTAACCTGGAGCAACTGAGGGTTAAGTGTCTTGCTCAAGGACACAATGGTAGAAAGAGGTGTTCGATCAATGACTCTTTTAAGGACTACTTCTGTGATTAGGCAATGTGTATAAACCAGTGAATTACTTCTTAATGTAC
The DNA here is from genome assembly GCA_037974405.1 of Brachyalestes nurse. Lineage (NCBI taxonomy): Eukaryota > Metazoa > Chordata > Actinopteri > Characiformes > Alestidae > Brachyalestes > Brachyalestes nurse. The sequence continues at coordinate 20,638,752 of JBBPCY010000032.1, read as the reverse complement.
TGCATAATATTGCTATGTGTCTCTGCCTGATCATAGCAGTTACAGTTGTGTGTTCTTGTGTGACAAATGGACTTTACACATGTGGTTTGGACAGAAAGAAATAAGAGGAAGTGAATTTTAGAGCTGAATCCTCAGATGGTTTGATAACCAAATCAAGCCAATTATAACAATTACATCAGACATAGTCCAAAAGTAATCAGATTAGATGAAATTCCCCCTTGTAATATGTAATAAAAATATAAGATTATATTTTTATGTCATTCATGTCATTTGTAATTGGTAACAAATCACATCTGAGTAAACCGCACATGTTTTCCTGGCACATAATTACTATTAACATGCCACTTTGAAACTTTGAAATTTTTACTTTTGAAGTGTCTGTGTTGCCTTGATATCTTAACTTAACTAAAGTTTTGATGATAAGTTAACAGAAGAAAAACCTGTTATAATAACTGGGAGTTAAGTCAAAGGTTTTTAATTTAAAAGTGAGATACGTGGTCCACCACCCAAATGCTGTCAGATCAGTGTTAGTCCCACACTATTTCACATATGGATGGGATGGAGGTGACTGACGATTGCAGTTGGTAATTGTAAATTGTAAAAAATGCACTTATATGGTAGATGCACCAGATAAAATACCCAGTGAATGTAGGTACAAGGTAGCTGTACCAAAGAACTGGTAATTCAGTGTATAAGCATTTAACAATTATTATTATTAGGTTGGGCCAAAACAGTCTTAAACTGGTACTTTTCAGATAGGGATCTTGTGGCCTGGTGGTTAGGGAGCTGTCCCTGCTTTCAGAAGGAGTGTGGCTTTGAATCCCAGGACTTCAAGTGGCACCACTGAGGTCAGAAGGTTGTCGGTTTGAATCCCAGGACTGCTAGTGACCGTCCCCACACACTGCTCCCCGGACGCTGTGTTCCTAGCTGCCCGCTGCTTCACTTGGCGAATGGGTTAAATACGGAGGAAGAATTTCACTCTGTTCACACTGAGTGCTGTGCTGTGGTGTGTTCATGCGTGCCAAAAATGGGCACTTTACACTTTAGGCATGTGATAACTATTTCATGAGACCAGCCAACCATGAAACAGTGGCAAAAATGTTCAGAACCAATACAGCAAACCTTAGAGACACACAAGAATTTGTACATTTAAATGTAATTAAAATCTATTAATATCTATTCGTAGCAAGCACTAAGTAAATCTCTCGGCACAAAGCTTATTTTCAGCCCTATTTATAATCTTAGGCAGACTTCAAGCAAGATTTCAAAATTGCTTTTACGCCAAATGATCATTATATGATAGCCATAAATCATTGCTAAGCATTAAATGAACATCATTAATCGATCGCTGTAACTTATCTAGAAGCTACTAAATTGTCTTCTTTTCATTTCTTCACATGCAGCCAAGAAAGCATTTGAATGTGAAAAATGTATGTGAAATGGTAAAAAGCACCCAGGTTCAAACACATGTTTCCCAACAGATGGCCTGTTTACTTAATCTTACACCAGTGTGTCCCAACTTCAGCCCTACAGAAACCACCTGGATGTTTTCCCTACCATTAGCTAATGCTGATACTAGTGATAAATTGAACTTAATTCACTTAATATTATCTTAAATAGAACCTTACCCAACATTATAAATGAAAAGGAACCTGTGTGTGTTAATTTTTGTGTGTGTATATACATATACATACATATCATTATTTCTATGTCCTGTATTCTAAACTGTTTACAAAGTTACATTTCTTTTCTCTTACCGTCCTGCTTTGTCCAGTCAAAAAGAATGTTCCTCACGTATATTTTTAAATTAATTCCTAGTCCTAACACATGCTACATTTTTGTTTGTTTATTTTGCGTTTTGTTTTATTTATGATTGTCGTGTGATCAGTAATTTCTTTTTGTATCGTACTCTAATTGCCTATACTCTAAAAATAGGCACTTCTGTCATATTGCAATGAGAATCCTTTGTTCCATAGGTTTATTGCAATGCCCTTGTTACAGAAGTGTGCTACTCCAGGCTTTGGGGACCCGAGTGCTGCCCAGTTTAGTGTTCTTCCCTGCTCGAACACACCTGATTCAACTCATCACCTCTGTTGTCAAGGCCTTTACAAAACATGTCAGGGTGCCAGGATCGGATGACTCCCCTGCTGTGCTGGTCCTGGTCAGAATAACTAACCTTTAGTCAGACCCCCTTTTCTTATGTGATTTATGAATGCCGGGCCAGGTGTTTTTGTGAGCAGGGCTGTTTTGTGCGTAAGGAACCCACACAGCTATGCCATGCAGGGGGCACCCCTTGCTGGTGTGTATAACATTAGAGCAACACTGTTCCGTCTGAAGGGGAAATGTTTATCTCATTCCCAGTTCTACACTCCAAGAGAGCTGAGTTGCAGAAGCTCCAAAACAGGTTGAATAGGTTGAAATCCACATGAGGATCAAAGAAAATGCATTTGATTTGTATTTTGTTATATGAATTGTTTATAATATTTCATTAATAAAATCTGTTTAAAACTACACTATAGGGAAGTATTGGGACGCCTGACCATTACACCAACAGGGACTTTATTGACACTACATTTAAATACATACGTTGGAGTTGGTCACCCCTTTGCAACTAGTATAACAATTTCTAGTCTGATTTGAAGGCGTTCCAAAAGATTTTGGAGGGTTTTTGTTAGGAATTTGTGCCATTTCAGGCACTGGTGTTGGACAAGAAGGCCAGTTCGTCCCAAAGATGTCGGATGGTGTTGGAGTCAGGGCTTCTTCCACATATACCTTATCCAACCATGTCTTTATGGAGTTTTCTTTGTGCACTGGGCAACAGTCATCCTGGAATTAAAAATGGCCTTTTTACAAAATTCTATGTCCACAAAGTTGGAAGCATGGCGTTGTCCAGAATGTCTTGGTATGGTGAAGCATTACTTCACTAGAGGTAAGGGGTCTAGACCCAAACAGTGGAGAACAGGTGTGTCCCAAAACTTTTGTCCATGTAGCGTCCATAATCCGGAGGCTCGTCTTTATGTTCTCAACGTGTTTGCAGCGGGAGGAGAACGCCGGTTCTCTCCTGGCCTGTGATTGGTGGGAGTGAGAAGAGGGGGCGGGGCCACGCGGCAGGAGTGTCAGATTACAGTAGCCGTGCTGCGAAGGGGACTGGTGCAACCAGCCAGATCCCAGGAAAAGAGAAGTGGACTGGGAAGGCTTGCACCGCGGATAAGGAGTGCCTGGTCTCTGCTACTTCTTTTTTTTCTTCTCCCTTTAACCCCCCTCCGCCCCCTGCACTGCGAATGGAAGTTGCAGGCGTCCTCTCTCTTCAGCCCGTGTGTGAATGAACCTGCAGCTGGTAACAAGAGAACTAGACTTTCTGGACCTTCTCGTGCTGGTGTAAAGACAGAGATGATCTCGAGGAAGCCTTACCAGTGATAAATCAACCACGAAAAAATACATCTCTCCTGGAATTTGGGATTGCTGCAGGAGACCCACCTTGATGAAGTGCTTCAAGTTGCAGCACGTAAAATGAGTTGCTGGGAGTTATCTGGACGGACGGACGAACGAGGAGGCATCTGCCGTGCATTGCAGAGGAGGCTTGATATCCCATTTCTCTGACGAGGATTTTTTTTTTGACGAGAAGTCTGCTCCTGCTGTCAGACCTGCAGTACCTGTTTCCCCGAACCAGCCGTAGAAATTTCGCCACGGGGCGAATCTGGAGGTGAATTCACATCTACAGGTTTTGCAGTTTGGTGGAGTAAACACCTTGTATCCCAACGTCTATCCGTTTGGGAAAAAAACGCATCTCGTATCTCACTCCTCACTCCCCGAGGTTCAACCAAGGACACGCTGTTGAAAAACGGGCTGCAAAAAAGTAGCTGCATAGACGGCTATGTCTCCTGCATGGAGCTGCTGCCCATGCTCCTTCCTCACCAAGCGCCCTATGCTACACTGAAACTGCTCCTCAGTCAAGCCTCCAACCTCTCCATCTGAACATCTTCTCCCACAGAAATGGCTACAGACGGGTACTGGAGATACTACGTCTGGATTTGTGTGGTCCTAAGCAAGTTTACGCTGCCCCTAGCCAAGTCCCTGGACACCATCATCTGGAGCTCCCAAAACCCCAAGTAAGTTGCTTCCTCCTGCACCACGCTGCCGTTAGTGCAAGTTTTGACATGAGCTAGTTTTACCCAAAACAGCATGAAACCCTGCTCTCACAGGACACACGCATCAGGTGTAAAGATGCACAGACACCCAAGCACTCTGAATAACTTTTTTAAAGGAAAAACAAATGCGAAGATACTGCGTGACAAGTAAGACACAGTAGTTTAGGAAAGAATCCCCATGCCCACATTTTATAAGGCCTATGCCTGGCAGACCAAGTCAAATCGCATCCCATCATAGTTGCAGTAGGCCTGTTCATGGGATACTTCCGAAATAAGAGAGATCTAAAGTGAATACAGAGAAAAAACTAAGTAGACTATTTTTATAACCTTTAAAATGTATAAGTAGATATGTCTAGATATTGACAGTGATAAAACCTTAACTGCTAATATTGCAGTGCAGTGCAAATGAAGGAAGCAGGGTCTGTTTTTTGCAGTCACGTTTATTGATTTAAACCTGTGAGGAAGTATATTCAGTTTAATTTATACTTTAAACTCTTACATCGTTTTGTAATGTTAGGTTTAATCTTACTATACTCAACCCAATTTTTTATAAAAATGATCAATAATTTTTTTCCAAGCACTTTTAGCTTATTAAGCATAAAATCTCTGTATGCATACAAACCCAATTTAGACATTGTGTAACATGCAATAAAAACAAAAATCTGTGATTTGGTA
>JBBPCY010000032.1:20614345-20631139 GCA_037974405.1 Brachyalestes nurse | reverse complement strand
TATATAGACAGAGATTTTCAGTCATAATTATTTTATTACTCAAAAGTATTTAATGTGTATTAGTCACAAGCCAACATACTTCAAGGTTTTGCCATCATCACTAAAATCCCTGATGTCTCCGCAAGCAAATGAGGCACTTGTAATTACTCACTGAGGTCAACACAGTATTGTTCCCTAGCAGTTTTGTATTTGTTAGTGTGTTTGTCTCTTGTGGTTGTGTTACCCACTTCAGAGCTTCTTTCTGTCTCTTTCTCACAAGCGCTGTGTATTGGAGTTTCATTTAAATCATATGCTCGCCCGCTCTCTCTATGGGCGGAATAACTCAAGCAGCCCATGAAATGTATGAACAATGGTGTGGTGTGAATTGGGATTTTGCCTAGTGAGCACAGGTATTTGTTCTTCATTGTTGGCCTATTTCATCTTCAGTAAGTGCCAGGGTGATCGAGCATGACTATCTCCAAGTTCTCCAGCACTTACAGTTTTCTGATTGCATGACCACATTACCGTTTCATTCTGATTTAAGACTTGCTCTGTGTGCATTAGTTCCAATTATCCAAGATGAACAAAGTAGAGGTATGAAAATATTCAAATACATTTTAGATAGGAGACCTTGAGTTAGGCCCATCATCATTTCTAAAGTGGATTCTAACAAACATCCAAAAATGCGTCCCTAAACATAGCCATTATCACATGAAAAGTCTTGTAAATTGGTAACATAATGGTAACTTGTAACATTTAGGCATTTGCAAAAAAAAATACGAGCCGCATTATAGTGTTGTAAAAGACAAGATTTGTATCTTTGTACAGAATTTCCTTTTTTATCACTTCTGTAGAATGCTGTTGCTCGTCTCAGAGCTGAGTAATGAGTTGCAACTGCAAGTCCTTTCACGAAAAACCGGCAGTTTATGTAGCAAAGCTTTTATGTGCAAACAAAAGCTTAAAGCTTCTCAAATACATCTGTTCCACAAGTGCACACCTGTCAGTGATATATTTAAGATTTTGCACTCATGAAACATTCATTTCCAAACATTTATATTTAATTACCTTTTAATAACATTTAATCAATCCACCTCTTTGTCCAGGCAGCGCCTTCAGACTGCTGTGATCATTCACCATTAAGCGTCTAGAGCAGTGTGGTGTCTGAGAGATAAAACTAAATATGTGGCTTTCTTTGATCTTTATATACAAATGACTATGGTATCATATTGCTGTACCACTGGAGGCCATGAGATAGTATTCGTTTGGCCTATAAACTTTTCCAGACTGATTGTCTGCTCCTGCAAATTCCTAAAAGAACTAGGATTTTTATTCATTTCTTTTTTCAAGATGACTTGAAAATGTGTGCTGACTATTTAACCACGACTGCTTTGAGTAAATATGGGACTGTGAAGAGAATCTCAGTCTTGTCAGACTCTTTTCAGCCTGTGCACATTATAAAAAAATAAATAAATAAATTGAATGAAATAAATGAATGACTGCATAAACTTAGAAAATAAGAAATAGAAGCATTATACATTTACACATGAAAAATATTGGCAGTATATTCTTCATATAAACCATTAACTTTTGGTTTTAAAGGCATGTTTGTGAACTTGTAACTGTTTTGAGACTGAACCCATTGCATACCCAGTTCTCATATTCTGAGCCCATGTTAAAAAGTGATTTGGTGTTAAAAAAAACCACTGAACTTTTCAGACCACAGTCCTGAATCTGCATGTTTTAAGGCTCCCAATAAGCTTTTTGTGGCAGCATGCTGATACTTTGTCTTACTTTGGACAAAACTACACCAGAAACAAATAAATTTACATGCGATGGATCAAATTCTTACAGAGTTTCCGAGTTTGAGTTTGTCGTTTTTCAGCTTGCTGGCTTGTCTACTTTAACCAGTACTAAAACATTTTCCATGCCTCAATTGTTAGTTGTCATGAAATACAGGCAATGAGGGATTCTGATTATTAATTCTGCCTCTACTGCAACCAGATATTTGAACAATTTTCCATTGCATTGCCATTTCTGGTATATATTAAGTCACAGTTGAAGGTACTGCAGGTAGATAGAAACATCAATCAATTAATATTCATTTCCATTTTCACTTAATGTGCCAATGCGCCAATAAGTCCAAGTATTCCATTACGGGCCACCATCTCATTAAAAATGCATGTAATGTATTCAGTTATGGTTCAGACATACTCTTGAAATAAATCAGCCAGCGCCACTGTTCAAGTTAAATTTTTGAATATATTGAGGATATAACCTCTATAAAGAATTCATTGATTTTCTCCAGTTAGTTTTGGTGTCAGTTATACTCATAGAACCACTCAGTATCTCCATAAAGAAAAGTATCTGATGTCTTATCTAGATTAACGGCAGGGTTGGATCCAGTTGCCTACTTTGGAGACCACTGCTGCTGTGCCTAATAAATTAATTCTGCCAGTCGCTTCCTTGCTAGGAACATAACAATACAATCTTACACAGCACTCCCAAATAGGCTATGAATTATGAGTATGAGGATAGGGAGTAGACTCAGACCAGTTGGGTTCCCCTACCTTTGCAATTTGTCTTTTTGTTTTTTTATTCACATTCCTCTCTATTCCCAAAAGTAGAGTTTCACTCAATTAATTTTAACCCCACACCTTGAAATAAACGGAGATATTTCAAGCCCCCCAAATTTACAAGAGATGGCAGAACTTAAAAATTAGATAGTGTTGAATCAGCTGGCATGTTGGAGATCTCTCTTCATTTCTTCACAATCAATAGTCAACACTATAATAATAATAATAATAGTAATAATAATAGTAAAAAAATAATAACACTAAAAATAATAACAACAACAACAACAACAACAATAATAATAATAATAATAATAATAATAATAATAATAATAATATTCTTCAGGCGATTTGGAGTTTTCTAATGCGCTCCTTGGCTTGGGTGCTGTAGTGTTTCCAATTTTAAATTCCTTTGATGAGTTAAATCTGAAATCTGAGTTTTTAGTTCTTTTCCTTTTTTTTGCTAACCCAAGACCATAAGTACCAGTTGTTGTTTATCCCTTTTGACAAGAAGAGCAAAAACGGGAAAAATACAAGACAGGCAGCACTTTTTGCGAGTTGCATCTCGGAGGCTTCTTTTTGGAACACCCATCACATCTGTTGCGTGTTTGAGGATAGCTCAGCTTCCATGTATTTATCCAAGCTGAGCTGTAAACAACTCAGCAAAAAGAAATAAAACATGGTTTGCACTTCTCACCATTTTTTTGATTTGCATGGCGACTGCTGCCTTCAGTAACGGGACTCGTTTTTCGGGGGCGTCCCCATTGCGTTCACTTATTGCTTTCCAGTTTGGCTTCGGTGTCATGTGTGTTACATTGTGAGTTCTAAGTGGTTTGTAATAGTGATGCACCAATGTGGAATTTGTAAATATTTATGGGATTTATATCTGCTAATGCAGATACATAAACATTTATAAAACGCAGAAATTGGAACTACATGTACCTGCATTAGGACAATATTACATATATTTTTAAAAAGCTTGCAAATGAGGTACACTGGGAAAAATGAAAGCATTTTGGCACATTATTTTAACAGCAGCTAAACATTCTGCCCTTTCAGAGTGAAAGACATGCTCTTGGTTTGAAATATTGGTCAGATCTGTTGTTTATGCCCTTATAATTTTTTTTAAGCAAATATGGTTCTGGAAATCATCCCTGGTCTGTAATTAACAAATTAAAGTCAGTCAATGAGGGAAAATTTTAATATCACTTGAGATGTTTTATTGATCGCATGTGACTTTTCAGTGTTGATCTGGCTCAGTTCCTATCATTAAAGCCTCACAGGAAGCTGAAGCTTTATGCTTTGCACTGGAAATTTTTTTCCCTACTCTGGCCCATTGCCCTCTGCTCCTTCTCCCCTCTGTCCTGGGCTCTGATCACGTTTCCCACTGATACTGATCTCATTACAAAGAGTAGGGACTTAGAGCCTTCTCAGGACTACTTGGGCCAGGGAAAAATGCCCAAGTGAAACCGACCATTGTGTGAGCATCAGGCAAGCTGCAATTCCATTTATAGGAAGCAACTTTTCCGCCTGGCTTTAAAGAGAGGACAGCTGCGTCCGCTCGTGTGATAACGGTCGTCCATCTCAGGCACCTTGACATGCAGGAGTTGTCATTAAAAGTAGAGAAACGTTCTCAGGCCAATGCAATTCCCATACATTTTCCTTGACCAGCAAGCCCTGGTTTATGTCCTCTTGAAATCCCATTATTTCACAAGCCTTAAAATAAATGTTCTTTGGGGCTATTTGTCTGGTAACATCATTACCTGCCAATGTGGTGAAACTGCTTTTGTTACTGCCACTTGTGGTGCAAGTGGTCACAGCCCAAAAACGAAATGGTTTTGAAAATAGACACTGAACGCTACAGTTGTGAGGGCAAGCGTTACCATGTGTTGTGGCTAGCAGAAGATGACTGTACTCCAGTTCACCTCAGCAAACAATTCCCATGCAACGTAGATCCCTGAAGTGGCAGCAGCATTAACTAGAGGCTTCAGATGTGCTTGGAGTGCCTTTTTGTTGTCCGGAACACAGTTTCTTTTTTTCTTTGCAGCACTGGTTCCAAAAACCTCTAAGACAGTGGCAGCAATTTAAATGAGGCTAGCCCCGAGGCCATTTCCAAAAAAAAAGTAGAAGAAAAAGAAAGTTTGCTTGCAGGAAACAGCCTTCAACACTGAACGTGCAAATTAGAGGCTTGGTGGAGAGTGGAGCTGGTGTCAACGCTGAGCCGGGCCTGGGCTTTGGATAACGCAGCCCATCAACTCACCCCTCCGCTCCCAGGCCAGAGATTATTTCCATGTGTTAGACGCAGGGGGAGAGAAAGAGAGCAAGAGAAGAAAGGGAGCAAGAGGAACACCAGAGGAAGGAGGAAAAGGGGGGTTTGTGTGCGCGATCTGAAAAGAGAGAGAGAGGGACCAGCGTCATGAGATCATTGCACTGTGGCACGGCTCCTAGTGGAAGGGACCGTGGAACGGATGGATGTGACAGGCATTTCAAAACCCATTAGAACCCACTTCTGACTGCAGATCTAATTGAATAGATGATGCCGTTCCTGCTGGGCGGACTCCTTGGTAAGTGTGTCACTGCACCAGATGGACTCTGGCTTACAATCCTCAATATTAATTATAAAACAGTCCTAATCCATCCACGGGATAAAGACAGAAGAAATGGAAACCATTAGGCATGCTTGGAAATAGCAGCGCATAATCCTTGGATTTTATCACTATTAGTGGTCCTGGGCAGATAGGAAAAACTACTCATTCTTCCATTAATCTGTTTTACGCAATTTATCCTGTTAGACCCATATGTCCAATGGGGGCTGTAAGTTTGATTTATTGGGAAATGCTTGTGTCATCTTTTGCCCCACCCCATCAACCCATTGTATTGTGCTTCTCAGGCTGGATATCACAAAACCTAATATGTTTCTGTGCTTCTATTGGACAGGGTGGGTGGGGGGGGGCTAGGGGTTGCCGGCTCTTTTGCCTCTTTTTACCCATTCTGCCAGGACTGGAAGGCCCCTGTTCAGTCATTTCAATGCAAACCCCTAGCATGAAATGGTGCTCAGGCCGCAGCGGCAAGTTAAGAAAAGGCCTGGATGAAAAGTCATGCTGTTAACGTTCCTGCTCAGCTCCCAGGATCAGTGGGCCTCCGAACTCCAAGCTGTGTGGCAGCTGTGACTGCCTGGTTCAGACACTTCACTATAGGAGGCCACAACTGATCCCTGCATATTTTCCCCCTCTTTCACGCTTTAGAAATCAAATTATATCCAGAAAAGCTTACTTTTCCCTCCTTTGAATACCACGGCCGATATGTGTGAATTGATATTGTTTCCATGATTGTTGAGAACTTGAAGCATACTTTTCCATTGTATTCTTCAAGTTCACTCTTCAAGTTCATCAAGTTACTTTTCTGAGCGACGTACAATGCGGTCGACTGTTTTAAGTTTTTCTTCCATGTTTTTGGCTTTCAAAGCAACATACACACTATCGGCAATTGAAATATATGCAAAGTGGATTTTATGCTATATGCATTGTCTTTCAATTGAATTTGTTGCTAAGCTGAGGGCGACAGGTCATACGTCAGGGGCATTTGAGGCACCATAATTGAATTATGTTGATTGTTGCCTTGATTGATGCAGTCAAATGTTGCAGATTTCCCAGATTTTCTTCCCAACAAAGGCACATCAGTCAACACACAAATTGTACAATGGGGCTTTCCAGTCAGGCTTCCAATCAATCAAAATTGCACCGTGTTTGTTTGGAAAATGTCCAGCGTGCCTCAAGGTCGGGCAGAGTCACTGAAACCAAGTTTGCCAATGATGTCAGATATTAGAACCACTGCCAGGTTTATTCTTTGTAAAATGCTCTGTTAAACCCAGTATAAATTCGAATCAGATAGAATGCCGTTTTCATGTTGGCACCACTTGAGTCCTGTCAGCAATGAATGATTCAAGAGGATTGTATGAAGATGTCACTGTCATGGGTTGGCTTAGAGCGCAGAGGTAGATGTTCCAGCGAGTCCATTTTGGCAATGCATGCCTGCCCCCCCTCCCTTCATCCATTTGAAACGGTCGGAGATCTGCTTTTCCCTAGTCTCCCTCAGTATCTTATTATAGTAAATATTCAGCTGAAGCGTTTTTTTTTTTTTTTCAGTAATGGAGGGGAAGCTGTTTCATCTGTTCCTCATATGTTTTCGGTTACCTCCCATGTTTATTTTTTATGTGTTAAGCTATCAAATCCTTATGTTACCACCATATCCAATACAAGTAGGAAGATATGGGCCCCGTAAAAGAGGAGACATTTAAAATGTACTTTTCAAAGCCCCTGAATGAACAAATCATTTGCTGCCAGCTTGTTGACTATAGGAGAGAGGCAATAAGGAGGGGTAATAAGGAGAGATGTGGATCATGATTTCTGCTGAGAGTTTATTTCAGCATCGTCAATAATCCATCTGCTACCCTTTTGAGATGCATCACACCGGCCACATCAAAGTTAAAGTCAGAGGGCCGCTGGAGCGTGTGAGGATGGCATCCTCAGTGTGCGTCTTGGCTGACTGGCCTGTTTGGGTTTTCCCCTGGCCTCACCCACTGTGCGTTGGTCTCCGGCTCTGAGTTTCATATGCTCTCCGGCTATCATCGCTGCTGTCACTCACCATTCTCATTCCTCAGTTCTATTCTGATTCTCTCTCCTTCATTGTACTGTGATTCTTCTTCAAATGGCCTCTGTGACTCAGGAAAATTAGACGTTTCTTCTAGCACTCTGGCCAAAAAGTCTCCCACTCCAAAACTTGTTTTTTTGATTGGTTTTGGATTCTGTTCTCTCCCAGGCTAGTTCTGGTGCATTGCTAGCCCAGACACTTGTACCTCCCTGACTTCTTTAGGCATGCATTTTTCCCTTTTCGCTCTTCTGCTTCTGCAATTGCTGTTATAAATATTTGATCATACAATCTCCTGTGCATCTTGAAACATCAGGTGTGCTGGAGTAGGAATGGTCTTTTACATATTAAAAGAGGGGACACCTGCTTCAAGTGCTTGATCTGTAACTCCTTTTGAAAAATGCCTCTACAAGATGGACTCGGTGGCTGTGTCGGCTCGGATTATACTACCAAATGCCTTGTGCGTATTACTTTGCAAATCTCAGTGCTGTGGGATCAGAGAAAAAAAGGTAGGGAAATCATTTCCCCTAGCCACAGAGGTCCACTTTACACCCTCTTGGGCTGTTCAAAAACAATCAGCTGCCTTTAGCTGCCCCCTTTATGAGATATGCAGTGTGTGATTTGGCTTTGAAGGGGCCAACTATTATAGCATTGGAACACGGGGTCCTCTCTCACTGCTAAGCTCTGGTCAAGTGGCTTAGAATAATGCACGTCCGGGTTCACATCGCGTGACATGAGCCCAGCTGTTCTCACAAATGGGAAAGTAGAAAAACAAAAGTGTCAGCTGGGCCCAGCTCTACTGAAAATTAAGGCCAAGTGCAAGTTACATATGGCTTCAGAGATGATGCTTCACCTTCTGTAAGATGCCCTCCTTTTTTTGCTAAACCCCTCAGCTTTTTTAAAGCATCAGTGGGAGATATGGTCTTACGGGGCCATTGTTAGGGGAAAAAAATGAAACAAAATTTTTAAAAACCCAAACATGATGCTTCAGAGCATTTTGTTTCAATCATTACTCTTTAAAAATGTCTTTTTCATGTTTTTTCTGACTGATTTTTAAAACCATTTTGTTTACAGCAGTTAACTCTTTGGAGTCTCTGACTATATTGTTCCAAATGACCAACATCTTGGTTTACGATTCATTTATTTCATTACTTCAGTACATAGCTTATGTTTTACTCTGATTTAATTTCTATGTGCTTTGAATCATTAAACTATACGAAAGAAAGGATGTGTATGTCTCTTCTTAACATTTCATGGTCTTATGTATTCTGCACATCCAGTAAAAAGAACTTCATAAAATCTCGGAACAGATCCAAAATAAAAAATGTATATTTTAACTTGTAGTTTAAAAACAGTGAGGCCTTAAATCGATTAGAGCTGCAAACAATGTTTTTAGATTATTAATTATTTTGCATCTAAAAATCAATTTATGTATTTGAAGACAATGTACTTTCGATCAATTTCTCCAGCTTTATGGCAAATCAGCAGGTCGGGGAACCTCTTTACCGTTATAAAAGAAAATACTGCACCTTAGAGACACTGCCTGCACTAGCATCACGTGGCTGTTTCCAATGTGTGCTACTATTAAATTATCATGCAGAGATAGAGAAGTATCTTGAATAACACATATGGCTCTCTCCTAGAATTTTCTTCGGAAAAGCTCCCTCTGAAACGTTAGTACAGTCGTGAAACTGCGGCGGCTCAGTATTTAGTCAGACATGCCACTTGGATCCCTTTTCTGCCAAACACATTTATTGGCCCAGCTGAATCTTTCCTGTACTCTCCACGGCCGCGTTAAGTTGGGAAAGTCGAATTATGGCAGAATTGCTCAAATATGGTTCCTTCGTTATGCATTATTCTGTCTGTATCTTTCCTCTGAGGAATAATTGGAATTCTTCTGCTTTTCTGGGCTTTGGAGACGTTTAGCATTCAGTGGTAATAACTGAAGCACTCATTAAATACTCATTATCTGAGACTTAGGACAAAGAGAAAGAACAAATTGGTTCATGGAGAATTTATGTTTTTGCTGACAGCTCTCATTGATAAAAGCTCTTGTCTATCAGTCAGAGCTGTCGAAAAGATAGATCTTATTTGTGACAAATCAGAAGCCAACATCAGCGCTGACGTTTGGGACAAGCATTCAAAATGCTTTTGTTGAGTAATATAAACCCCCAGCCAAAATACATCTCGGATTTCTTAATACCTAGATTTGCTAGATTTTCTCATGTCAACCTATCTGTAAAGAATATAAAAAGCAATCATTGCTGGAAATAAAATGACTTCAGTACAAAACAGAATGCGAGACACAAATGATGACATGATAATATTCCAATGTTGTACAAAGAATGACAGACATAAACCCTTTCTCTGGCAATCTGGATTCCTTTGCCATCCTTTTTTCCACCTTATAACCATGGCTGTGGCTGCAGGGGTCCTCAGGCATATAGTGATGTCTTATTATGGCAGGCAGCCACACCATTTATTGTTTCTGTCTAATTTTGCAGCATTTGTGTGTGTGGGTGGGGGGGGTCACATCAATTAAATTCTCCTTATAAAAGATTCAAGATTGATGTAATCACATTGCTGTCTCCTAAAATATTAAATGTCTAGTGGAAGAAATGTGAGGTTATGTTTTAGTAAAATAAACATATATTAATCTTTGTGATTGATATTCATTGCTGGAGGCTTGTGATGTTGAAGAAAAGTCGGATATTCATTGTCAGTTTTGCATCGCTTATATTTTCAGGCCAAATCATCAGGACCTGCATATAAAGAGGGACGCAGAAAGGAGAATATAACAGATGGGCTTGCATATAATTTATCCCCGTCATATACCCGGTGAAATTGAGTTTGTCACCGGTTTTACCGGTAATCTTCTTAATTAATTAATTATTTGACTGAGTATTCCTCGGAGAGCTGCACAGTTGTCCGTTCCATGCGCTTTAGGCTGGTGCTGAGTTGGAAATGAAGGGGGGACTTGCTGAAACATGCTCAGCACCAGGTGTTGGACTGGGAGCTGCAGGGTTGTAGGGAAATATGAGCTCTCTCAGAAAAAGCTGGAAGACTCATTAACCTCGTATCAGCCTAATCTCCACGCTAATTCATTTTGTCCTCTGAGCTTGTGTATTAATATCCTCGCCATTCTTTCCTTTTGGGATATTGCATGGTATCCATGGCAATGATTGTGTGTCATTATTTTCTAGTCAGGCAAATGATATCCCAGAGGAGAACACTGGCTGTTTCTTGGCTGTCCGGACTTGTTGAGGGAACGATTAGAATTGCAAATTTACCCTTTTTTTTCCTGTCTTTCTTTTATTGTGTGTGCAACATTGCAGACAATCAGGCAAATCAAAGCCCACCATTAGAGAGATGAGCCTTCACAGTTGGCCTCTCAAGCTTGTCAAATTGTGGGGCTGTACATCATAAATGCCCCATATATTTGTGGCCCTTTGTCTCGGTTTGCCCGTGCTCATTGTGTGCGGAGGTGCGGCTTCGCCATTGGCGAAGAGTGCGGCTCGGTGCAAGAGACAGCTGGATCACTCACTAAATTTAGAGCACCCTCAATCATCTGAAGTATTCACTGTAGAATAATGTGGCTGAACAATATTAAACATGCTTCATCATAATGAAAGGCTAGACCAGGCGTGTGTGAGACGAGAAGATATACAGGATTTTCCACGCGTTGTAAAAATGTCAAGCATTCTCACTCTTTTCTCTACGCTTCAAGATTTACATGGGTGACATTTTTTGAGTGATTTAAATAAAATCCTAAAGATGTCAATGCAAAATTTGTTATGTCAGGCTGCATTGAAAGACATGTTTGGTAAACCACTGATATTTTACTTTAAAAACACTTAGTAGGGGAAATGTCTTCTTCACACATGTAGAGAACACAGTTCACGCTCTACCGTCCCACGTTTACATGGTAAGTAGTTCCAGAGTGTCCGCATTCTTACTTGTACAAAGTTTGAGTGACGATACGCGAAACCAGCTGCTGTCAGAGCATGACAACCTTAAAACAAACAGATTTCTGCCAATGAATCAGTGGTTCCTCTTTTCACTAAATCCATCAAATGCCAGACTTTTTTTCTGGCCATCGGCGTTTGTTCTTCGCCGGGAATTTCCCTAAGGTCATCTGTGTTCCTTAGAAATACTTTATTGCCAGCTAGAACATGCTTGTGGGAACTGGTGGTGATTGCAAAGAGGGAGTAAAAAAAAAAAAGTGCCGCACCAGTGGATCTGTTTAATCACGTTCCAGAGCTGGGCTGAGAAAGTGGGATGTTGCTAAAATGAGCTTAGCATAGTACCCAGCCATTTTGGACAATGTTAAATATTCATTAGCTGCAAATTAAAAAAAGATGCCTTGGACTGGTTTTCATCTCGGAAGCCAGTTGAGTAAAAAACCATGTGTTTGTGTCAGTGTGCAACATCATAACTCGCAGGCTTTGCTGTCCTTTTGCTTTTATCAGGGGCATGCGCTTTAATTAATGGTTTCCAGTAATTTGTCACGACAGCTCCTAGATTCACTCTTATGGCTTTGCTTAACTTTTGTTTTCTGGAAAAGCCGACCCTGTAGCTTGTTAGCTATTATTTACTTGTACAGGAAGTGCTGCCATGGACAGACAAAACACAATAGATGGAGATAGCACAAACTTGTTTGCTGCCCTTTTTTTTCCGCTGTGGCCTCAGAATTGCAAGGCGTGAGAAGCACATGACCAACTTCCCTTGGCCTGCCGTGCACCATTGTCATAGACTAGATGCCCTCCACCATCAATCCTAGCCTGGTCCTTACAATGGAAGGAGTATAATTAATGTTGTGAGCCATTTGGCAAGGAGATACATGATAAACATTGGGGCCTATGGTCTCTCGCCCGCACTCTCCAATGGTTTTGTCTCGCACTTTGACACATGAACAATGGTAGTGATCTGAACTTTCGGGCATGCTATCTTTTACTTTGTCTTTGCAACGAAGATTCAATTATAAGTGTCAAAGCCGAGATTTTCCCAAAAAGATTAATTGCCCTCTTTCCCTCCCCCCTCATCTTCCTTTCTTTTGTTCTCAGATATTTTTGGTATGACTCCAGTATGCTGGTTTTTATAGCCAGTGCTATTATATTAACACCTGCTAAATAAATCGCACTCTAGTAGCTGGTAACCAGAAGATCTTCACCTATGTGGCTTGAAGGTTAGGATGAAACAGGACATACTGAAACATCAGTTGTTTATGATCGGCTTTGGGAGTATGGACTGACAGGGAATGTTCTTTTGGTAACCCTGCTTTTCTTACACAGTAGTCCCACCCTGACATTTTTCATTTTTCCTTTTTTTTTACTTTCTGTCAGTCAGAAAAAAGAATGGGGCTTGTTGTCGTCCACCGGGATGTGGAGCAATTCTCTTTTCCTCTGCTTCCTCCTCAGCACGATATTGCTCTTATTAGAATGTGCATCACCGTCCAATTCTGGGGGCCAGGGGAATCCAGTCAAGGACCATCATCCCCGAGAGCTCTCTGGCATTCGACGGCTTTTTGACGCCGAGTGGTTTTTGGCTCGCGCTGGCCCAGCTTGGCCACCGTGAGCGCCTCGCCTGCAGCAGGGATCTTTACAGACCATGAAGAGTCCATCTGTGGTTGTGTTTTCTTCCATGATGGAAGGCAGCTGGCCCGGCCGTGGCCACTTGGGCTAGAGGAGCAAGAAGGGGGAAGAAAGGGTCCTCTGTGTCTCTGGTTCATGAGTCGGCTTGAGCGTACGTCAAAGAATCCCGCCCAAAAGTGACCCACATTCTCCTCCGATCTATAATATCTCACTCTCCGTAAAACTTGGCAAATAAGAAGGGAAAATTTAAGTGAACTTAAGGCAAGCTGATAGTTCCTCGCTGTGCCAGCTGATACCGGGGACACGGAGCAATCACTGCTGCAGACAGCGGGGCTTATTTTACTCCCTTTCTGAGAGCATTGTGGCCATCACATCTGCTGCAACTCAATCTGCCATTTGTCTTCTGGTGGTGGAGGCAACTTAGGGATTTTCATGTGATAGTGATTGAGGAAATGTGTGGGGCTGTCAGTTTGTGACTGTTCAAATTGGTCACGCTGAATCTGATTTGCTCTGCATTCCACCCTCTTCTACTGATCGAACAGATCGTCTGTTTGTGGAGGGTGCGACAGTTCACACTCACAAAGCCACATGAAGCTGTGAATTATGTGTGGGGGAATATTCATCTTGTCCGCTTGTCACTGACATCTTCATTCCTTGCCGATATCTTGCACGGTTTGCGCAGGAGGTCAAACAGAAGGTTTTGATGGTGCATTTCGTGTTCATTACCTGTTCCCTCCAGCACTTCTGGAAGCTCACACATGCAAATCATTTGCGCTGCTTTGATACTGTACTCTCGCCTTTTCTGAAAAGAAAAAATTGTTGTATATATTTTTGGTACATTTGTTGCACATTTCCTCTAAAAATGACGAGGCCTGTCACAGTCATAACATTTTTGCCAACCATTAGGTATATGTCATATATATATAAAAAAGGACTTAAAAAATTCTTTGTAACATAATTCACTCTTAAAAATGATTTTTAATTTAATTTATCTATTCTTAACTTTTTATTTCTGGATAATTTCTGTAAAGTGACCTTGAGAGTCATGAAACGTGCTTATAAATAAAATGTATTATTAATTATTATATATAATTGCGATTCATGTCTTTTTTGTTTATTATATGCCACTTGATTTCAAACAATATCAGACATAATACACCCAACTGCCCAATATTATGTAGGTTCCCTTCGTGCCACTAAAACAGCTCAGACTTGAGTCATGAACTCCACAAGACCTTTGATGGCATGCTGTGGTATCTGGCACCAAGACATTGCTCCTTTAGAAAGTTGTGAGGTGGGGCCTCCATGGATCAGACTAGTTTGTCCAGCACATCTCACAGATGCTTGGTTGGACTGTGTCCCAAGCTCCAATGCATTGTCTGTTCTGAGAGCTTTCTACCTTAGCCATCAATATTTTTCCTGCCGTTTGTGTTATGGTCTCAGAACAGACAGAGTAGCCTTCATTCTCCACACGCATCAGTGAGCCTTGAGTGCCCATGAACGACTCTTGTTTCTTGCACCACTTATAGCAAGTACTAACCACTGCATACAGGGAACACCCCACAAAACATGCTGTTTTGAAGATGCTCTAACCAAGACACAGTTTGGCACTTATCAAAGTCTCTCAGATCGTTTTGCTTGCCTAGTTTTCCTACAACACATCAACTTCAAGAACTTGCTTTCTAGTATAGATTTATCGGTATAGATTATTATAGATAATCTGTGTATTCATCACTCTGATTACCACCGATGTGTAACAATCGTGGCTCCTTGAAACACAGTGAGGGAACTCTTGTTAGCCCAGTAATCAATAGATGAAAAATCCACATGTTCATTGATCTGCAGTGTGGAACATTTCACCAACTCATTGTTTTCCTAACCCAATACCAATATCTGGTATCTTACTGCAAAAGAGAGCTAAATAGAAATAATTCCCTGAATGTCGTGAAGATACTGTTACAAACAGCCCAAAAGGCTGTGTCATGAGTAAGCTAACATTACAGGAATGAAGTTTATACTACGGAGTCTGCATAGCTTATTTTTATCCATTCTTACCACTTTTCTTTGCAATATCAGCTTTTTGAATACGAAAGCTTGGCTTTCAGTGTGTGAAAGTGCAGCTTTCGACATGTGCTGAGAAATACACCAAGGCTTTTTTTCCCCCTTTCACTGAAGCTGGAAAAGAGGCCGGTAAGTAGGGAAAGATGAAGCTGCGAGGAAATAACTGCATCGTCCGTAATCTGCTTTAAAGCAGTTGCGAATGTAGATCCATGCTGCCTAATACTCTCGCCGTGACATGCTGAGTGCCTCAGTAATCCGAGGGGGCACAGAATGGGCTTTTTCAAACAGAGTCTGCTTTTGCTCCCAAAACACACACGCTCCCTTCTGAGATCCCTCGGACTCTCAGACGTTGGCTTGGTCTTTTGCGTTGTTTAGATTTCAGCCTACTGCATAGATTGACAAAAAAATGTGAACATGCTGTTCTTATTTATGTTCTCCTATGCAGCAGAGACAAGAACTTATCATGGAGTTGAGCTGGTTCTCTGGAAGGTTTTGGAAAATGGTGCTGATAAATGCTCAAAACAGGCACTAGGCATTAATCTACAATGGCTCACATTCAGAACAGATAATCAGATAAGTGTTTAACTTAAAGCATCCTGCCTGAGCAATTATTTTAAACAAGGTTCTAGTGTATGGAGACAAACCTTTTTACTTTTGTTTTAATATTTGACACTTGAACAGCTTATAGAATGTAACTGAATGAATGCATGTGAATAAAATTACAGTTTTTGCACTAAATGCTTTACTGAATGCTGGAACCACATGAGTTGAATTGATATTTGTTCTGTTCAGGTTGTTTTTCTGTCAGAGAAATCAATTTGGTTGGCCTCATATGTCCTTTCTCATTTAGCAGAGCGGATGGCTGTGCCAGTAGTTTTGTAGACTAACAAAACAGGATTTGGATCTCGCCTTACCTCATTGCCAACGAGGGGCTTGCGCAAGGAGATATGAATGGCGACGATTGAGGGGCAGGGGCAGGCCTAGTCTGGCTCTGTTGCCTATTCCAGCACCCCACCGTCCTTTTGTAGCGTAGGGGTGTTTGGTGCTATGCTGGAGTGGCGGGGGTGCAAATCATGTGCCTGTATTCTTTCTTGGAATGTCTGAAGGGGAAGTGTGGAGAGCTAAGCGCTGGGGTTCTCACAGGGAGAGTTTTTTTTAACACTAACCCCCCCCCCCCCCCCCCATCATCTGTTTCAGACAAAAGAGACAATGACATTTGCTGTGAAGATTTGTCCAAATACTTTTGTTCAAGTGGATTTGAAATCAGTGTAACCCTTACTATTAGAACAGTTTTGCTATTTAAATATAATTACATAATAATGGCATACTTAGTTGCATAGTTAGTTGCCTAAGGAGGTACAGATAGCTTCAATTTACATAACAACAAGTTTTAATTCTCTCTTCTGACCATTTCCCATGTTTTAGTATCAACAAACAACAAACAGCGCAACAAATGAAAACATCCCGATCGCCATGCAGAGCAGGGGCGGACTGGCAATCTGTGCGTTCTGGAAAAGCCCAGAAAGGTTGTCCGGTGCTCAGCAGAACGTTCTGGACTTTTCCATAAGAGAGACAGAGAGAGAAAGGGAGAGAGCGAGAGAGAGGGAGAGAAAGAGAGACAGAGAGAGAGAAAGAGAGTAAGAGAGAGAGAGAGAGAGATTTAAATTCAGCGCGGCAGAACGGACAGATTACCAGTCCGCCCCTGATGCAGAGTATGAAGCACAAAAAAGGCAAGATCTTTCAAGCACACCCAATCCGTCTGTGGCGGACATTTTTGAAAAGGCAAGAAAGTTTTCCAGTGATTACAGTTAATATATGGGCTATGCTAGTCTTTGCTTTGATACACTATTTTGTTATAGGCCCAGTGTGAATTTTGACAGCAAATTCTGATTTAGTCTTAGTCTTAGTCTTTGGAAAAATACACCATTTAGTTTTAGTCCTATTTT
>JBBPCY010000032.1:20601615-20614245 GCA_037974405.1 Brachyalestes nurse | reverse complement strand
AATTTCGTCATCGTCTTCGTCATCATATCTGACTTTTTATTTAGTTTTTATTTAGTTTTCGTCTGTAAAAAATGTTTGTTGACGAATATTTTTCGTCATAGTCTTCGTCAACGAAATTAACACTGTGTAGGCCTACAGAGAATGTTGTTCTATCTTTCAGCAGTTTTTAAAGCACTTGCTCTGAATGCACGTCGTTAATGCACTTCGTTCAGAATATTAAAGGCAGTTGAATTCACTAGTTTTATGAGAGAACATATTTAATTGTATAATATTTCAGCTATCTTGCTTTTAGGCTATTCATAAGTGGGGCCAAGTCAAATATTTGATTTCAAATTTTATTTTACATTGTGCATTGTTACATGCTAAATAAATATATTCATAGTTTTGTAACAGATTTATTCTTTTAATAATTTAATAATAATAATAATTCAGTTTTCAGTTTCGGTTTTCGACCAAGGGTTTCCACATTTTTGTTTTTTGGTTTCGTTCCAAAAAAATCATTTAGTGAACACACCACAGCACACAGTGTGAACAGGACAACAGGGCAACTACCTAACCACTACCTCCCCCCTAAGTGTGTGTGTGTGTGTGTATATATATATATATATATATGTGTGTGTATATATGTATAGATAGATAGATAGATACATAGATAGATACACACAGTAACTGTTTTAAATTTACACGTCCAGTCCCAGCATATTTTAATGAAGGCATCAACAAAAATTAATCTAAAATACAAGTTATTGTTACTCTGCTGTTAAATTGGTGCCACTGATGTCAACCACAACCTGGAGCAATGGTGTACATTTTCAGAAGGGATCAAAGCAGTCTAAATGTGTGCCATGTTTGACCATTTTAACCTGTATTTTACCTGTAATGTCTGCAGTGCAGGTTTTCACTGTTTTGTGTTTGAACTTGTACCCTTTTGAATACACATGTGCATGAGAAATGTGAACGCATGGCTAGAGTCATCTGCCCTAGAGGTGCTACACGACTATTCACATGTCATAAAAATCATATACTCTTCTCGCCCATGAGTCGCAAGTGGTTGCAAACTAAACTATTGTGGACATGTTCTGTTTATTAATGTAGTGTTTAGTTCTAAAGACACTGCATTAAAAAGCCAAGAAGGAGTAGACTGATGTTGGAAGAATGTGAAGTCACAACATAGTAATGACACTATATACTGACCTATTTTCAGATTTGCAGTCCACTAAAACAGACGCCAGCGGCATCAATTCTGAGTGGATTTCACTGTAGAATATTAAAGGCACTGGTAGCCAAATAGTCAGGGAATTTAATCAGATTTCAATGATTTTAAAAAAAATTTATTAACCCTTATAATCACGTGTGAACACAGCACAATGTGAGATTCTTTCCCTGCATTTTAACCCTTTCACCAAGTGAAGCAGTGGGCTGCCGCCAACGAGGGGCGCCCAGGGAGCAGTGTGTGGGGACGGTACCTTGCTCAAGGGTACCTCACTGATGACACTAGCAGTTGGGATCGAACCCACAACCTTCTGATTGCAGGGCCAACACCCTAACCACTAGTCCATCCAGCTGCCCCAAAAAATGATTTTTCCGCATTTAACCCATTCACCAAGTGAAGCAGTGGGCTGCCGCCAATGAGGCGCCCGGGGAGCAGTGTGGGGACGGTACCTTGCTCAAGGGTACTTCAGCGGTGACACTAGCAGTTGGGATTTGAACCCCAACCCTCTGATTGCATAGACCAGGCACCTTAGCATATCAGTCCTGAAAGTCACATTATGTGCATAATGAAAATGAACAGATTTAGTTTATTATTGTTTGGCAGTGTAGCATAATCCTAACTAAACCGTGCAGCTGTATTAGCGAATCAGACTTGGTGTTAGTTGGTATTCTGTATTAAAGGGCTCAGATCAGATTGTGGTGCAAAATATGAAGCAACATTATTAGATGATTATTAGATTATCCATAAATGTATTGTTAAAAAGAATCATTTTGTGTGTTAAAGTGATCCGGAATACGTTGCCAACCAAAAATATCAAAAGCAGTGATGAAAAGGAGGTTTTCTCCGCCAGTTGGTTTAATCAAATGGAACTTATACTTGCCGTACAAAAAATCTTGCTGTGTTCTCCTGAACACAAAGATGGCTCTGATTGAAACTTTTGAATTTGTACCTTTGAATTTAGAATAGTTAGAATAGAATTTAGTACATAAAATGTGTACTGTTGTTTTGAGCTACAATTGGGAAGTAATACCAAATGTGTATGGTTAAAGTTTGCAGATGGAAAATGTGCATTATAATACATTTTTTTTTATCACTTATATGTTATAGAATAGTAATACATAGTATATAGGACTTGTTCTGTTTACAAATCTCCCTCTCATATGCCAGTTATTGAAGACAAATCCAATGCCCCCTCATCCTCTGTTATTGCAAGAATCATTCATTCTTCAGTTGGGCATTAACAGACCTTTGGTAAGCGATTAACTAGACAAGAGGGTTTTTTTTCAGTTTAAAAAAAGCTTTTCTAACTTTTTCTTAACTGCTTTCATACAGCAGATGTGCTGTATTTGCTCCTTACTTCCCATATGGATAATGTCAATGAGCTAAAATTGTGCAGCTGTAAACTCTCCAAAAAGGTATGGAAACAGGAGGAAAGAGAGTGGCACGCTCTCTGCGATTAACTTTAGCTTCCTATTTTGGAAGCTAACTGAGATTACTGTTGCCAAGTGGAAGGCTATTAAAATGGGGTAAACACTAATTGCTGCCCTATTTCTTTTATACCGGTTAACTCACATCTGTGACAGCACTTCCAGCCTTCAAGCTGAGCCAAAACCTCATTATGCTTAACACTTCACAAAGGCCAGGGAAACAGGAGCAGCGAACTCACTTACAGAGACATTTGGATGAAAAAAAGATCATTTACTTGGAAAATTAATCAAAAGGTAACGTGTTCCCACGTGTTTCAACACCGGGTCCTGTAATATGTGTCATTGTTTGTCCCTTTTGCCTAGCTGTTCTGTAAATTGAATTTTAAATGCAGTTAGTTCAGCAGAACCCCAGTAACTATGTCCCATTCTTTCTAATAAGGATGCTTAAGAAGTTTAATCTGTCTTCATTCTCCTTTGTGTTCAGCTCAGTTACTAAGTGTGAAAAAGCTTATCTCTAATGTTGTGAAATGTAAAGACTGCATTTGTGGCATATGAGAGAGAGAGAGAGAGAGAGAGAGAAGAGCTGGGTGGGGGGGTTCGGGGGGGTGGTCAGCAACAAAGCCCAATGTTGCCATAGTAACTTGTTTATGCCTCACTGGTGCATCTTGTAAATCCAATTAGAAGAAGATTGAGGCCTTGTCTTCTTGGGCATAAATGGGCTCACAAGTGAAAACTAGGCAAATAGCTGGAGAGGTTAGGACAAAGGATGCCTGGTTCCTCTTATCTCTTTGAATAAATGGCCCCCTAAGCACCAGACAATAGATGTGAACCAACGGTTCTCCATTTGCAAGCAGTTATTCTTGCCTGATGGGATATTGCTCATATCTGCCACTTCTTTCCCCACATAATTTGCAGTGGGAATATTTTTTTTTTCCTGCAAGGGCCCCATTCCAGTTAGAAGGGGAAGGAACTATGATTGCCGAAAGGCCTAATCCTGTAATGGTAATTTTCATGGAGAGTTAATCAAAATCCTGATTCTTGTACATCTTGATTTCACACAGCTGGAGAGCGCATGACAATGCAGCGTCAGTGGTGGCAGACTGTTGTACATATTCAGCTGATAATGCCACATTTGTGCTAGCCAATATTAATCTGGGTCAATTTGAGAAAATCCAGACTGCATGTATTGGACAAATGCAAAACGATGGTAGCACAGATTGTGCGGGCCAAGTTGTTTATGAGGGCCCCATTCCAGCTTTCCCCCTCTCTCTCTCTCTATGTCTGACTCTCAGTCTTTCTCACTGTATATTGTCACCTTTTGAAGCTATTTGTCTCTTAAATGATAACGTTTTAATTCATTCTGAAAGCATTCAATATTGGTTCTAAATTTGACGGTACATGCAAGATTGCATGTATAGTAAACTGCACTGATGTCCACTGCTTTAAGCCTGTCTGGGTTAATCGCTCTGGTAACTAGGACAGCAATGCTGAACCCTCTTGACATTTTAAGCTCACCAGAAGTCCACAACAATCATTCTCCTTGTCTGTACCAAATCAAAATGGCTCACATCAGCTATTTAATATCAGACAGGACTTCTGCTCTCTGTCAGACGAACATTACAGCTTCAAAGTGCACCCTCCCCCTTCTGCCCCAAATAAACCTGACAAATGGGAAAAGCTCTATTATTTACTCATCCGGGGCTATTGTCAGCAACATTTTTTTAACCTGAACAGAAACATCCTCGGGCTGGCTTGAAGCACATTAGTTTGAAGCGAAACAAAAAACATACTTGTGACCTGGAGGTTATTGTGTTATGACACAGAGAAAGTCTGGAACATGGAAAATGATTGAGTGTCATTTTGAGTGGAATAAATCCCCTAGCACCACTTCCTTCCACATTAAAACTACAAGGTAATCTCTGTAGCCCTTTATTGAAAAGCCCATGAATAGGGCTTTAATATTTCTTGCCAAGAAATTGTTTTGATTTCATTTTTGTGTACATCAGTACGTTTCTGCTTGAATGAGATAAAAATGAGATAGAATTATTTTCCCCTTTCTTTCTCAGGTTCCAGAGTGGTAAAGGTCTGGTGATCTATCCCGATATTGGAGACAAGATGGATATTATCTGTCCCAAGGCAGATCCGCCCCATCTATATGAGTACTACAAGCTATACCTGGTTAAGAAGGAACAGGTCGAGTTGTGCAGCACAGTCCTGGACCCGTACGTGCTGGTGACTTGCAATAAACCCGAGAAGGACATCAAATTTACCATCAAGTTTCAGGAATTCAGCCCCAACTACATGGGTCTGGAGTTCAAAAAGAACAAAGACTACTACATCACGTGTAAGTCAAAGCATGCATTACTTTTTCATTATGGCATCTGTATTGTAGCTGGGAGTTTACCTCCTTGTTGCTAAAGAGCCTTACGTGCAATCTGTGTAAGGCTGTAATGCTGTGGTTTCTATTAGCGAAACGGTAACAGCTTTTTAAGGGGAGGAGGGTAGAATAACGCTGTACTTTGACATTTTACTCATGTATTTTTGCTCTTGGCTGTCGTCTGCTGATGAAAAATACCTCGATGCTAAAGTTGCGCATTCAGAAGAACTGGGGTTTATTTTTACCCACATTGCACAGATAGTGACACACATCATCTATCTTTTACATAATGGATGTGCTTGTGCATTCATGTAAGCACAAGCACG
The DNA here is from genome assembly GCA_037974405.1 of Brachyalestes nurse. Taxonomy (NCBI): domain Eukaryota; kingdom Metazoa; phylum Chordata; class Actinopteri; order Characiformes; family Alestidae; genus Brachyalestes; species Brachyalestes nurse. Next base: position 20,608,902 of record JBBPCY010000032.1, on the reverse strand, counting down.
ACCTTAATGAGCTTTTGGGAGAGGGCACATAGGAAGTAGAGGCATTTTCCTAACCTATTTGTTATGAGCTCTCGGGAAAAGTGGAGCAAGCTGCAGTGAAAATGCCTGTTATGTAAAGTTTTTGGCTGTCTATTTCACACAGGAATCAAGGCAAAAGACCAATTTGCTAACTTTATGACAATGCCGTTTGTCTCTTTCTGAGTGGTTCTCAGTTTGTTCTTAGTTTGCATTCTTGCTCTCTCGCTCTCTTTCTGCCTTTTTCTCTCCCCGTCTCCTCCTATCTCTCTCTTCCCTCTTCTGTCTTGCTTGTGTCTGTTTCTTTGATTGTGTGGGAAGAGGCCGGTGTCCTCCTGAGTGACATTACCCTCTGCTTTCCCCACTTAAGGGCAACAGAGGAAAAAAAAAACAAACAATAAAAAACCAAATGGTGAGAATGTGGGCAGGTTCAGGTCACATGATCCTTCCTTCCCCTCTGGTGTCCCATAGCCTGGCCCTATAGCCCTGTATCCTACAGGGTCCATCTGTCTGGACTGTCTGCTTACTCAGGGACTCCAGGGGTCAGCAGGTCCCAGCGGGGGGCAGACAGTGATAACCTCATGATCTAAATTCAAGCCATTTGATGGCAAGGAGACCACCGGCTTCAGGTCAGCAACCTGGCAGGTTGGACAACAGAGGCCTGCCTGATGGCTCAAGCAGGCACCAAGCCCTGTTGAAGGCATTAAACTCATTAAAAGGCTATAATTGCTCATTCCCTCCCCCGCTTGTTAGGTTTGTGTTATGGTTGCTCTTTATCTTACATCTCTAAGCCCTGTTTTGTACCTTCTTTTCTGTATTATTTAGGGAAAAAATATTTTTTGGGCACGTTGCAGATATTGCCAGAACCCTGATCTACTGCATTGTTCATTAATAAGAGCTTTCGAAGAGGTGCCCTAGCTGTCTGAGGTTGCTGTTGCTAGGAGATCATGAATCTCACATGCTGGAGGTCTAGACACTATCATTGATGTCATCCAGCTCAACTGCATGTACACAGTATGCAAAAACTTAAAATAGTGAGACATTTTTCCTACATTGTCCACTCTTAGTATTAACACAAAGGCTTTTTCAATCCTCTGAGCAGGCTCTCATGCCTGTCGTCAGTTGATTTGCTGCTGCATTATGGGCACATAACCGTGATGCATAGTGACAGCTGCCACTCCTGCTCCGCCACCAGAGTATAACCCGGCACGCTCGTTTTTTTTCCACCCTCCCGTATGAGGCATCCTCTCTCAACCAAAGGCTGCCGCTTCTTTTCCACTAATGCATTGCGTGGGAAAAAGGTTGGAGGCGAATCCTCCAAAGGAGAATCAGATAGAAGCGGCAGTCTGCAAAAAAAAAGGGTCAAGGTTAAAAGCGTTGCCGGAATGGCAGATGAGAGGATCTAATGCGGTCCCAAATGAGAATGTACCTGAAGATGTGTGGATGAGAGACGGTGAAAGACTATAGCAGGTTTTTTTTCCACTCAGGTGAGAGTGTGGCCTATCTGCTAAAGCCTACATGCTCCTCAGTTTGAGATGAGCCAGCAATGGAGAAATATTATATGCTTTTTTCTGCATCAAAAGGCCGTCGTTCTGTTTATCATGCTGTCTCCTTTCCTGGGGAAGATTTAGGTTTGTTATGCGTGTGGCGGCTACATATTTGCCTCTGCAAAAACAGAGCAGACCCTAAATTTGTTATGAAATTTCCATTCTTCTCTGTTGCTCTTTGTTTTTCACTGCTGCACTCCTCAAAGGCCCAGAGTGGCTTGTTCAGGGGCATGAGAGGAACCATAACACAAATTTCATCTGGCATTCATTTACGCTGTGTCAATTATTTTTGTCTCGAAATTTGAGAAGCAGCCACTCATGCCCGTCTTTGCCTTCATACTCGTCTTATTAAAGTACTTTGCCCGGGCGCAGCTGCCCTCGCTACTGTTAACGTATGCTAATGACTCTCGCACCCCGAGCGCGGCCCAGAGTAATCAGCATCCCGCCCGTATTATTTGCTAGCTTTTCACATTAGCAAGCATGCATCCTCTCTCAGCTTCATTATGGCAAGTCAAACGGCGTTGTCCCGTGCATTTGTCACCTTGAGCCAGTGCGATATAGACTGAAATCAAGCACTTTTTTTCTCTCAGGCAAAGACACCCATTTGTTTGCAATTCTACTCCTGTGAGGTGGCCTGATTTATATTTTATAGCATTGTTTAGTGCCTTGTCAAGCGAGATATGAAGAACAGAGGCTGACCGTGGCGGGCAGGAGCTGGCATGCCCATGATTGGAGAGGACACGGAGTGGCTGGGGAGGGCCGCTGGGATATCTTCCTCTTCTCCCGTCTTTGGCTGGTGGCCTTCTCCTGTACACCATCCAATATGCCAAGAGACATTTTAGATGCCTTTCATCAGCAGCCAAACCCTTAAGTTCAGTCACAGCTTGAAACCCTCTCCAATTTGGTTGTTTCACTGTGACAAACAGCGCTTTGTCCTTGCCACGATTTGACTTTTCCAAGGATACATTCTGAAAACCACTGACCAAAATAACAACAACAACAACAAAACAGCATTACGCTTTTAATGAAAAAGATTTAAAAGATTAAAAAAAAAATCAGAACACTGTTCTTAAAGTTCTGCTGATGTTACGGTGTCATGGCTAAGTCACTATTTTTCCTATAGGAGAAAAAAAAAAGGTAGTCAAGGTCTGAACCGAAAGAGGAAAATCTCACCATGTTGGCGTGAAGATGGGTGCTGGACGTTGGGACGTCAATTCAGATGATGATAGGGAATTTTTTAGCGGTTTAGCTCTCAGGCCTTTGATTTAACTTCAGACGTATGAAGTAATGAAAAAACAAACATGGATCTCAGGGCTGTGATGGAAATAATTGTGGTTGTCCAACATATAAATAAAGGTATAAATACTCGGCTGTTGGCAAGAACCAAATGCATTTCTGTGAATTCAGCTGAAATGCAAAATGGCCCATGGTTCCACTCCAGCCCGACCACAAACAGGCCTCTTCGCATTCGAGACTTCTCATTTTTCAGCTTGCGTAATGGAGGCTAGTGAATGTGAATTGTTAATGCCCCTATACCAGAGACGCAATTACGCTAAGGCGGCCTCAGTCAACACCATTGTGCGAGTGACGTGGTGTAAAATGATTGATGACACAAGACAAAACAGACAGTGCCTGAAGCTTGTGTCTCCTACAATTTCTGCTCTTTGATGGCAACACTGTGACATGTCCATATGGATCTTCTCTACAGGAGTTTCCCCCTTTCTCTTTTCTTAATTTATTGTGATTTCTCTTTTTTTCTCCAGCCCAATTTCTTTGTCCCCTTTTTTTCTTAACTGATTAATTCATTTATTGTATGCAGATCACAGCAAGACATTAAGATTTCCATAGGTGAACATAACTAAACTTTGTAGGGTGATAATATATTACCATATTACATTTTTTGTACCCATAATAAAAGTTTTTTTTTCATTCTTTTTAATTTGGTTTCTATGATGGGTGAATGTGTTCAATAGATGTCATGGCTACCAAAAAGTTGATTGTGGGACAGTGTACATTTTGTACCCTTAGCGAAGTATCAAATGGTAAACTTTGTGTGATGTAAGCGGTTTTTTGTGACTAGATTAATTACACATTTGTGGCAGAAATTGCAGGATCAGCTTTTCCTCTAAATCATTCTATATTTAGCTAATATTGTAACTGTTAACCACAGCAATAGGGTGGAACATGGAACATTCCCAGAGTCTGGTTGAAAACTAACTTTTGAACATAAGACTAGATACATGACACAAAACCTTAGTAAATTATTTGAAGGCATTTACATGTTATCAAAGATTGCTGTCAAAGTCTACTGTCAAAGATACCAAGAGATGATTCATTAAGCTCGTCAAACAAATCATCCTTGTTTTGTTAAAAAAGAAAACCACTCTTGTCTGGCTTATTTTTAAGGTGTGTTGAGCCAGATCATTATGTAAATAACTAAAGAGTGAATCAGTGGAGCTTGAATAACACCATTGTTGGTCAAATTCTAGCTGCCAGCGGTATGATCTGAAACCATAGGGTCAATCATAGGACAATAACATAATTGACATAATAAAATGGAAGTACCAAGCCTGATTAAATTAAGTGCAGTACATTGTTTTGCAGAGGGAATGTGACCCCTGCAGACCAATTTAACGAGAACATTAAACATTCCAGGTTTGCAGTGAGAGCCATTTTTTGACATCATTATCAAATATCAGAGCATCACAGCAGTACATCATTACATCATTTAACGGAGCACTGTTGCTTAGGTTTATAACAGCACACACACTCTGCTGGAGCACAGTGTGTGAGGAAAGATCTGAGGAGGGTCATGACACTCTGGATTTGTCTGGACTTGTCACTTACTCATTCAATAATATCGCGCTAAATGTGTTCTCAATTTCAATGCCAGACGAATGAGCACATTTACTGGAAGAAGACAGACTTTTCCCCAATCCAACTCTCTTCTGCCCTTTTGGTCTCCTGCTGTTCTTTTTTCTCGTTCTCTGTCTCTGTACATCCTCAAAAACTGCATTCCATATGATCCTGAAGATTCAATTAGCAGGAGAGTAGGTGTTGTCTTTGAACCAGAACAGTAAAAAATTCCACCGACTTCTATACAAGCTCAGCGATCCGATAGACAGTCAATACAGATGCAAAGTCTTGAGTCAACTTTTCCTGAAAACTAGTCAAAAGCCGTCACGCCCAAGTTCGTGTGAATGGAAGTGCTAAACGCTAAGGGCTATTGGTGGCTACCCCTTTATACGTTACAGCCATGATTTCCCGGCACATTCTTATTTGGAGAGAACACTCTTTCGAGATCCGTTTTGGTTTTCACAGTACATTATCCCCACTCTCACTCCAGCCCCCCCACCCGAGTTTATTCTATTGAAATGAAAGCGTAGGGCTGGTAGCTTCGACTGGTTTTGTTTGGAATAACTTTCTCGAGGCTTCATGTGTCTATTTTAATACCCTGACATTTGACTGTGATCTCAGCTCCTTCCATCTGTATATCATAACCTCTCCATGCAGCCAGGAGATTTGCATCACACACACCACATGGTTCTGATTGCTTAGCCATACACTCACACGGCTGATGCAGTTTGGCCATGGCTCACAAAACCGTTACAGATTTACAGAAAAAATGGGCAAAGCTGACAAAAAAACAACTTTTTTAAAAAATAAGATCAGGATCATATTTACCCGGGTGATTTGTGTGCGTGTGCATGGGGGGGCATTATTGAAAAATGCATTGCTTTTTGTTTGACGATTACAGGTTTCAGTACCAGCGTCTTTTTCATGAGCGTCATCATGGCCTCAGATCTATTCCCTCTGTAACTGATTGCAGGGAAAGTTTGGAAGGATGTAATCATCAACATCCATTTTGAGGTCCATATATGATCCTTGCCTGGGTTTGGGTGAGCGACAGAGAGACAGAGAATTCCATTTCTCTTTCCCTCTCTCTCCCTCTCTCTCTCTCTCTCTCACACACTTGAGAATGTTGAACGAGAAAATAATCATCCAGCTCAGGTCAAAGAAACCCCAGTGGAGGGAAAGTGGCCCTAGAGAACTTCAAGAAATGACAGTCATCTCCGGCCACCCCACATTCATTCATCAGCAACCCATGTCCCGGATTTACACGGACTTATCCCCCTCTCCCCATCCCCACCACCCCACGAAGCAATTTCTCCAACCGTTTTTTGAAGTCCCCCCTCAATAGCTGGGCCTACTTTGCGTCTATCAGGAATTTTGACCCTCTCTGGTACAGCTGTGTGCACCCATTGAGGCACTAGATAACAGTCTCACGTCGAATCTGGCTGACATTCGGTCAGACCTGCCCATTAATTTCCGTCAGGCTGGAGTTCAGCGCCCAAATTCCATTAGATGATATCGTAATGCAGAGATGGGCCATAGAACCTGCATTCAGTTTGGCAAGCCAATGAATAATTCAAGTCTGTATAATACAGGACTCATAACTCCATGTGTTCCACAGCCAGTTGGGGACAGGCAGAAACGAGCATGCCGCTGTGGTACCTGTGTGTGTGTGTATCATGAGGGCTCAGCACCAACCAGTTCGTCTACACAGTTCACAGGGCCACAGTGAGCTCCTGCAGTGGACTCTGACATGCTTGGACTGGCTTGCTGTAGACAGGTGGGGGTAATAGGTCCCCCCTTCTTTTTCTATCTCTCTCTCTCTCTCTCTCTCTCTCTCTCTCCTTCTCTCTCACTTCACACAATGAGTCTCCACGGAGGACAGATGGTCTCCTCGAGTCCTCTGGAACTCGCGGGCCACTTGGCCTGACAGGGTTTGGATTTAATGAAATGTGACTGCCCTCATGAAAGTGTGGGATTGAAAAAAAATTAGGCCACTGTCCTAAATAGATCAATGGTTCACATGTATAACTGGAGTAAAATAAAAATGTAAATACATATAACATCATGATATATTTATATATGTGTGTGTGTGTGTGTGTGTGTGTGTGTGTGTGTGTGTGTGTGTGTCTGTTTCTGAGGTATGTTAACAAGTTGGAATAGACAAGATGCACCAGAAAAAAACGTAGTGTTACATTTAATAAAGACTATGAAAAATGGATTACAGGTTTTTTATGCAGTACTTGCAAAAATTAAAAAAAAATCGACTAGTGGACAAAAGTCAAACTGTAGAAGACAAGAAATTGTGCAGTTTATGCAGTTGTTGTACACTGGTTGTAGCGTGCAGACTCTGTTGTCTTTTATAATGATGCATGCTGTTGTTCTAGAATTACTGACTACTAATAGCCAGCACATACTGGGAAAAGCGTATCTCGATTTAATTTATCACCATAATATTAACACATCATTATATTTCTGAGCCCTGGAGCTTTAATTCTGCACAGACTGGCAAAACTAGTCTAAATGAATTACACTTTCCTCTGAATGAAGTATGGGTCCCTCTGCTAGTACAACTTTATTTAAGGCTTAATGTGTATATTTTGTGAAACAGATATTTTCATTCATTCCTTTTTTGTAACCGCTTAATCCTTACTAGGGTCGCGGGTACCCAGAGCATATCCCGGGGTCTATGGGCACGGGGCAGGGACTCACTCTAGGCGGGGCGCCAGCCCACCGCAGGTTAACCCCCCCCAGTCAATTTAGTATCCCCAGTTCACCTGATGTGCATATCTTTGTACTGTGGGAGAAACCAGAGACCCAGGAGGAAACTCACACCACCACGAGGAGAACAGGCAAACTCCACACACACACA
>JBBPCY010000032.1:20572351-20599351 GCA_037974405.1 Brachyalestes nurse | reverse complement strand
TCGAACCCCCAACCCTGGTGGTGTGAGGCAACAATGCTACCCGCTGTGCCACCATGGGGCCTACTGGTCTTTTTCCCCAGTTCACCTGATGTGCATATCTTTGTACTGTGGGAGAAACCAGAGACCCCGGAGGAAACTCACACCACCACGAGGAGAACAGGCAAACTCCACACACACACAAGGCCAGGACCTGGATTCGAACCCCCAACCCTGGTGGTGTGAGGCAACAATGCTACCCGCTGTGCCACCATGGGGCCTACTGGTCTTTTTCCCAAAATATAATATTAATGGCAGGCTGCAGCCAACAGCCTGGAAGGCGGCTTTTGTAAAGGTCTCCGCAGATGCGCTCAAGATTCACTGTCGAGGAAATTGCTATCCCGGCATAGACATGCAGAATAGGATACATGTGTTCCACACACTCACACAAAATGCACATAGCAGAGTTACAGACATGCATTAAGGCACATGCGAATTTGAGTATCTAAGACTGTGCCTAAGGCTTTCTGCTGCACGCTGAATTTTGATCTACATTTTCCTCTCACCAAGACCCTTCATGTGATGCTTTTTTCCCCCTCTGTCTGCCAAGCTTATGGACCCGTAAGGCCATTTGCACAGCAAATGTTTTAAACATACATAACATGAAGGGTGAAACTGAAAGCCATATGATTACGGGGGTTAAAACACATCTGGGCATTTCACACTCAACAGTCAGACTTCTGTTCGGTCACTCTTTATGATCTCTGGGGCTGTTCTTAATGTGTTTAATGTCTCAAAAAAAAAAAAACCTACCCTCCTGGCTCAAACTACATTTTTTGCGAAGTTCTTGCTGAATGTTAACATCTTCTTTGTCTTTATTACACAAAAGACTGGCAGCATAGTGACTGCCTGTTTCACACCTTGCCTTGAGTGCCTCTTCAGGAGGCCTAAATGGAAAGCTTTGTGAAGCAGTCATTCCCTCAGACATTGTTTAGCATTAATAAACCTGAGCAAAAAAGGTCCCCAGGCCGTCATTCAGCAACAAATATATGATAATTTTCAGTTTCCCAGATTTTGTCTTTGCTTTAAAACATTACTTGCGCTGTGTGTGACAGTTCTTACACACAGGGGATAAGACTTGGGGAAAGCAGAATTTAAATTGCAGCCGTGTCAGCAGATGAACAAGTGGACTAGTCAAAACTCGGTTCGTTTGTCCGGCATACAAGCTGTACTTGTTGAAAACTGCAGTAAAACATACTGTGTTTTCCATTTGCCACATTGGCCCAAAGTTTATTAGGTGACTCAGTCCTCCAAATGACGGGGAAAACAATTAAGTGGTTAAAATTGAAAACAGAGTCAAGATTTTTAGACTAATAGAATTCAAATGCCAATACAATGATATTGCGAAATGATACTCTTTGTTTTTAACCACAATGCAGGGTATGCTGGTCCAAACACTGAACATTTTTTTTTCTTTCCAAAACAATTGGAAATGAATTGTAATAATAAATGAGTACCTTACAACACTGATTACAGTTTGTAGGTTAAAGTATATCATTATTATCTAGTTATTCCTTACACTTTGCACTTTTTGTTATTTTAAAAGCTGTTTTTTTTTTCTTCTGTTTCGAATTCTGCTTACTGGCTGATTTGAAGGGCCTTACCCCTTCAGTGGACAAGTCTTTGTGCTTCGTTTCCCATCTTGATACAGTGCAGATCCCCCTCCTAATGTCTCTTGGAGAAACTGTGAATTAGTTCCACACGGCCGACAGTTTCACTGTTTATCTGCTGCTGCTGTACCCGACTGAACATGTCTGCGCTGACGACCGCAGGAGACCAAAGGGAAGAAACAAATGTGTTGCGTCCTTGTTTGATGTAGTTTTTGTTGCTCTGATTTGTTTTCGATGTGGTATTTGGCATCAGTTTGCCATCAGTTTGGATGGTGACTTTCACATTCCTTATGAATCTGTAGATCCTTTTGCCCTTTGAGTAGAAAGGGGAAGCTAGACTCTAATTGGCCATCTCCATTAGTAAGCATTGATTCCGCGCCCAAACTGTCTCCCTGTGACTGGGGTAGGCTGTTGAGACAGTTCCTTCCTGCACTTTGCAGACTTAGTGTTACTTCATTGATCAGGGCTGGTATGAAGTCAACTGATATAAGTAATGAGCCATTGTTTTTATCCCGCATGCCATGAACGAATTTGGATGTAGGCAATTAACATTAACAGACAAACCAACCATGACTAATATTTTTCAACCAACTTTGTTAAATTAAGCCTTTGCCAAATAACTTGTTTCGAAAGAGCAAGGCTCTCCTATTCAGAATGAAAATAAAATATTCCGAATGAATATTTAAGACCAGACAATTCAGATACTATTATTATCGTCTCATGGTGGGAGCTCATGTTGTGGGGAAGTGATAAGAAGACAGTGCTGCTAAAGCCATGCTGAAGGCTTATAAAATGGAGCATAATATTATGAAATTGCTTTGCTAAGCAATCATTTTACATGCGCGCCACCTTAAAACATGCATTGCTAATCCGGGAGCTTTGCGGTTTAGAAATGAGGACGGTTATGACTTTGTGGGAGGGGGAGCTGACCACATTTTCATCGGTGAAGGACATTTTTTTTTAAAGTACAATAGGGTTTATTTGCTTTGCTGTTACACGTACTCCCAAGAGTAGGATACTTGTTACTTGGGTACACTAGAATGCTATGTGGTCAGTAGAAAAGGTGCACATTGCATACTCTCTTATTAGTAGGTCTGTGAGATCTTTTAACTAGCCATGACCAAATGGAAGAAAAGGGTCAAAGGCATAAAACAATAATGCCCGCAGGCTACTGTGCCTCATGCTGTGTTAACCGGACTGTATCAGGACTCCATTAACACAGGAAAAAATAGTCCTGTGTAGAGATATTGGACAAATTGAATCGTCTTTTCCCCTAAGGATTCACAAAAGAGATACCACAAAATGTTCTTGGAGCGATGTCATGGAAGAACCCGTTTGCCTCCCTAAGGAATGTTGTGAAGAACTTTTTGAAGGTTGAAAGAACCTTCACATAATGAAAAGCTTCTTTTAAAAAATAGATTCTTTGCCAATGAAGGAGCTCTATAGTCTTAAAAAAAGGTTCTTTGTGCTCAAGTAACTCATTTGCAAAAACAGTTATGCAAAGAACCAATCAGAAAACGATTCTCTTATGGTATCATGCACCTTCAGATTTTAAAAGGTTCATTTTCCTACTAATGCACTTCCTTTGTTATCCTTGCCTTGCATATTCCCTTCACAAAAATGTAAGAAAGGGCATTAAACCATCACTGCAACAGTGAAATCTTGCTCATAAAATCATTGTAATGAATGTATCAGTCGTGACTGATGAACAACTGCCTGTGGTTAAAAGTGGATCACGTGTAAACTCACTAACTGCTTGGGTTCCCTTACATAACAGCAGGCAGAAGGATCACTGTGTGGTTAGCGGCAGTGTGTGTGTGTGTGTGTGTGTGTGTGTGTGTGAGGCTTGTGCTGATTTATCTGCAGAAATTAGGGAAGTCCATAAGTTCACTTGAGCCTCCTGCCAGGAAACTAGGCTCTCCACCACTCCCTCATGTGTTTGCTATCAAAGCCAATTAAGCCCCAATTGAAGTCCAAATATTAAGCGCACCACAGTAGCCAAGATAACACAGATGTCTCCAAAAGCAACACTCTCTTGGCCCGCCTGGGACCCTGTCATCCGTCTTTAAGGGGATAGTCTTCTGCTGGCATTGTTGATCACCGTTTTATTGTCCGTTTTGTTTCAGCCTGGTTGTTTTTTTTTTTTTCCTGCAGTGTTGATCATAAAGACATGAAGTGGCTTTCTTTTATTCCCCACAAAACATCTGGTGCCAGGCTTGCTCTCAGTCCCGCGGCCTCGCTAAATCAGAGCGAAAGAAAAGATTAATTGAAAGGTTAAATCTGCCTCTTTAAACTTTAGTGATGTTTTCATAAACTATTCCCCCTGTTGAGAAAATTGCATGACCAAAGACTTATTCGGTCCACTGGCTCAGGCGGAACATCAGTTTATTTCTTTCATTTCTTTGTGATGTTGAATAATTACTGGGTGTGAAATGAAAAATATGCTCGTAGGGAGAGCTCGCCCCATTGTCATTGGGTGTTCACTTCAGTGCAATGGAATGAAGTTTTTTCTTCGTTTTTGTCTGGGACCGTTTCCATGTAAAGGGAGAACGTGTATGATGAAATATTCTAGGGCCGTGTTGAAGGTCATGAGATCTGAGAAATGCAAGTAAGTCTCTCCCCCTTTTTGTGGGACGAGGGCAAAAAAAAAAAAAAAAACAGTCCGATATAGTTTGAGACAGATGAATAGTTCTGCTCCCTAAGGTCTACGTGTTATTCCACATCCTTCATTGCGCCCAGATTTGGTTGCATGCCGGAGTGCCTTGTTTACCTTCTCTTGCATCACAGCTAAGCTCTAAAAGGTCTCAAACGAACAGAATATTTTAAGAAGATTCAAGCAATTTTCAATGGCAAAATTTTGCTCTGAAAAACAGGAGATTAAAGATTAAAAAAAATGCAATCGGCTTCCAGACATGTCTCCAGAACATAAGTTGAAATGAGTCAGCCAAAGAGAGTTTAGCTGAAGAGTCTAAAAGAGACTCTCATGAAGGTTAAAAGCTGTCCACCCAACTTCTCATCACTTGTGCCTCTCAATGAGGCTGTTGAGTGACTGAGCATCTTTTCTACATGGCTCCTCAGTGGGCCTCTGGCGCTAATGAAGGGTTTCACTCACTTGCAAGCCACCACCCACAGCTCCACTCTTCCTAACATTTTTGCCCCACTTGTGCTGGTGTCCTTTAGCTAACTCAGCAATAGAGCTTCTCACATTAAATCTAGCAGGACTAGGAGATGTGTGGTTCTTTTAGAAACATATTATTACTACTGTTGATCAGGGCTACTACTAAAAAGCTACTATTTTTAATATTTATTCAATTGCAGGTCTTGATTTTGATCATCCGTTTGTTTTATTCGTTTGTTTGTTTTTTTTAAATAATTGTAATAACATTGGAAAGAGCAATAATCCAATTTCATGTCATATTTAGTACTTTAGTTTGTCCTGGCGAGAAAAAAACCCATAATATACATAACGTAATTAATGTAAAAGGCTCTATTTCACCACGTTTAGCCACATAAAACAATTCAACACTAAGAACACAAGAAGAAAATGTGGAGGAAGAAGAAACGGACGCATTGAGTAGCAACAGCGAAAAAGCTATCATTTTTTTCTAAGCCATTGCTAAGAAAGTGCAGTGAAGGTAAAACAAAAGGCAAGAGGAGGTCTGCCAACTTACGGGAGCTGCAGCAATGGGAACTAACCAAGAGCACAAAGAACTCTGATGTAACAGACGCTTTTAAAACTGTAAAACTTTCACCTGATGTGAAATAACTTTGACTTAGTCGCCCCAGTTATATGCCTCAATTATTAGAAACTGTCCCAAGTATATACAATACTGTGCAAAATTCTTCATTTCTTTATATTTTACTGTTTTAGGTCTGTCAAACTGTCTTATCGCTGGCACGTTGAGTAGATTAAATCAAAGAAACTGCGACCAGCAGCAAAGTGCCTAAACATACAAGGTGCCCAGATCAAGTTGAGTGCCAACCTCTCAGCATTCAGCACTACCAGTATACTGATCACCGCACTGATCATCTGTAATTTGAACCGGTTTCTTCACTGGTTCACTGATTCGTCAGATCTGCTTTTTTATGCTTGGAATAATTCATCCGTAGGTTAAAAAAAAACAAAACAAAATCATTCCTCTGTAACAGGTTGGGCACAGAGGCTGGACTGAATATGAGACAATTTGAGGATAGTCCTTCAGGAAGACTGGAGAACTATTCCTCAAGATAACTATTCCTCAAGATTACATTAAAAGTGCATTAAAAAAAACATTTGACTCTTTGGAAACAAGAAATGAGGGGTGGTTCAAGACTTTTGCACACTAATGTAGATATATTCACGGCATAGCTGTGGTTTTGAGTGATTAGAAAAACAATATCAATAATTTTGTCCAGATTTAATGATTTTTGAAAATAGCTCAGCTTTCCAGCCCTATAATACATGCATTTGTTCATTTTTCTGAAAGTGCTGATGCTACACACAGTATATTCAGAAATGTGCATTGCAACACAGTGTAGCACAATACGTATATCATATTGCCCACTTCTAGCAGAGACAACGAATGATCAATCCAATCTGAGACAGTTTTCCAGGGCTCTGCTGCTTCTCCACTGAAAGTACGTGCCAGCAAAAAAAACCCAGCACACTCATTTCTGTGCATTTGTCCTGCAACAGAGACTGTTAATTTTCTATGGGTGATTTTTTTTTTCTTTGGCCTGCTTTTTATTCTGTTGAAGATTCTCATTCACAAAGATGACATGTGCCATTTTAGCTTTGCCTTTAGAATCATAACCAAGGACAGCCTCTCCTGAGTTTTAAAACGCATTCAGGGCTTGTGTGTGGTCAAGGGGAATTAATTTTGTGCAAATGGAATGCTCTTTCCCTCCGCGCAGCAAAGTCAAACCGCAGCGGCTCCGATGTACTGAAGGTATTTTACATGTACGTGAGTACACAGGAAATGTCTTTTTGTGTGTACCGCTGCATTATTAAAGAAAAGACGTTTATGAAACCTCTCATAACTTGTGAAAGATGGTTAAGATTGAAGGATGTAGTTTTAAAAAAAAGCAGCGTGTTCCATGGTTATGCTTCTGGGAATCATTACTTGACCAGGCATCGAGTTCATTTACCAAATATATGTCACATTTCTGTACCTCATTTACATCATGTAATACTAGCGCTGAATTTGTTGAATTATTAGGCCTTGCTTAACCAGCCTTTTAAGTGTATACATGTAATGCCCTTTCTCCATTTTCTCTGCCACCACATTATGTCATCAAACAAATTGGGCTCCCGTCTTTCAAATTATTCAACCCCTACATTTTGTTTCATTACCTGATTCAAATGACTTGGTTGGAAGGGAGAATGGAAAGCCCCCGTTGGGAATGAATGGGAAATATTGAAGAAAGGGGCCCCACCAGTGTGCCAGCCTCATTTCTATATTTACCCTGTTGTCTGGGAAAATTAGGTCACTCAGGTGACCCTTCAGAATAAATTCACTGTCTTCACCATGAATCATTTGCTGTTTATTATGCGTCTCCAGTGCCAAGCGGAACATTAATAATCCATGAACTATGAGTGGGTGAGCATAGGTTTCAGTCTACCACCTCCAGCTCTTTAAGGCCTTTTTTGTCCTAGTTGACATATTTCTCAAGTCATATCTGCCCTCTGCCATTTTGGCACCCGATCAGCGCTGTTGCCTCTGCCAGTGTACATCCCAAGTGGTCACCCCGTTCCTTAGTAATGTTCAGAACTTGTTGGGTGCACCTGACAGTGCAAAAGGCCTGTGGCATTCGACAGTTGACTTGGTGTAAGACTGTGGAGTAGACAGAGTTCTCTTGTTTTTTTTCTACCATAGAGCAGAAGAACACTTCAAAGGATCCGAATAAAACCAATGTACCACCCCCTACCCCCCCCCACGCACTAAAAAAAGCTTAGTCTCTGCAGCCTGTTTGAGTCCCGTTCTTTGTGAGTAGACATGAGTGAGTGCAGGTAGCACTCGAAACTTCCTCCTTCCATCTTGTCTCGTGAGCTCTTGTCCCTACTGTAAATATAGGAAACGGCAAATCCCTGACTTCCTGTTTCCAAAACACCACATGTTAATCCCTGCCACAGAGTCTAAAAATGATGGACGTGAATTAGAAACGTAGCAGAGGGAAGAAAAGTGGTCTGGTTACAAATGTATGTTACAGACCAGTGAAGTGTCTCAAAGAGAGTTTAAAGGAAAACACTCGGAACTTGACATGTTGTACCAAGAGGGACCATCAGACCTGTGTGACCGACTACTGTAAAATCACACCGCGCACGTCAGGCACCATTTGTTGTGACGCTGGTATTGAGTTGAGAAACAGCTGGATAGAGGCATGAGGGCAGATTAAATTCTATTCTTGGTGTTTTAATTATTTGCCTTTTGTTTTAGAACTTTAGACTAAGTTTCTGTATGACAAACCAACTGCAACTAGGATTCACAAAAACTTGTTTTGGTTTTATTGTCTGTCAACAAATGCTTGAATGCATGAAGTTGATTGTTTAGTAAGCTTATTGCTTTTTTTGTGTAAGACAATGTTGGTCCAGAGCATTTTATTAGGAAACAGTTTGCTCTGTTCTGCTAAATGGAAGACATTGTCCATTTAGTTTCTCACCTCCAAAACAAACACAAATTTTCATTATAGCACTATGGGTCTGCATCAGCAGTGATAGCATAGTATAAGTGGGAGGATATTTAAGGATGACAGCATTAAGAAGTAAAGAAGTAACACCTCTGTTATGAATAATAAACTCTGAACCTGACAGTACATAAGCCAAGGACATTTAACTTGATCTTCAAAGCAGACTTTTTGTAGTCACGGGGAAAAAATGAGGCGGAAAGAAGGCAATGTGAGGTTAACAAGTGTGATAGCTCTAGCCCTGAGGCTAGGGAGGGAGCTACCTGTCTAAACAGCATTTTTGTTTTCTCACTGGCTACCATTGTTCTGCAGTTGCACAGAGGCTTTCTGTCAGGGCTGAGATCTAATTAGATGAGCGCCACTCCAAATGGTTACTTATGTCATTTCGAAGCTTGACGAGTAAATGAAGTCGACAAGGCCTTAGTGGTGGAAGGGAGATGAAAAGGGCTGGGAACGGGGGGTGGGGGGGTGGTGGCAGAGGTTGAAGATCATAATAGCCAAGGAGCCAGTGTGAAAAGCATGGAGTGCTTCATGCAATGAAAAGAAAGAAACCCCATGTGCTGGAGCTTTTGCCATGCAGAGGCCCCAATAATCCACATTCTCTGCAGGTCGTTTCTGCAGTGCTAAATAAACCTGCAGTTGTGCCTGTCTGCCAGTGCTGGTGACTTCATCCCTGTGAAGTGAGACGTGACGGTGTATAAACAGGGTCCATCCCCACCCCTCTTCCCCCTCCTTTTTAGCTGATCTTAACGTGGAGGACAAGCCCCTGAAGTAAAAGGCCCTGGCCCAGGGCAGTCACCAGGCCCCTAATTACAAGCCATGCAGAAAACGAAAGCCAAGCTCCCAGGCCCCCAGCTCCTAGCTATAATTCTTCCTGGCACAAAGTATTCACAGAGATAAACATTGCCTGGTATTATTTTACAGCTTTTTTTTTTACTGCGAGACTAATGAGAGAGATAGAGTTCTGCTCTCAGCACGCAAACAAGCTGGTACATTCTACCTAGCACCGCGCTCCATTAGCACCTCTGCACTTTAACGACTGGCACTGACGAAAAATCCGTATAAGGCTTCCTTACATGTAATTGACACGTCGTTATTTATGCCCCACCATTATAATGTCAAATGATTTTGTAGGTTTCAGGAAAAAGGCTGGATGGCGTAGTAGTTAGGGTGTTGGCCCTGCAATTAGAAGGTTGTGGTTTCGAATCCCAACTGCTAGTGTGACCATTGAGGTACCCTTGAGCAAGCTACCATCCCCGCGCACTTCTGCCTGGGTGCCCCTGCTTGGTGGCAGCCCCCTGCTTCACTTGAATGGGTTAAAGGCAGAGAAGGAATTTCACATTGTTCACGCTGTGTTGTGTTCATGTATGACTATAAGGATCCACTTTACTTCATAAAGATCTGAGTGACTTTGACCAGGGAGAATGAGCCTCTCCAAAATGGTATGATTTGTAGGGTCTTTCCAGTATGCAGTGTTTAGTTGTCCAAAGATGGACAGCTGGTAAATTGGTGACAGGATCATGGAGTAATTAATGTGTGTGTTGAGTGAAGACTAGCATGTCTGTATAGACAGGCTAGTCTTCACTCGACACACACATTAGACATTCATGCTGGCTATGATAAAAAGGTGTCCGAATACACAGTAGATCACAGCTTGCTGCCTATGAGGCTACGTAGCTGCAGACTGGTTCGAGTCCCCTGGTCAAAAAAGACCTATACAAAATTAGGCAGGTTTTAATGTTATGGATGATTGTTGTAATCTTTTAATAGTTTTACATTTTTGTTTGTACCAATGCTTTTCTGTGTTTAAAAGGCTAATTTACCATATATTGCCAAAGCCTACACTACTAACACATTACAGAGCTCTGTGCAGTGCAATATTAAACAAGCCGCTAAGTACAGGTTGTTTAAATTCTTAAAATATAGCTGAAGTGGGACTTCAGCATTTCCAATCATATCAGTCAGGCTTTAGTAGTTTTGCCAGGCTCATGTTTATAATGTTCTTTTTGTCCTGCTTTCCCCGCTGTAGCCACATCCAATGGGTCTCTGGAAGGCTTGGAGAATCGAGAAGGAGGCGTCTGCAAGAGTCGCTCTATGAAAGTCATCATGAAGGTTGGTCAAGGTAGGTCAGCCCCAGCAGTACATGGCAGAAGTGTTACAATGTGATAAAGAATCCTTACCAGTTCACAAGCAATAGGCAGAATATTCTGGTAGTGTGGTGACACTTGTAATATTAATCTGAAAAAAGTTAAATTACCAGTTTTGCTATAATGATACTGTGGGAATAAAAGGAACATGCGTTTGCATTTTAATCCAGTACTTTTCATACAATTTTTATCAACCCTGTTAGCTTCCTGCATTGAGATTGTGTATTATGAAAAGTGTTTTTTGGAAAATATTGAATTTAAATGAAATAACTTTGGGCTATTGACTATTAATGTAGTTACTGCTTTGGTGGCAAATTAGGAGAGATTAAAACTTTCCTTTGTCACAGCACAAACACATGGTACTTATCAGCAAAACATATGCCTGGAAGTTCTGGCTGGAATTAGAATCCTCTCATTGCATGAAATTTGGCAACAAACAGTTTACAAAAGGCTCATGTCGTTCAGGAGGTCTGAAGCCGAAATGTCAGTGCAGGCGAAGAGAAGGAACGAACATCTGCATACTAGCATTTCTTAATTGCATGTTTGGGAGCCGGCGTGGAAATCTACAAAACAGAAATATGCATCCAAGACGGCATGGCTGAATGGGAGCCAGCCAGGACCCTCTAAACGGATGAACGATAATGCAAGTTTTTTAAGATGAGTTACCATGACCCCAGTATAAGAAACGACTTTAACAAGATCCTGTCCATAAACTCTGTCACCCTAGGTGCAGGAATTTACTGTCGGACTATAAGACGGCCCCCCATCCCTTCGTATGTAAACCAGCCCTGTGACTTCACTACCACAAAAATGCCAGTTGTCCGGCATAAAGCAGCTATTTATAAGCTCTCAAGGAAACTTTAATTCTTGACCGATTTACAATGAAGCTCTTTAATCATACTGCGCTCTCGAAAGTGTACGGGCCCTAATGTGCAGATATTTTCATGAATAATTCAAAAGCCTGGTTTTAGATGCAACTATTTTCTCTCTTCCTAGTTAATTATAGGAAGAGATCAGTGTGACCACAGTTTCCTCCTTGCTCACTGCCATGCTGGCCAGGGCCGCAGTTCCTGTAAGCTAGGAAAATTTCTGTCCCTAAACCTGTTAGGAACATTATTTTTACTCTGTCACTGGTGTCCCTGTGTTATTCCCCTAAAGAGCCATGTTCCTGCTTGTGCTCCGTCTGTGGACGCTGCTGGCCAGGGCATGTAACTAAATGGGCCAGGGTATAGAGAACAAGGCCACAGTGGCTGTCCAAACCTATGGGCATCCACTCACCTTTTTCCACCCAGCAGGACCTGTACCCCATGACACTCTTACATGCGTCTAATTGCACCCCATCCATGTATTATGGATAGCCCAAAAAACGATGAGTGGCAAAGTCACTCTCTGCACTCACCGAAAACCCAAGCGGCAGCCGGGCTATGAATATTTAGGGGAGAGAAAGAGATGAGATGGAACGAAAGAAAAGAGAGGGGGGAATCAAATGTGTGTTTCCGTCTTTCGGTCCGGGGCCAGATGGAAAATGGGAAAAGCAGACGCTCCCTGTAATACCCAGCAGGCCCTGGGCCCGTTTTTGGCGTGGGTTGCAGGAAGCAAAGCCGCTAGCTGCTAACCATTAGCCATGCTCCTGGAGCCTCTTCTTTTTGGCCTGAGCTGTGCTAGGACGCCCCAGAGGAATCAAACCACAATGGAAAGAGCTGCGTAGCCTGTTCTGACCCTCACCCCTACACACACACACACACACACACACACACACAAATGTACCCCAGACTCACCAGGGACACAAAGATAAGAGGAAGAAGAAGGGAGGGATGGGTGGAGGAGATCTGATAGCTCGCTGAGGGTTCATCAAGCTGGGATAACAATTATCTCTGTTTGACTGGCCCCTGAATCCCACTCCCCCCCCACCTGAACGCACCCAGTGGACAGCCGGAAACGTGTGCTTCAGTTCAAGTCCCTGCACACAGGAGTCGCCGAGCACAGCTGGTAAAACCTGTGTTTTCCAGCCCACGTTGCTCCTCACATCCTGGCATTTCCCCGCTCTGCTTCGGCAGCACGAGTGTATGTGCTTCTCCAGACAGACTCCAAGCCACTGCAATAAATAAGACATATTATGGGCTTTTAACAGTATGAATAATGAATAACAATAAAAAGTTAATATATAACCACGTTAACCCCATTCTGCCATGCCCGAGCGTGTGGCGGTTGCTGCTGCTGGCTGGCGAATGTGTGGTCTTTTCCTCTATTCCTCCGCACTGAGACTAATTGGCGCGTGCAGAAAGTGCATTCCGCTGCATGTTTGTTCAAGGGGAGGTTCAAATTTAGATATGAAATAGCTCTTATGAAAGCACTGTAATTGTGATGCATTTTGCAGACACGGGCAGCCACCTTTTAAAAAGTTCTGCACGCTTCCCAGGGAGTATGAGCCAATGGGCTTATTTGAAAGATTGCGCCTGAGGCAGAGAAACTCTCATTAAGTCTCACTAGTATTTGATATTGTGTTTGGTAATGAGGCTACTTAGTCATATGAGCCATGGTAATTTGAGATAAATCCTATTATATGTAAATGATTTACCATGTGTAGTTTACTACAGTAAACAAGAAACACAGCATGTATTGGGTTCATATATTTCTATTTTGTTCTGCTTTAAAGTAGAGCATGAGCAGGGAGAAAGATGGTTCAGAAAAGGAGATATTTAATAACTGCATTTTATTGATTTTGCTTGGTGCTCTAACAATGGTGGCAAATGAGAAATTTTAATAGCTGGCTTTGTTCGGCCTCCGAAATGAAAGTGTGTGGGATTCATATTTTATCCCGCTTTTGTTACAATGGCATTTATCTCCCCTCCAGACCCCAAAGCGGCAGTGCCCGACACAGAGCAGACTGAATCGCCCATGCCTGAACCAGATGCCAGCTCCAACCCTGCTTACCCAGACCTGGATGGACCTCTCGAGCCTGGGAACACTGGTATGGCCTTTTTTTTCCGATATTTTACTGCTCTCATTTTGTACGTTTTTAAGTACAGCCAGAACATTTCGAAGGCGATAGAGACAGAGATAGAGCCGTCCACAGCCATTAAAGTCAGTCAGCAGGGTTGGACCGAGGTGAAGGGAATTTCTGGCATCTGCACTTTGAATGTATAAAAAACAGATTTTTTCTCTCCTCAGATTTCAGTCACTAGAGCTGCTATTTTTTTGCGAGGTTTTGTCCACCCAGGACGCCAGCCAATGAAAGGATAAAACAAAATCAGATGTGCAAAAAGCCCCCTTCTGCCTCATTCCCAGAGCATCAGGATTGTACCATATTTCAGCAATTTTTTTTGTGCATGTGCTTTTGCAAAAGATGAATGTGTCTTGGTGCAAGGGTCCATCATAATCCGCTGCGGTGTATTGGATTACTTTTCTCTCTCTTTTCTCACCACTAATCAATTTACGTAGTGCAAGGAATACCTTTTTCTGTTTCTGTTGATATGTGAGCATTTTATAAATATTTTATTAAGAATAAAATTGCAACACAGCAGAATCTAGTTTGACTGACATCAAACATTCACCTACCAAAGTACTCAATATGGATCCCATCTCTTCACAAATGCCACGTTGTTCTTATAACGATGTAAGGATTTCTGTGCTTTTTTTTTTTGCAATAGTTTTTACATTTACAGTTTCCAGTTTAGTTTTTCTGTTTTGGTTCCAAAATGTACTTTTGTTCTGCACAAAAACCTTCAACCTCAGAATAAAATAACACAATCATTTTTTTTTACGAACGGAAACCAAAGCGCAAAGAATTCTGGCTTGCTCCTCTCTGATTGCAGCAATATACTGCTATAATAAATTTCTCTTTTGACAGAGAAGAAATATTTAAGAAATATTAAGAAATAAAGAGAATTAAGTTTAAGAAATATTCACTGACAATCATGTGTCAGTAAAGCATTGACTACTGAAATTACTGGAGTGTAAATTAAACCCAAATATAAATATAAAATTGTATTGATGATGGTAATTGCATATTTTATTATCAGTTATTGGAATTTGTAGCATTCTAATTTTGGTATTGACTGCAAAGTCTTTATATCAGTAGCCCATTCACCATTCAGTAGCAGGGGTTTAAAAAAATGTACAAATAAAGGTACCAGGGTTCTAGCCCTAGTGCAAAATGAAAGAAGCAAAGTTCAGACACCAAAAGTCTTGGATCATTTAGGGAAAAATTGTGTGCAAATTGTGTGAGGTTTTTTTTTAACAATATCCAAATTTTCCTCTAGACACTATCAACCAGGACAACAAAGACGACGGTGTGGACAGTATCCTGAGCTCCAAGATCGCCGTATTCTCAGCCATCGGTGCTGGCTGCGTCATCTTCCTGATCCTCATCATCTTCTTGGTCATCCTGCTCATCAAGATCCGCAAGCGGTCACGGAAGCCCTCGCAGCCGCGGCCGGCTGCTCTCACCCTCAGCACTCTGGCCAGTCCGAAAATGACGGGCAGTGCTGGCTCCGAACCCAGCGATATCATTATCCCCTTACGGACAGAGAACAACTACTGCCCACACTACGAGAAGGTCAGCGGGGACTATGGCCACCCTGTCTACATCGTACAAGAGATGCCGCCGCAAAGCCCGGCCAACATCTACTACAAGGTGTGATGCTGGAAAAAGCGGAAAAATCGAGAACTGAGGTGTTTTTGTGTCAAACTTCCATTAGAGGACCTCTTTCTGAGCCGCCATTTTTACTACCTTGACCTCTGACATTGAGAGACTTCATAAAAGGAGCCCCGAGCAGAACAGAAACAGTCGCTGCAGTTGACTGCGTGACTGTGTGAAGCGAAACAAATGGCTGTGTTCGTGTTGTATGGCTGAACGCTTGCTATGGGAGCTATTCTTCCCCTTTCTTCTTTCTCGCGTCCGTACAAGTTCTGTGATATGCCATTCAGAGAGGCTGGAAACACTAAACAGCAGTTTGCTGTGCAATGGAAACAACGCAGCCAGAAACTGCCCGATGAAAACAGAAATAAACAACCTACTTTTTAACTTAAATTATAGCCAATCCTGCTGGCTGTCCGGTTGAAAATGGAGCCTTTCAATGCTCAGGTAACAAGGGCACAAGGAGGTGACAAATAATAGAAATCATATGATGTTTGCCTTACTATTTTTGATGGAAACCAATCTTGCTCCTTCCACAAAAGGTATTGATTTGCAGTTCTGTTTTTAGCCTTTTTTTGTCCAGTGTATTCTCGTTTATAAGTGAATATTTCACTTCTATGTCCATATCATGGCCACTTTTGTGTGTTTAACATGTATAATAAATGATCATTTTGTCCCAGTTGTCCTTTCACATATAGTCAGTAATCATATGCTGCGTCATGCATTTATGTACACATGGCATTTTCAATCAGGCTCTTGTGTTCACAAGTAAAGGCAACCCCTGGCTCCGGTATTTATGACTAATCCACTTGCATTTCAGAAGCCATTCCTGCACGCATGTTGAGGCAGGCCATGGAAAATTGTAGCCTCTGATGCTTCTGCAGCCTGTTAGCTGCTTGGTGGAACAAAAGTAAACTCTGACTAATGTAGAAGTGTTAATGGGTGCTATTAATTCAATTTTCAACAACAGACCTGCATGATGAACGACCGAATCCTCATTTTACAAAGAAAAAAATGATATTGAAAAAGGTCAGGTACTAGCAAGTGTTGCTAAAGGGCAATCAGAATGCTAATTCGCTCAGAGGGAGCCTGTGAAACTGGAAAGGAAAAAGATTGGCTGTCAAGACATACAGAAATGTGGCAAAACTCAACTCTCAAACCTTTTAAGCTCTAAGAGTAAGCCTGTCCTTTATCTGTTTAATTCACTCTAAGTTTCAGAGCAAAGTGCTTTTGACATAAACTATTTGGTGTAATTGTTTTAATTTCATCCACACTTGACAGTTGCCGTGATAAAAATCACATTATATTGTTGATTTTTTTCCCCTTGCCAACATTTTTTCCCCTCTCCTCCCTAGATTTGACTGTCTCATTTCCAAGCGACTAAACTAACTATGCTTTTGTCTCACATAACTTGAAACATTTCACCACTTTTAATGTTTAGTTTGCTTTTTCTTCGTCTTCATTTCAGCGTAAATCATGATTATCTTTAACCGTCAAAGGTTACGCTGTTTTTGAAACCAAGAATGAATTCAAATGACAGTCTAGCCCAGTATTTGGAATGGAACATTCAGACTGTTCTTCAATAAATAAATAAATAAATCAATCAAGTCAGGTCAGTTTAGGACAGGCCATTGCCGGTAAAGAAGAAAACTTCAGCGAGCCCAGTTTTAAAATGCCGTCAAACTGTTGCCTGCCTTTTGCCAAGTGTTTAGGCCCAGAAACAATGATGGCACAAATAATATTATTTTTTTTTTACAAAAGTAACACAGCACCACTGGGAGAATGGAGCTGAACATTTTCAGTATTTCTTTTCTTTTTTGTTTTATTTTTAGTGAATATAGTGACAATATTTGTTACAATCTGGCAAGTCATTATTAAAACGAACACAATGTAAATATGTGGATAAAGTTAAAATAGCCTAATTTCATCTGAGCCCTGTTTGAGCAACAAACATAAATTACATTTTTGTAATGGTGATTTTGTAAATAGCTGTCTTTTTAAATTGCATTTTGTATAAATTCTTATGTTTTTTTTTTTATAGATGAACAAATGATTAAATTTTAGTACCTACTGAGACATTAATGCAACTGGGCATGCCCAAAGTGCCAGATATTGTTCAGTGAATCCCATTATTTTCTCTTGTTCGCTAGCAGCACTCTCTCTCTCTCTGTCTCTGTCTCTGTCTCTGTCTCTCTGTCTCTCTGTCTCTCTCTCTCTCTGTCTCTCTGTCTCTCTCTGTCTCTGTCTCTCTCTCTGTCTCTGACTCTCTCTCTCTCTCTCTGTCTCTCTCTTTCTCTGTCTCTGTCTTTCTCTCTCTCTCTCTCTCTCTCCGTCTCTCTCTTTCTCTGTCTCTGTCTTTCTCTCTCTCTCTCTCTCTGTCTCTGTCTCTCTCTCTCTCTCTCTCTCTCTCTCTCTCTCTCTCTCTCATTTATATAGACACATACACATCTTGTATGATTGAACGCAGATAGTGGAGGATCACTGATTGTCAAGTTGAACCTAAACCATTTTCATTTTGGAAGTGATGGAAAATAACTTGGAGCAACACTTTGCCTCGAAATGGAGTCAAGAAGACCATGAGCGGTGACCACAGCAGCCATTTATTTGTCACCAGCACTTAAGATTTTTGCTGGTCAAATTAATCTGGATTTGGGCTGAGTAATTGGATCATAGCGAGGTTTGGCACACCACGTCTGATAAATCAGAAGGTGCGTGTGATCTTCGTGATCTCATTAGCCAGCTCTCTCCCCTGGATAGCTTCTGGGAAAGAGGAATCACATGAAAATATCATCTAAATCACAGAGACAACCTTGGCTTT
Organism: Brachyalestes nurse; assembly: GCA_037974405.1. Classification (NCBI taxonomy): domain Eukaryota; kingdom Metazoa; phylum Chordata; class Actinopteri; order Characiformes; family Alestidae; genus Brachyalestes; species Brachyalestes nurse. The sequence continues at coordinate 20,581,438 of JBBPCY010000032.1, read as the reverse complement.
TGTAGACACCACGTTGTTGTTGATGTGTGTGTGTGTGCTCTCTCTAAGAGGTCACACTCTGAATGTTTGATGTAGATCAGGCCAAACAGTAAGACCCAGTAATCACTCCCTCACTCGCATTTGCCAACACATTCAAAAGAGCTTAGTAAAAAGAGAGAGAGTTGGGGAAAAACCTGACACCCTGGTGTTTTACATATTTCATTTAAACCCTCACTGCAATCGCACAAAAATCCCTTCGTCCACTCTCGTGTTTTAGTTTCCTATAAAAACAATCAATCCGAGTCTGAAACGTATAGAATCTCTGTTTCTTGTTTCCTTCTTTCAAGAGGTTTTTCCTATTACTTGAAGTGTCGAGGTCCTCAGGCTTTGCCTATTATTTCCTGTCTGATTTGCAGCTCACGGTTGTTCCCATTTTTGAAGCCCGTCTCCATGTCAGTAAAGTATTTTGCAATGATGACACCAACTTAGAGTCGTGGTCAGTATTGTGGCATGTGTTAGACCTCACTTCTTTCCATTAACATAGTTGACATGTGGCTTGTTTTAAATAATGTTTTTGTTTGTTTTGTTTACTTTTTTACATTTGTGTCACCTCACCATGATGATGACCCCGGCGGATGATGAAACCCGTGTAAATGCTTTCTTGGATTGCTTTTACAAAATGACTTGTTCACTTTTTATGTCCAAAAGCAGTTGTGCTATCTCCTTTTTCATTTTTTTTAGTTTGTACTGTTTTTTGTTTTGTTTTTTTTCAATTTTTTTGTTCAATACACAGTATTATGTTGCGTGTACATCGCCTCAAAGCCTGACTCTGTGTTTATAATAGTTCCATGCTGACTTTTGCCATGTACGCCACTGTTTTTTTTGGCATAGCTCATCACAACTGATTCAAACGATGGACAAGTTTCAACATCAAAAACAACAACCTGAAACCTGATATTACTTATTTGACAAAATAAATTTCTTTTCCCATGGAAGCTTGCCTGTGCAGTTTGCTCTGGTCGCTTCATTTTGTTTGTACACGGGCTTTTTTGTTGTATTTATTCAATTAAACAGAACTGGAACTGGCACCTGTTTTAGCACACCGTTCCTGGTTAGGATGAAGGCATGTTCGGGAACAGCCAAAGCCTTAACATGCCTCGACTTTGACCTGGACCTAGTCCCAAATACCGGAAGGCTGAGGCTCCAGGTGGCAACTGTACTGCTAGTTAAAACACGGCTGAAACCTGCAATAGTTTTAACGTTTTACCCACCTCTCCCTGCTCCTAATGAACTTGCCGCCAGCCGACAGCAATAAAACAAAAGACTCGCCTTGAGTTCCAGATGTCATGAAGCTAAGCATCTCAACGGGCAGGAGACTACAGCTGAGTACTGCAGTTTACTTTTGTCCCCCTTTTTGTCTTGCTTCCCCTCACATAGGAGAGCATGGTTTGCTTGGAGACGCTGATGAACAATGACTGGGTGAGCAGGCTCCTTTTGCTGCATGCTGTAAATTAGTCTGCTCGTTTAGCTCCAGCTCTCTAGGAGTCCCCACTTCTCAGCCTGGACTTTTAATAGGCTGGAGCCTGGGCTTGAGCGACTGTGAGAAGCAAGTGATTAGACCGAGAGCTCTTGTGTCAGCAGGGCTGAAAGACACACGTGCAGTCCTCCTCCTTTTGTGGCCCACACTGCCCGCACAACACAGGCAAAGAATTCTTTGCCGTTTTATTTTGTTTCTGTTATCTCTGTTTTTTGTGCATTATTCCTTTGCTAATGTTAGTTATATTTTACCAGTTTTTTTTTTATATTAGATACATTTTGCTAGTTTAAATTTCTTTTCTGTATTCCCTCCACAATGTACTGAGCAGTCTCTATTCACACACACATGTGTCTCTTAGCGGCTTGCTTATCCCTGCTTTTTGTAAGAAATGAGCTCCTTTATGTGCAATTACACATAGATGGCCAGGGGATTAGCTCCTTGTGCTCATCCTTCAGGTTTGAGGGCTTTAACGTTGCGTGAAATCTTATTAACTTTATTGAGCGTCACTTCTTAGATGGATGCTTCAGCAAATATGTCCCTTTTTACTGCAGGCACTCGATAGCACTGCTAAAGCGAACGGCGCATAAACGGCAGACGGAGAGCCTGCAGCGACACTCAGCACTGAAAACAATATGCACCGCAGTGTGCAAGCCTACAGGCAGGTAGGCACACCAGCCCACCCCGCCCAACCCACAAAAACATTTGGTAACCAACGACTCAAACCTGAGGCGACCTGCAGCGTTTCTATAGGGTGTTTATAACCTAGGAATGCTGCTTTGTCAACCCACATAAAACCATTGGTTATGGCTCAGTCTGCAAGTCACCGTACATGGAAAGCTACATTGAGTCAAGCAATGAGTCTGAACAGCTGAATTTAACTTCTTTTTATATCTGCTCTTCTTGACTTTGCTTAATCTGTAGTCCATGGCCTTAAAATCACTTAAAATATTGGCAGAGAGGCTAGAAATCCAAGGAAGAGCAAACAGGAAAGGAAGTTTCATTAATATATTCAGACAGAGCCAAAGTTAAAGCTGGGATCTGGAACACCCCTTGAAACTGCCTGACACTCTACACACATCTACACAGCAATTTAGGATGCGCCTTATGTCCTAATGCTTAATCCGTCACAATGAAGAAGTGTGGCATTAGCTGAATGCCAGGCTGATTATCACTTCTCTGTACCATCAAATGGGACACCACATGACACGAACATCGATTATAGTTATTCTTATGTACTGAGGGAATCGAGCTCCTTTGTCTTAATGCATTCCCTATCGACCTTTTATAGGGGGATGCTATATTTCACAATAGGATCAATACAACTTTGTCAGTTGATGCGGGATCTTCATATCCCATTGAGACGATTGTTTCACGAGTTTAAAAGCTCAGCAGTCAGTTCTGTTTTGAATAATCAAATTACATGACCATGTTTCTTGAACCGAGGAGATTAATCAAAACTATCAAGCTTTAAAGACTTGTGGATGGAAAATACGCATGGGGAGCAGTGTTCTGGCGTGTTATATGGAGGGCTCTATATTGATATTGATACAGGCCCAATTTCAATCACTGGAGCTAAACCGCACACATAATGGGAGACTTTTTATCTGCGGAGGTGGAAGAAATGAAGCGCAAGGCATGAGCCTCTCCTCCTCAGGCCCTGGAATAAAAGGAGCCTTCTCTCATTCTCCACTCAGCCCACATATTGATGGGATTATGGCCAGAGACATGTTCAGCCATGCCCTGGAGATGGCGGTGATCCAGGCAGAGCTGTTGCTCATCAATCAAAATGAAAGTGGAGCCTTTGAATCTGAGGTAGGAAAAGAGTTTTTCATATTGGTTGTTCCACAGGTGGGAGACAAGTGTGGAGGGGCAGTTGTATCTGGTGGTGGTGGTGATAGCATGTGCCTGTCCATGTTCTACTCTTTTAAGTGAAGAAATGACAGTTCCCCTGTAAAGAATATATTATCTATAGGTATATAAAAAGTATAATCATTGCTACATGTGTTATAAACATGCCCATTTACTTATAGCAATGTCACAGTTATTTAAAAAGAGTTCTTTGGATTAAAGACTGGGAAAACTCTCTTCTGATGGTGTATCTTGAAGGTGGAAGGATCTTCTGAAAAACCACAAGCGCTCTGAGGCAAATACGTGAGGGCAGGTTGTTTGAACTGTTGTTATTTCCAAATGCAGAAGGAAAATGATAGATAAAGCTTACTGGTAGGAAGACTAATATGATGAAAGTATTTATTAGTGTCTACATGAATGGTCAGTGATCAGTGAATTTCTGCAGCCCCTGGCAAAAATGATGAAATCATCACACATAGAGGATGTTCTCCAAGCTTTTTGGTTTTAAGCAAATGAATAAATCACAGATGATGCAAAACAATTTTTGTTTAATAGCTTTGTGAACCACACATCAAATAAACAATTTCAATTCATGTCATATATTTATTTTTCCAGATTAAGGAAAAACATGCAACCACTCAATGTGGAGGGAACAAATTTTGTAATCCAAAAAAATAACTAAGTAAAAAAAATGCTGCCCTTCTTTGAAACTGAATTAAAGAATGGAATTCTGTGGTCTCATCAAACCATGTCGTTCTGGACCTTGCTTTGTGCTCAGTGACGTCGTCACACTGAAACAAGTAAGGGCCTTCCCCATACTGTTGCCACAAAGTTGGAAGCATATAATCGTGGAAAATTTAATTTTGTAAAAATTACCCTTCACTGAAACTAAGGCCCAGAGCTCAAACTTTAAAAACAGCCCCAGCCCATTATTCCTTCTCCACCAAACTTTACTTCTAGCACTATGCATTCCATTAGGCAGTGTTCTTGTAGCATCTGCATTATCCATTAGGTTGCCAAATAAAGAAGCTGCATTCACTATTTCAGAGAACATATTCTACTGTTCCAGAGTCCAGTCGGGTTGTATTTTACACCACTACAGCTGTTTGCCATTGCCAATAGTGATCTTAGGCTTATGGGCAGCTGCTCAGCCATGGAAACATATATCATGAAGCTCCTTACACACATTTATAAAGGCCTCTCTCTCTCACACACACACACACAAGGTGCTGGTGGAGTTTCTGGTCACATTCATACATTTTTTCTTTTTTTAATGGTAGAGTTTTACCCTGTATTTGTGTTCACAGACAAGGATTTTCAGAAGTGAAGCCTGTGGAACACCTCTTGAGTGTGTCTGTTTTTAATTCAGTGCTGCCTAAGGGCCCGAAGAATGCGACCATCTAGTACTTTTTCGGCCTTGAGTCTTGTGTACAGAGATTTCTCAAGATTCTATGAATCTTTTAATAATATTAGATAAATGAAGAAATCGCTGAATCCTTTGCAGTTTTACATTGAAAAATGTAATTTATAAATGATTGCACTCTTTGCCCACATGGTCTTTCACAGAGTGGTGAGAGACTCTACCTGTTTGGGATGCTCTGTTTATATGATTTCATTTCACTGATCTGTTGCCAGATAATCTAATTAGTTGTGAGATGTTCTACACCTTTTAACATTATAAAACATTTTGTTGCCCCTGTTCCAACTTTTTTTTTCATCCAACATGTTGATGGCATAACATTTAAAATGAGTTTATTTATTTTTAATAAAACAATAACATTTCTCAGTTTCAACATTTGATATTTTATTAACAATGGGTTTACATGATTTGAAAATTAACACATTCTGTTTGGATTTACACAGTGTCACAACATTTTTGGAAACAGGGTGGTCCATTATTGTCATACATCAATAGGCCCACATATCACTGTGATATAATAAGTGTAATCCTATGATGTCCCACTCACTCTCATATCATATGCAACTTGGCAGGCTGCGATAGTAATACACAGCTACAATTCAAATACCTCACAAAGATGAGAATAGATAGTTTGTGTTTAGTTCTTTGGAGGTACCAAATGGATAGCATGCATTATGTAAAACACTTAAATGAGAAAAAAAAAAAATCAGGGAAAATGCAGCTTTTATTTGAAAGTTTGTATTCCTTTTGGTTGCTGAGTTTAAAGTTAGGTCTTGGTATAAAAGTATTTAGCTAAAATACAAACGCCAATGGAGGTACCCCACAAAGAATGGACCAAAAACTTGCCTGATACGAGGAGCATGTGTGTGCATGTGGACGTGTGGGAACTGTATTGCAAACATTCCTTGGTTACATTTCCATTTCGCTTCGTGATCAGATGCATATGACTTCACTCTGATTTATCACAGTAATGGTTTACACAGAGTCCTCACAGTGCAGCAAGCCAGCCTTTCTTTGTGTAGAAGGAGGCGTAATGCAGGCGTAATCTGAGTTCAAACTTAGTTGTCCTAATTAGAAGATTCTCTCATGGAGCCCTTTGCCTTAGGTGCATGTGCGTGGCATTTGCACCATAATTCAGTCAGCAGTAATCAGATTGGACAAAATAACAAATGAAGCCTGTCTGGAGGCCAGCAAAGGTTAGCAGCGTTCGTTAGCTGCATTTTGTCGACAGGTCCGGAGAAAGGAGAAATAGTCACTGTGTGTGTGTGGTGATTCTAGGAAATCCAAGCTGCCAGCCCCGATGACCATCCATCTGGTGTGTGACCTAAATAAGAGGCAACATCTGCAAAAAAAGTGCTTATTTCACTTACAGTCAAACTGTACAATGCTGTTCCTGTACCAAGCATATCTAGTAAACAAAAACAAAGCTCCAAACTGAAAAATAGGGTGGGGGGTGTATATTGAAGGGCAAAAAAGAAAACATCTCAGAAGGTGCGAGACTGCATGAGTCATTCTCTGGGTGAAAACACATGATGGACAGAGGCTGACATGCTCGGTCAGTTGATAATCAAAAGGTAGCACTTAAAGCAGGGAAGAGGGGTCAGCTTGCATCTAGTTGACATTTAGAGGTACAATTCAATTTCCCACAATGATTTTACTCTGAATACCATGGACCACTATTCAAATAAAAGCTGTTATTAAATAGGCACCTTCAGATTATGTAAACAGGCTGTATTTGCATTTTCTATTTCTGTACTTCCCATTAAAATTTCTAATTGGAATGACTTAAAATAGCAATAAGCAATTAGTGATTATATTCATGTTACTATAAGCAAAATTATTTTTTTTTATAATGATTGTTGTTGTCATCTGTCGTGACATTTCCCCTCAGTCAAAAATAATATTGTTTTATACGCGCAGAAGAACAGACTTTGTGCTTCAGAGGTAGAAAATGGTGTCTGAAAAATGACAGCGGATCTTTGCAGGAGGGGTACAAAACAGCATCATAATACATTTACATTTACATTTACAGCTTTAGGCTGATGCTCTTATCCAGACTGACATACACGGGCGCTTTGTAGTCCACAAGAGCACATGTTCTTTACACCAGTAAGTCTAGACTTAAATACTTTTATACTAACCGTTTACATTGCTACAAAAATAATTAGCTCCATTTGGGAATCCTTTGTCTGAGAACATTTCTGTTTTGCAAATACAGCAATATTTATCACAAGACTGCACTGTGGCTTCTTCCTAAAAATGTACAGCCCAACACACCATTGTTAAAAGTTACAAAAGATATGCACGTATTATTCAATGATATAAAGCGTATAAAGATCCACTGTTTTTAGTAAGCCCACATATAAAGTTAGAAATGTCATACACGAGCAAATTTAAAATTCAATTACTCTTACAGGTCTACATATCACTGTGTGTCTTGACAGGCCCAGGCAATGTTTTGTGCGGCTCTAGGAATACATTTTGTACCTCCTCTTGTTTGTCTGCTGTCATTGTCTGTGCAAATTGCCTAGAGGAAGCACTTTCAGCTCAGTCCGGCATTCCTGTTCTTTTAGTGCGAGGCAGCCATTGCCGGCTGTCTGAAGGAGCAGGGGGATCTCTTCATACGAGCATGAGATCATTCCCCCCTTCCATCGTCCCAGCACTTTAGCCCCACCACTTTAGGTTAGCACAGTTGCCATGGCTACGGCTTTTCTCCCAGGCAAAACTAGTGAACGTTATTCAGCAGGCAGTGTGGTTCATGGTAGAATATGTAAATATTCATGTTGGAAAGAGGAGCAACTTGTTCTCACCAAAAAAAAAACCAAAACAAAAACGCAGTTTACATTGTGGGCTGTGTTAGAGAGGGGAAAAAAAGGATATAGAGTATAAGTACCTCTGCTGAGTTATATGTGTGTAAACCTATAGTTTAAATGTAAAGAGTATTTTTCAAATTTCAAACAAAAATCATTGCCATTTTCTATATATTAAATAAATGGTTAACCACATGTTTATCTTTTATGTCACACTTTACATGTAAGATATAATGATGCATAGAAGGAACAATACTTTGTGAATGCTCATTAAGCTGCTGGTAATTAATTATAATTCTGTTGAAAGAAGACAGATGGGGAAAAATGACTCGCACACCATAGGCCCATCGTACTCCACACTCATTATTTAATGTACATTTTTAAAGACTGCTTTATAGCCATTTTTAGAACGTTTTTTTCTTTATATAAATCATGATAAAGTTTTGAGGTGATATGATACAGAGGGCCAAAGGGTAGCAATGAGTTTAGCTTTTTCAGTGCAGTATGCCTTTAAGGGCACATAGTATACACAATTATTGGAGGATTTATTATGATAAGGCTTGAAGACAGATATCCCAGCTTTTGGGTGGATATTTGAAATATTCCATTTCCGCTTCAATCTTCAGGATCACCACTGACCTTCACAAGCAAATAGCTTTTCCATAAAGTTTACAGTTTCTCACCGATCATGTGTTTTTGCTTAAGATTGGCCCAACTCAACAGGGAGGGGGAAAAAAAATCCCACACCACACCATCACGAGGAAAGTAAAATACAGTGGTGATATACCAAGCATAAATATGCAGCATGACCAGATGGTATGATTTGTATTAGCCATGCTTTGCTTTCAATTCGACGCAGGGCAGTTTCATGGTCAACAAGCGTTTCTCACCAAATCCGTCTTTCAAAAGCCATTCAGTGTTTATAAAACGTCTGCATGGGGCAAAGTGGGGACATCAGGGGCCAACACATCTGGCCTGCACTGTTAACTATATATCTAAACAGTCCTACGGCTCAGTCTAAACATGAAACCCTATGGCCCGGTCCCATATAAAAGAGCCTTCACTAAAAAGTGCCCGCCGTTGGTGTCAGGCCCAGACGGACTCTTTCGGTCATTAAAGTCACTTTTCAGCATATGGTTAATTGAAGACTTTTAATTGGTGTCAAGCTCTCCAGTCGTCATGGAGTTATGGGGCCGCCTGACCTGCCAGAGGTTGTTGGCATGGTGACAGGCTGCCCATGGGGAGCAACACCTGTCCCATTACCAGGTACATGGCTGGAGAAAACCATGGGGGCCAACTGAAAGACCAAACCGTACTATAGCCATTTTAACACCTCATTTAAAAACCAAAACATGCAGCAACTAAAATCCTTTACTTTTTAATGCTGAAAATTGTACTTAAATTGTTTAATTTAATAGAAAATACAAACACATACACACCCTTTCCAAAAAATTAGAATATCATGGAAAAGTTTATTTATTTCCATAATTCCA
>JBBPCY010000032.1:20537059-20554745 GCA_037974405.1 Brachyalestes nurse | reverse complement strand
ATTTTATTTCAACTTTTATTTTATATTGTGCATTGTATGAATGCTAAATAAATATTTTCATAGTTTTGTAACAGATTTATTTTTTTATTAATAATAATTATTTCTTTCGGTTTTCAGTTTTCGGTTTCGGTTTTCGGCCAAGTTTTTCCTCATTTTCGGTTTTTGGTTTTCGGTCCAAAAAAATCATTTCGGTGTATCCCTAGTTTTAAGATATGAAACGACTAAGTGTGATGTATAGCAAATCTGCCAAACACCTTTTGTGGCAGTATATCTATTGGTATATATGAAACAATCTGACAGCATCATCCAACCAACATTTAATCAACAGTGACAATTTGAGCTTATGTTTAATCTAGAGCCTACTAATCACTTATCAATGTAATTATTTTATGTTAGGCTGAGGCTGTCCTCAGATGACTTCAAAGCCTTAGGAGGTCCTTAGGATGCCAATTCATAGATGCACTAAGCCAGAAGAACATATGCATTATGTGTTCCACTCTGATACCTGGATACCACACTATATCAGTACTATCAAATTCACTGTGTACACCCTAATAAAAAAAATGTCCTGTCAAATTTATGATTTTCTGTTTCTTACAGAAAGTGAATTACTTTAATTTGAAAATCAAGACTTGGAAGCCACTCATGTTGCTGAACTACACCATACATACAGCATGACCGATACATTCTCTGCAAATAAAGACAGATGAAAAACTTTTAGCGATTCATAAGGTACCCAGCAATTGCTTTTGGTTTATGCCCATCTCCACAGCTCAAGATGCACTTGAGCTAGGCTAGCTAGTGGGAGTGGCAGATTCACTCCCTTGCTGCAGAAACCTGACTCCGCGCCTTTTTCTTCACAGTGTCACTGCAGCGTGATAGCATGATTAACATGAGCCAGATGTTCAATAGCACATAGGCAGCATAATAACCATGGCCAAACTTCAGATGTCGAATAAGCTGTGGAGCCCATGTTGTTAAATGATTCTGGAGTGCAATTCCATCTGTCTTCCTTGAACTCTCCACCCGCAGGCGTACACTGGGGCCTTTGGCCTCCAGTGAAAAAAATGCACACAGGGATGTTTATGGATCTCCAGACGAATGTGTTAATCTTGGGTGCAGTCCACCGATTTTCAATTAGCCATGCAATTGCTTGTTTAGCAAAATGTGTCCCACCTCAGATGATGATTAGTCCACAAGAGGGGCTTCCTTAGGGCTGGTGTCAGGAAGATTTTCAGATAGTAGAGTGTGTCGCAGGGCCAAGAAAGCTGAGCTCCTTTCCTTTCTGCTTCTGTAATATATTCAGTACAGTCAGTGGTGTTAGGGTTTTTTTCTTTTCCAACGCAGTCAGAAGATGGACGGCCACCCTACAGTGGACGGGCAGCAGTGGGGAGATGAAGCCCAGCTGGGGGAGATCAATGAGCCACACCTGGGGCTAATTAAGATGGCCCCTAGGCCCCAGGAGGACTCAGCTCACATTCTCTGCCCAAGCGACTGTGAAGGAGGAAGTGCAGTGCTGGTACTCCCTCACACACTCCCTTTCTTTCTCACACACACACATACACACACCACACCACTATTTATAGCACCCTAACACCTCCAGTGCTGAAACCAAGGCCAGATATTTCATCTGACATTGTCCTGGTCTGCTTATGTCCTTCTGTAGATTACCTTTTCCTGTCTTTGCTTCCTACTGTCTTTGTCTGTGTGGCCCACATTTTTACAATAAACAAATGCAGCCTTGTGCTTCCTTGTAGGTCTGAAAATTGTTTTAGATGTTGACTTTGGAAGTCAAGTCTCTCCCCAGATGACACCAAAAATCTTTGTAGATCCTCTAGCCATGCCAGTTCAAATATGCTAGTTTGTATCTCCCAGCCTCCACTCAAATCTGGCTGTTATGATATCATGACTAAGTATTATATCCCAGGACAGGCTAGGTTTCCTCTTTTTTGCTGCAGTTGCAAAGAGCTGGCCTGTGGAAAAATGCAATGCAATCAATTAGCATCAAACTACAAAACAGCCTAACACAGACAGTGACCTTGATTTTAGAAGTGTCAATATTTTCAAGAGCTTTTATTCATTTGTATAAAGTTGAATAGATACTGGTCTCTGGTACAGTTCAATTACAGCAAAAGCACCCATGTCCTGATTTTGAGAGAGGGAGCAGGAGGTCAAGGACATTGCAAGCTTCCAATGATGGCTTTTTTAAGGTTAAAATGCATATTTCTGAAGGACCCTGATGAGGACAGTTATACTCAGAGCTGTGCAATACAATGAATACAATCATTGCAATATAATAAGTTATACCTCAGTCGTCCAGTGACCAATTTGGTTAAAAAATCAACTGATTTGGCAGGGTAAAAAATTCACTCGCCTCACGTTCTGGGAAACAGCATCAAGGAAGTTATCATATTTTCACTATAACTTTTATCACAGGGCCTGGTTTATGAACTGAGGTAACACAGTTTCAAAACTTTATATTACTATGCCTGTTGTTATACTAGAATTATCTGTAATTATCAAATGATGTAGTTTCAAAGCTTACTTTCCTCTGTGTGACTGACAGATGTTCCCATTTTAGTCTTGCTTTAATAGATCACAAATGTTCACCTAAATGAGAAAAACAACAAAGCTAGATTTTAGCAGTCCTATTCAAACTTCTTAGTTAAGTATGCAAGTATGATTTTTGTTTATACATGACATTAGAGAGCCAAAGTATCTTTACATCCTCTCAAGTTCACTCACTAGTGATCACAAAGATGTATCAAACTTCAGTTTGGCTATTTATAATTACTCTTGTACTCTCTGTATTCTTTGTTCATTTTCGCCATTTTATTGAACAAACTTGGTCAGATCTATAAAATGTTTCTGTCATGTTTGCATCACAGGTTTGACTGCTATGCCGGATTTCTCATTTTCTTGTTGCACTTCAAAATAGCATCCCTTAGTTAGCCTAGTATTACAGAATATATTTATCTGTGACTGTATTTACAGTAAAATATAATATATAGTACAGTATGTATATGGGTGCGTGTATATATATGATCAAACACATACTTCATTTATTAAAGAAGTACATTTCATACGGGTATAACATTTATTATTTTATTTATTATTTTGAGGTGATGGAGAGAAGAGGCAGTACATAACCTCACCTAAGAGGAAGATGAAGGAGTGCTCTATTGAAGAGAAATTGAGCAGGCCTGTATTTAGACAAATACTTTATTCCCTATTATATACATGTATTCATATATTATGAACAATAGAAAATAAACTCATAGTACATTATACATGTTCAGAGGGCATATGAATGTCAGTGATTTTCTTTTTTTATTTCAACTCTGATAATTACTCAATATATTAATAATACTTAAACCACTAAAATACCACATCGGTTATCTTGGTAGTTAATATCAACTGATACGAACATTTGAACTGTGGCAATATTTTTGGCCATATTGTCCACTCCTAGTTCTATATTTTTGTTTTACTGTAAACATTACCATGAATTGAGCTTCCTGTTTCAAAGTGCACTTGATATGGCAAAATAGTGGTACCACCCAGGAAAACTATCCATTATGCTTGTGGCTTTGTGTTCACAATTAGTTTCTGATGATGGCCCTTAGTGATGAATGTTAGCCAATGGAGACATGTGTTCCATGCATTTTGACTGCCCCCCATCAGCTGCCTCCACTGAGCAGTATTTTGTTTGACATCTGTCCTGAAGCGGAGCTCCAAATGGGCCATCGGACTGTGTAAAATCAAGCACTGCGCTTGCTGAGATCTCCGACTGGCTCATGTTTCAACAGTATCATCCCTGCAGTACAGAGCCAAAAGCTAAACAGCTGTGACCCCCGATAAGTGAATTTTCAAGGGCCGATATTCTTCAGCCTCCAAACAAACAAGGGGTGGGAGAGTCTGTAACATCAAGTTTAAGGGAACTGGGCTGGTTTGTTTGTGGGTTAGGGTGGGCATGGAGAGCAAAGTCAATAGCTTCCCTGATCGCGCACAATAGAAGTTCTTCTGGCTGCACAGTCTATCGGCCGTTGATAAGAAAGCATGCAATAGATGAGCAGAAGGGGTCAATTTATTGTTCCACAAGAAAGACTGAGAGTACCTAAACAAGAGCAGTAGTGGAAATTTATTGTAGGCCAGTAGAGGCGTGGGATGTTTTAGCAGATGTATTCCAGAGTTAGCCATCATCAAACAAAAATAGCATTGATTCAGCACAGTTTCCATGCCACACTGAATACTTCACTGAGCTGCTTATTGACATGTCAGGAAGAGTTCATTAGACACACTTTAAAATCGCAGTTGCCATACTGTAATCCCTTTTATTCAATTTCAAAATGCTGAATAAGGTTCTGGTTAATGTAGCATTGATTGTCAACAAAATGTACCATCAAATAAACCACAGTGTGTGGTGAGCAATCATCTATAGAAGATTTATCTGCCTTTTTTACAAACACTCATCAGGAGAAGAACAATGCTGAAGAACACAGGCTCTCAGCTTGAAATATCGATTCATCCCTCCTTGAAAAGGCTCAGAGCCTCAGAGCTGCATGCGTTAGCATGGCTATGTGAACTAAAGCCCACATTTTCTGTAATGCCTCGGCGAATGTCTCAGTATGAAGCAGGATATTTCGCCCTAGTCTCTGCCAACAACAGTAGGTGACAGGGACGGGGGGAGGAGGAAGAGAACCTCAGTCCATTAGTGCAGTCTGAGCCACAGAGGCCTAATCATGCGCATGTTGTCCGCTCTGTGGCAATGTGGCTCACTTTAACAAGCAAGACAGTAGGCCGTGCTCAGACACCCAACATAAATCTCCCTGATCCCAAATCTGCCGGGGAAAATGAGCGGAGAAAACCTGACATCCAGCCCTATTACGGACTAGGTGATGTAAGACTTGGGGCAGCGTGCACTTGTATTACATTCAGTGTGATCTTCCGTGACGGTTTGGGGAACTATGGAAGCAGGGAGCCAACGTGGGTTTCCTAGATTCACAGCTGTGACACCACAAATGATTATTTATCTCACCTTCAAAAGTCTATAAAGGTTTCCCTCCATGCAGCTGAAATATGGAATCACGTGCCATGTGACACTGCATGATGAGGAATATAAATGCAACATGGACATCCCGGATGCTAACGTATGGCCAAGGACGGAGTCCTACTGGTCCTACTATTTGTTGCATAGAGTCCATCTATGATGAAAGGGCAGGGGAGCTGTTTAAGGAGGGATGTTGTACTTCCTGCCAAAATGGACTCTTTGAAAGATGCATTGCAGTATTGATTTGCGGCAAAGGTCTTCTTATTTCCAGCCTGCTTTTATCTCCAGCGTGAGAATAGGCCCTCTCTTTTAACAAGCCCCAGGGACGTGCTCTTGTAATATTTTAATAACCCTTTATGATGGGGATTATTTACTGTCAGGATGTAATATTATATGGTGTCATCATCAGCTGCATCTCTGGAGCGCTTATGAAAATGGGCGTCTGGAGGAGTGCCAGAGACGACACTTTTCTGCTCCGGAGCACTTGTGAAAATTTGATCTCCCCCCGATGATTTCAGTTCAAAGGTATGAATCTCGGTGGTCGTTTCCTTTTGCTGGTGAATGGTCAAGCTCATGTATTAATATAGTGTTTAAATGCTACACACTCTCTACTTCCTTTGAACACACTCAGGGGGTCTTTGCGGGGAGGGTAGTATGCAAGTCAGATTTTTTGAGACAAGTTTCTTTCCTTCTTCAAACATCAAAGTAAGGGAAAGTGAGACTCAGATGGGGACCTGGTGTCTTAAAGTGATGGAACTGAATGTTGATTTATCCTAGGCGATGTTTAGGGAACCTTAGCATCTCTGCTTCAAAGGTATATGTGCTGGTGTAGTAGTTCCCTTGAATGCAATTCTGTCTAATTACGATGTGCTGGAAAGATGTGAGTAGCTGAATATAAAGTTCAGAGTGCTAGAACAGGTTTGTTCATTGCTTTGCAAGAGAGTGATGAAGTATAATTGGTACATTGCATTATAAAATTGCAGACATTCTGCAGTTTCTTTAAAGAAAATGCAGGCTATCAACTTAATTGCTTAAAATATGTTTAAATTATTTACACGCAGTAATTATAAAATTTAATTATAACCAGCAGACACCAAAGCATCTTCACAAAACCAGTAATGTTTAAACAAGAAACGTACCTCAAAGATGGGAGCTGTGAGGAAAACTCTTCTTAAATTCAACGGAAAGCTGCCAGAACAATATTACTTCAAGCACCACCATCGTTTCAATGTGCTTTAAAGCTGCCACCATCATCCTCAAGCCATAGTAGATATCAGTGTCCTGCCTCAGTGACTTGTTGTTCCATCACACTCACAGCCATCATCATGAAGTGCTTTAAAAGGCTCATCATGAGGCACATAAAATCCCAGCTGGCCCCTCACCGGCCCCACGCAGTTTGTATTTTGTCCCAACCACTCAACAGATGATGCCATTACCACCACCCTTCACCTGGCCCTCACCTACCTGGACAAAACGGATACTTATGTCAGTTCCTAGACTTCAGTTCAGCATTTAACATCATCATTCCTCAGCATCTGATTGAGGAGCTCAGACTGCTGGGCCTGAAATCTTCCCTCTGCAACTGGATTCAGTCTCTGAATGTGGACAAAACAAAATAGATGGCTGTTGACTTCAGGAGGGCACAACATGATCACTGTCCACTGAACATCAGCAGCTCCACAGTGGAGATCATCCAGAGCACTACATTCACATTGCGGAGAACCTCACGTGGACCATCAACTCCAAAGGAGGCTCAGCAACATCTCTACCACCCCCCCAGAGACTCTGTACAGCACACCTCTCCTGCCATATTCTATAGAGCGACAATATAGAGCATTCTCTGTAGCTGCATCATGGCTTGGTATGGGAATTGTTCCATTTCGGGTGACAGGACCCTACAGACGATAGTGAGTACAGCTGAGAAGATCATTAGGGTCTCTTTCACCTCTGTTGCAGACACAAAGCCACCAACATTGTGGACCCCACACAAACCTCACACACCTTTTCTCCTGTTTGGCAAAGGGTTCCATAGCACATGGGCCTCCACTACCAGAATGGGCCAGAGCTCATAGTTAAGGAAAGGTGAAACCACCTTTAACAAGTCTTGCTGTTTTTTCCAATTGAATTTTTAACCTGTCAAATATTTATATATGTTTGAATTAAACAAACTCACAAAGGAAAAGCCAAAGACCAAGCAAAAACTAGCAAGCACAACCGAGCTAGTAAGTTAGCTCATTTATCTGTCCATTTGTTCGCTCAGCCGGCCACACACATGCATACAGAGACTGAGAACCATATCTTCTCATATCTTCAACACCAGCAAAACCTGGGTCATGGCGTGGATAGTCTACAACACATCTTGCATATGTAAAGCCAGGTTCACCCTGTCGTTATATTTATAGCTTGTTTATCTCAGATATAACAGAGTTACACATTTCAGCCCATGTATTTGGTTATGGCATGGACCTTTGTAAATAAATACCTAAATCTGGGATCATGGATCTGTTACTGTATCAACAATGCCATACTACACCCATCGGTTAAAAAGTTCTACTAATTGAAACATTTCTGTTGTTTGGCCAGTACCTAACACAACGAACCAGCAAACAAGATTTTCCAGGAACAACCTATGAGTTACATGCTGATTGCATTAAAGTTGCACTACTCTTCTGTAAGTCAGACTGTCCTGCATTTGTGCTCAGCCACTATAAACACCTGACTCTAGAAATATGGTGCAGCCATGAAATATTCAACTTTCACAAAGTGCTTTATTCCTTGTTGTGTGGTATTGCATGACTTTGAGAGGGAGGAGAAAATTGCAATCAGCATAATGCAGAAACCAGAGATGAATCCTGCCAGATGTGTTTATTTAAGAATTGCAGGGCTAAATGATGACAGTTGTCTCATTTGATTGGGCTACATCCACATTCCAGAACATAATTACATAAAAGGCTAATTAAAAAAATGGAGCAAAAAGTAAAATATGTCTTTCTTTATTTATTTCCACATTCTCTCAACCACATTCATGTATGTGATATGAGAGTATAAAAGATGCTTGTAGTCTGGAAATGAACTTTAGAGATTCTGGAAAATCAAGGATGATGTAAACATTTCTGAGCCCATTAGAGGTTTTAGTATATCAACACAGTTGCAGACGGTTAGAACGTATGTCTTTGATTATCCTATTCAAGGAAATCCATTTCGGAATAGTTACAGTCAAGCAGGTCTAGATTAATCGTTACTTCCCCCTCCATTTTTTCTGCCTTCTCCTTTTGAAAAGTAAAATGAAAGAATTATGAGGCATGTACAGATGAAAGAATAACAGTGGAAATAGGAACAAATGTCCCCACATGGACAGGCTTTTTCAACAGCTGTATTAACAGGCTTGTTTAATTTGAACGTCCTCTGAGAAACCATTAGCCAAGAGAGCTGCATGGTATGTTTTGTGAAATTTCAAAAGTTGTGTATTCTGGCACTAGGACATAGAATACATTTGACCAAATGTTTGAGAACTTAGAAGGTCAGGAGACATCGTTACATGGTTCTTCTCAAGCTGGGAGCAACTTCATCAGGAGCCCCAGGTCAACAATCCATCACCACGCTATTGTGAAAACATACATTTACATACTGTTGTCTGTGGGAAACAGGGCATAAAGAGATGTGGAGCAACTGAGACTGGGGCAGACTGAGTGAAATGTTGATTTCAGAATTCTTCGTTTACTGGCAAATGCTCATGTGTGGACAAAAAAGATCCATTGCTGGTTCCATGCTTTGTGTGCAGCTTGACAAAATTAATTCCAGTTATCTTAAAGCAACAAAAGACCCCATTCATAAGGCTCCTCCATTTTATTTCTACTCTGAGAATTCTAATGTTGCTACACAGCAAAAATCTAACAAACAAGAGCTTTCTCTTTAAGAGCTTATAAAGACATAACTGTCTCTCCCACTTGGGTTTACTACGACCGCATAATTTTATAAGGACAATAAAAACGTGCCCATCTTGATTCTCACGGCAGGTGAATGGTAGACTTACAGGAAGTGGAACAAAATGTCAAGTCCTTATTGTGAGGCCTGTGAATTCAATTTTTAAAGTTCATGCCCTATTTCACTTTGCTCGACAGGGCTGGAGGAAATTTGCTGATAATGCTCTTCTGCCAAAGTTAAAAAGGTCATTATGGACCAAAAAAAAAAAAAAACACCTTCCACCATATATGTCAGCGATTTATTCTTTGGCGTATCTCTTAAAATAGCAGTATTCGATTGTATTTTGAGATGCCAGTATCATATTTGATTTACTGTGGAGGAAGGCCAATTGTTATATAGCAGGTTCATTAATAATTTAGTAATTTGACCCATGACACACTTTCCTGTAAAACAATCTCATCCTCTGAGAGCTGTCAAAGATACATTATATCAAACAAGCTGTCCTATGACCTCACTTGGCTCGCCCATGGGCCAGAGCAGCCAAGTTATTTTCAAACTGTTAGAGTTCCCGGGATTGCAATTAATTTAAGAGTGGCTACTTTAAGCGACATACTGTTTCGCTGCATTTGCCCTCGTTTAATGAGACACATCACAGCATTCTTTTGGCTTCAGTGTTTCACCCTGTCCCAGCTGAGACCTGTCTGGACTCACACACACACCATTCCCATACACACACACACATTCACACACACACACACACACATTTGCATTTTATAAATACAGAAATACAGAATTATACATAGCCACCATATGTAATAATGCTCTAAGCCTAAACATCATTTTCAAAAAAAGCAGAGGCATTTTGTTGGCTCTAATACTTCAGATTCCCTGTTCTTTCTTGTATTTTGATACAAAGGCAGGACATTTTTGTACAAAAACACTTAATACACACATTCATGCACACACACACACACCACCAGTAAGGCGAAAGTTCAGAATCTCCCTTCGTCTCATGGGAACTGCCTGCTGACCAAGGACAATATCCTCCTTTCTTGCTCAAGAAGGGTTGGCTGCAAGCCACGGCACTGCTGTGAATTTTCTCCTCCATCTTAAAAAGACAAGGAATAAAAGGTTAACAATAAAAAAGAAGGCAAAAAAGAAATCATATCAGGGCTCGTCACGGAAATCCGGACACGTACCTACTACTTGGGTTTCCACAGGACAGTGTGACAGTGTGCAAGTAGATAACTATGGGTTGTGTGGGTCATCTCTTAAAGCTCTGGCTGAACCCAAGACTGCACAGCACCTCTCTCACAAGGGCCCATAACGAGGGATTGAAACAATGAAATGCAACATGGCACTGGTAAAGCAGGCACACACATTTTACACAGCAGCGTGTGTTCCACTTAATGGCTGTACGTTACGCCATTGAGCTTGTCACCCCCCCATCTTGAAAGTGTCATGCATGAAAGAATGCCCTATATATGTTTTAAATGTTTCCTTAAAGAACTTTTCGGTGACTGTTTTTATAAAGTTTAATTTTTGTAAATTATGGTTGAGCATTATATAAAGCAAACCTTTTTTAAATGTACAGACCCTCCGTGTATCACTGCTGTATCAATGATGATAGTCGCACATCCAAGCCGAGATCCAATCAGGAAGTTTTGTTTTTAAAAATGTAAATGTTCCCATTTTTCAAGCACATATGAAGCTTTCTCTAGGATTTATCTCAGCTATTTTTCGCTTGCTTAATTTAGAAAGCGTCTGTCATAACAAAAAGCGTCTGGCATAACAACACACTTAAAGACACAATTAAAAGGAAAAAAATTATACATATATATAAAAAAACATTTTGGTTCATACTTATTCATTTTTGTAGGTACTCATTAGAGAACTAGAGCAAAAACCTCTGTATATATACACACATATATATATATATATATATATATACATTCATTCATACATTCAGTTTTGTTAGCTAAGCCCAAATGAACTAGAATCTTGGTTACATACATTAGTAAAAGCAGCCAGGAGCATTTGATCATGTTTAATACCTACAATAAGGCCTTGCTCTAATAGTCAAGGTAGTTTCTTCCTGATCTTCCAGATCTTGAACAGTCCACATCTTTTCACCATTTCGTAAAGTCACTTTGCACAGTGAAAAATACAAGCAGAGAGATATCTTTCAGTCTTTTTTTGCTTTGTAAGAGTAAATTATCTTGAGTGTTTTATCACCAGACAGCTTCTTGGTAGAAGGGTCTCATGACATTGTGCGTATATATTTGAATAATAAAATATATCTTAAAAATTGTTTTTTGGTTTTTGCAAATACAAGTTCTGCCTACATGTATGTATGTATGTATATATGTATAATAAAATATATCTAAAAAAATTGGTCATTTTTGTCTCTGCATTAAAGGCTTGAACAATAGAAGAAGAGAAAGTGTCCTTGCTGACGGTGAAGTAGTATTTAAAGAAAATAATTCCGTGTCACATTGAATTTGGGGAAGGAGCAAAGGGCTGCATTGACTTGGAGGATAATGAACTGGTGAAGTGCATGCAATTCTTCTTCTGGCCAGAGGTCCACTGTGGGATCAACAGCCGAGGGCAGGATATCACAGGAGCACTCAGCGTGCAGATAATGGTTTGTTACAGCATTGTGATTGTGAAATTGCATGCTGATAATTAGGCCTTAACTGGAATGTAATACCAGGCTTTTAGTTGAGCTTCTGACGAGTTAGTCAAATCTTATGGAGCATGAGGATTTGCCTTTTTTTCTATAGGAATGAATGACTCAGATTAGTAGAATTAAAACTAAAAAGCTTATCACTAGTAAGCCCATAGCTGCCAAAGTGCTACACTTATTAGGCCTTGGACTTGTAGTTATTCATAGTTGTTCGTGTAGTCAACTGGTTTTGGTTGCTTTATCAGCGTTTGTAGCTCAGCAGAGAGGAAGCAGAAAGAGACTCTGTGTGGACTGTGTTTGTTACAGTGCCAGCAGCTTTGAAAGTGGAGGTCAGCGTTTGACCTCGGTGTCATCAGTGAGCCCCTGTCTGTGTAGTTTGCAAACACAATGACCAAGTCAACACTCGAGTGGGAGAGAAGCAACCCTTCTCTCTCCATCTGTCTCCATCTTCTCCTTTCACTGTAGACAATTTCCTGGAGACAAACCAAACGGGTCTCCAGGAAAAGGCCAAACAATCACAACTGACTTGATGCTTATAACAAACAATCTATATATAAACAAACTCATAAACTTTTAAGCAGACACTCATGACCTTTATTTATTTGAGATGACACAGAGGCCCAAATTCCCTTACTGATTCATCAACATGGGTAAGAGAATTCGCTAATGAAATGTTCATCTTCATAAACCAGGCAGTGACTAGAAAAAGTAGCTACACGTCAGTAAAAGCCCATGTTCACTATTAGTACATTTAAAACAGGTAAAGCTGTAGTAAAGCTGCTTGGAAGAACACATGTTTATCATACTCACACATACAGAGAGGAAGATGCATAGAGAGGCAATCTTTTCCCTAGGAATTATGGTTCAAGATTTGTAAATGATCCTGCAGTTTATACATTTCAGAACAAATGATAAAATTTTGACTCTTTACCAACAAACTATTTGGAAGGAACATTATTTAAAAAATGGCATGCCATTTCTGATTGTAACAGAGATTAGCATAAGAAATGTAACTATTCTAACTCATTATCAGCAAATTGTCAGCTAATGAAATTTATCCAAGTAATTGTGGCAGCCTGTGGTCTAGTCACGCATCGACAAAAAAATAAAAAGCAGGCCCATTTCAATGGAAAGCTGCTGCTGACCAAGAGAATTTAGCTCAATCCAGGGCAAAACTGCTAGGAAAATGGAAAAAATTTATGTTTTTAGAAACAAAAAATAAAAAAGCTTATAAATTATGTAGCCAAATATACAGCAGTGTACATGCCATTAAGGGCAGTGTTGATTGGTATGCTGAGAAAAGCCTAGGCAGCATATTCAATCACTATGTCGTAGATGATTCATGCCCACACAAAGAAAAAGTTCAGTGGGCTTCGAAAGGTCAGGTTTGTTTCTCTCGTATGTGGCACTAATAGACCTGTCTCATAAATATAAACATGCCTGCATACATTTAAATGCTCCGTTGTTGATTGCATTCTAATACAGAGTTTGAAATGAATGTATTATGCACTGCTCATGTTTATATGTATTTAATATCAATGGGAAGTGAAGGGGAGAGAGGATGGTGTTTGGGGAAATCTGAGGCAACGCAGTTCTTTCTCGGTCTCTTAGACAGTGCTGCTCCAGGTTCAGTGCAGAAGTTTGGACCACGGCTACCCCCAGTGGAGGAAGCCTGACACAGCTGATCCATTGTCACCTCGTTTTTTGGCCCTGCTACGGTGCTAATAGTCCAGTTGTTAATGGAAAGTGTAAAATCTATGTGGAAAAAGGGGCCATTTTTGAACCGTTTCTTGGCTCCACACCACACTCTATTACATACAGAATCAAGGCATTCATAAACATTCGCTGAAAGCAGAATTAAGTGCTGACGCATGAGCCATACCGCAGATGTGAACTGCGCCACATTTGTCTTTCCTTTCCCTCACCCCCTCCCTCCACCATCAATTAAAAGATCTGGAAGTACTGAAAGAGGGCCTCTGCTGAAAAACCATTGCTTTCATTTCTCCGTTACCATCATACTTTGGAGCGTGAGACAAAAAAAGGAACTACACACAAAAAGGAACACGGTAAAAAATGCTCTCAGAGGAGGTGGTGGTGGCGGTAGAGAGTATAAAAAGAGGATGATAAATGAAAGTGAGGACAAATGCGCACATTCTGGAGAGCACCTACATAATGGAAGGCTTTTTTGGCTGGGAATGCCCCTGCGCGCCGCTCCTATCTGTGCTGGCTCTTTTTGCAGCCGGCCAAGGCCCGAGCAGCTGGAGGGAGCTGATGCAGCTATCAGGTTGCATTACCACTTCCAGCCCATTACAGTGCGGCTCTTTATGTTCTCCTTAAAAGCAGATCATGTTGAAATACTTTGGTGGGTTGGGGAGGGGAAAAAAGGGCCCCCATAAAACATGAAGAGACGAGGGCCTGTCTGGTAAAATATTAATAAGAGTTAATTGCTCATTAATGGATTTGGGCTTCGATAAAATTGCTTCCATTAGCCATTCTTTTGTGCTCGTTCAACAACAAGCTGGAGATAATAGTCTATACTTTTTATGATACGGGCATTGCACTGAATATGCTTTGAAAGGTGCAGTGCTTTTGTGTGGATTGTAACATGTAATGGGTTTAATCAGGAGTTTTGATTCTGATGGGAGTGTGTTTAGGCAGTAATGGAAAAGTCCAAAGTAAGACAAAAAGCAAGTTGTCCGAAATGTAAAAGGTGAAAACTGAGCTTTTGATACACTCCTGCTGTAATCTACAAGTTGCAGAATGCATTATTGAAGCATAAACGTTGCGCAAAAGGGACAGAATACGCTTCAATTATGTACTTCGGTAAATACATTTTTTATCGACGCTATTTTGCCGCTTTTTGCGTTTTTAAAGCGGACTACATATGCTGGACTTATGAAAAGAATGGATTTCAAATTGAGCTTTCAACCTCTTTCTGCTCTGTTTAATTTATCAAGACAAAGCTCTTGCTGAGGGACAGCGTTAAGGGATACACGCTCCACTGTCACACAGTCTGAATTTCATCCCGAGGCTTTTTACAGTTGCCTTTTGCAGGCAACGATCAAAAAAGAAATGCTTTTAGAAGGAAAGTACTTTTTCGAATGTTCCAAATCCAGCAGACCCAGAATCACTAAGTGACTTTTCTGTTTGTTAGAGGGACTTTGAAAACTTAAACATATGTATCAGATAAATAATACATATATGTGATTTCATCAGAATTGCAACAGTGTAAAAACTGCTAGAGTGAAGAAAAACATCGTGAGGATGTATAAATACTTTGGGCTGTAGAACGTAGAGCGGTAAGAGCAAAGGCCTGTGTATGGCTCAATCCATCCATATAAAAACATGACACAGGTTTAAAAAAAAATGGGAGTCAAGGAAAAGGTCAGATCTGCCAAGGGGAAAGCACTGCTGGGGAAAACTGCATGGAACGGTATGACAGACATATACAAGTGTGTCTGACAGATAAACAGTGTAACAGGAATTAAATGCAGGAATGCATTAACATGCCAAACATCCCATTTTTAATGAAGTGTAACATGCAGTGTGATGAACAAACCCATGCTGTGTACTTCATGTTGACTGTATGCCCACTGCTTTTAAAGGTGTTGAGAGGGGCGCTGGTGTTTCCACTCTGACCACTAGAGGGCTCCACAGTACTCTTCAAAGGTTTTGGAAACATAATCGCTTACAAGATCCACTACATTAAAAAAACACATTTCTCCTCACAAGTGGAACATGAATGATTTCCTAAACTGATTTATTCACAATAATACCAGATTATGCCAATCAGTCATAGGGGTAAATGGAATAGAAAGCATGCATTCTCAAGTCTGGGAAACAAATCCCTCATAATCCCAAACGCGCACACATTCTTTTGACTTTTGTGTCTTTTGCATTTTATTCTATTTATTTAATCTTAGATTTCAACATTCTTATTTTCTTTTCAATTCCACCTATAGCCATGAATAAGGGGGGTCACAACATAAAACGTTTTTTTATTAGTAAGGTCTGCAAACAGTTTCTGCATTTGTAAAAGGTCTATTTTTTTTCACCAGATGATTTTATTTACAGGACGGTGAGTCAGCAATCTTCTCAGGCTTGAAAGCCCTTCTTGGCACAATTTATGGCTGCATTTACTTTTTTTTTTTTTAATTCACTGGTCGTTGTGTATACAAAGTGAAAATATAATAAAATACAACAACAGCAATAACAAGTAAAAAAAAGATTGCGTGTTTAGTGTTTCACACAGGCTCTTTAAACTTCCCATTAAAAGATTAAGCGCATAGGAAAATAATGTCTAAAGAAAATTAGTCGAAGCAGAAACCAGACTGAAAAGAGGTCTAAAGAGGACTGTCCTGAAACATAAACTATGTACATATTTAAATGTAATAAAATAAATTATATACTATTTATATGAACTAATGCTAAGGCAAATTGAAGTGTTTAGTGCATATAGCTTATAGTTACTAAAGTAAACTCCAAATCCAGCTGCCAGCAGTGAAAACGTTTTTACTTACATTCTACATTCATTACTTGACCACAGTATCACTTTTACATTTTTACTTATTCCATTAAAAACAGCATATTTTCTGCTTCTCCTAATTTCCCTCTAATACATAGTCACAAAGTTAAAAAAGTCAAAATGAAGTGTGTACGCATATCCTGCTTCAGTTAAAATGAGCATCTTGTACAGGCTTGTGTTGTTATAAATGTATAATGAGTTATAAATTAGAATGCAGAAGTTGATTCAATATTGACTTATGGTCATACATATCCAGTTCCATTCGTAATTTTCCCAGAGTTACATTTATAGTTTTTTTTTCATATAACTTTTATTGTTGCAGGTTGTGTGGTGTGTACAATGAGCATTAAACTTCCATGCAAATATGCAAGAGAACTTCACTTTTGATGAAGAAACTGACAATAAAGATTCTTTCCCTTTCTTTTCTGTTATTGGCTAGGCATTCCTTGGGTATCTGGATTTTAAAAATATGAATATAGTATTTCTAGGGCAAAATACAGCATATGCGCCATGGGCACAGCCAGATGCAGACGTCAAAGTGTTATTTGTGAAAAAGGATTGGCCTGGCCATGCCCGTGAGGATCCTTGGAACGTGGACAGATATAATGTGGGAGATCATGTCAGGAAAGTTCACTTTCACTGAAAGGGACTGGGCCTGGACAAACAGGTCGTATGTAAACTGGTGAAGCTTCTTCACAATCTAAAAAACAGAGAAAGGGAAAAAAACATGTGGATGTTGAGAATGGAATGGCCCTTTCTTTTGCAAATTAAGAGCTTCTTTAGTATAACAACACTCAAATGTGGGTAGTAACTAGTTACACTTTCCCAGGTACACACTTTGATAGACTTGTACTTCACTTTTCCTGTTTTTAAATAATAAGACCCTTCTTTTAATCCCTTTACCCCACCTTTTACTAAGTTAAAGTTGACCTTTCACTAAGAAAAACTATTTTTGTGTAATAATTCTGTAATAAGGTTTCTGTTTCATTTCATTCTAATTTCTTGGTTCAGTTCTTGGACCCAGTTTTTAGTTTTGGGATGTTATCTAATAAAATGAGTTCAGAAAGAGGGTAATGGAAACGTCATATTGCAGTCTACTGTAGTTCAACTCTTAGGTACTTGTAGGTTGTTTTGAACCTGATAGAATTTTTTTTACTCCCATTTGTTTTCCTAGCCTAATTTTACTTCTTTCAACATTTTCTTTTATTGAACTACTTATATTTCATATGACTAAGGGTTTAGGCTACTCTGTCCACTGCAGACAGATAAACAAAGGCTGTAGTTTAATATGCCACAAAAATGTAAGATTCATTTGTGTTGTGCTAAAACAGTGGTTCTCAAACTGGGGGGCGCAGAGGTTTTGCAGAGGGGCGCACCAATGGGACAGCCTACGCTCCACTGGAGCACTGCTAGCAAAAACATGAACAAGTTTGTGCACCCAGCCAAGCCTCCAGCAGAGGCTGACTCTTCATCAGCTGCAAGTTCAAGTGTGAGACTTGAG
>JBBPCY010000032.1:20506008-20535401 GCA_037974405.1 Brachyalestes nurse | reverse complement strand
ATCCTATTCCACTACGGTTCTACTCCACATTATGGCAAGAACCACTTAACTAAGTAAAAAAAAAAACAACAGTCCATAATTACCTTATTACATAACATATTCTGGTTTTTTTTTAACTCCAACTTGTTTTTTTTCTTTTCTTTTTTTTTTGTTTACTGCATAATTCCATGTGTTCCTTCATCATTTTGTTTGTTTTCAATATTAATCGACAATGTAGAAAATAATAAAAACAACAGAAAAAACATTGAATGTTTTCCAAAGAAGGTGTGTCCAAACAATTTTGGATTTAGAAGTTGTTGACCTTCTTCATTCTTCTCCTGAAGGATAAAGGAAACTGATGCTGCCAAACTCAAAGAGGAATACAGGAGATTAGTAGAGGGACTGAAAGAAGCCAATGTTGCTCGAGAAACTGATGTCTACTTGTCCAATCCAGTGCTGCCAGATGAAGTACTTCAAGGTCTGTTGCATGTTTATGAAATCAGTTATTATAATTTGAAAAACATTGCTGCTGCAGTACATGTACACCTCCATGAAACAATAGCCTTCCCATGTTATTTCCTGCAGAGGCTGTTCCTGGTAGCATCCGCACTGCAGAGCACTTTGTAGGCTTCCTGAAGCGCTTCATGGAGTACCTGAAGTCTCGGCTGCGCATCCACCATGTGGTGCAGGAGAGTTCACCTCAGTTCCTCAAAGATATTTTTGATAAGGTGTGCATTGACCGCAAGCCCCTCAGGTGAGTGAAACTTGCTGTGTGTTCTATGTTCGATATCTTCCCATCTTTTTTGACTGCTACTTTCACTTCATTCAAACTGGCAAAAAAATCCTACATTAATCATAATGCCAGATCCATTATATGCCTTTGTTGTGATTTCAGCATTCCTCAACACTCAAACCTGCCCTACTCTTCACACTAGAATGAAGCTCGGTTTAGTGCTTGTAAATATCTCTTTATTTTAAAGGGGACCTATTATGCAAAACTCACTTAAAAAAAAAAACAAGTTATAATAGGTCTATGGGCTGTACAAAACATGTTCATGAAGTTCTTTGAACAAAAACATTTTAATATATAGAGATATCACCAGATTCATTCTTCACAGTTTGGGTCCCGTTCAGAATGAGCCGTTTCAGGGCTCTGTCCCTTTCCTGCAAATAAGCTGTTGCTGGCCACGCCCCAGCATCCCAAGCTCCACCCACCCCTTACGCTGCTTAACTTAACTTAGAAACACAAAAGTCATTATTTGAAAGTACTTACATCTCCCTCATCTTTTTAAGGTGGAATGAAACTGATTGTTGCTGGGACACAGCCATCAAAAATGAAATGGAGCCATGCAGTCACGCTGTTTTCTTTGTCTGGGAGAAAGTGGAGGGATTTGTGCTGTTCTTTGCAGAAACAACACAACACTTCATGAGTGACCTGCCTCTGCCTGTAGCCACAGCGCTCTCGCTAAGCTCCTAAAACTAGAAGAGAAAATGGCGAATCTTCAACTAATCTAGTGGGCGGGGTCTCGACAGATGAGGGCCGGTTCTACGCAAATCGTCACATGGGGACCTCTTTCTAAACGGCTCGTTTAAAAGGGACCCAAACTGTAAAGAATAAACCTGGTGATATCTCTTTATGTGAGAGTGACTTTGTGCAAAGAACTTTTTGTAGCCCATAGACCTATTATAATTAAAGTGAGTTTTGCATAATATATCCCCTTAAATTCAACAACTTCAACAGATAAAATGTTCTTTTGGAGGAATAATTTCCAGTCAAATTGATATTGTCGCATAATGTAATAGAACATTTTTAAATATCGCAGTAGTATCTTATTGGAGCTTAAGTATACTATCGCACTGTTCGCTTGCAGTAATCTAGGAAAATAACTTTTAATGATAAATATCTCCCACTTCTAACTTTTGCCTGACTTTGACATGTCTGTCAGTTGGGGATGTGAGGAAACAATAGAGTAAGTCTTGTGTTAAAGGGTGAGTGAGTTATCCTCACCCTTTTCTGCCACTTTCTAGCGTCCTCCTCCTTCTTCCTCTTGGCATCTTCTAACAGAGAGATCTTAGATGTCAGCACTGCTAACTCTGTGGCCTTTGATAATGAAAATAAAACATAATGTAATGTTTTTTTTGGACATGATACGTGGCACTTATGTTCTGTTATGAGTGTATATATGTTCTCTGGTACTCCTTGCTGAAAATGTGTTATACATGCTCTTAATCAGTGAAGTGTAGTACCAGATTCTCTTGGTTTTTCATTTGGTTCTCAGATTGCTTCAGCAGCGCAGCCTTAGCCTCCTCCGCCAGCTTGCGGTCCTTTTCCAGCCTCTCTGCCTCCTCCTGGGCATATTTCCTCTCCTTCTCCAGCTCCAGGGCCCGCTTGGTCTGTTCTTCAAGTTCTGCTTTAGCAAGTACAGCACAACTGGATCTACATAAGAAAGGCCATTTTTCACCTGCAACACAATGAATTCACATTTCAAAAGTTGTATGTGTTTTGCTATTCTACTGTTCTACTTTCTAACCCTCTTGGGCCTTCTTGGTCTGCTCCTCAATTTGTCTCAGTCTCTCCATAAGCTCCATGGTCTCCTTGGCAATCTTTTCGGTCTCCCTCTCAGCATTTTCTCGCTTCTTCTTCTCGTTTTCCAGCAGTGCTCTACACCAAAACAACAGCATTAGAAGCTTTTAAGGTGATCGTGAAATCTGATTCGGAAGGAACAATTGTACTTAAAAACCATCCGATGCAGACGTATGTTCTCTTGATTATGACCTATTTCTGTCACTTTGTGAGTCGCGCAGCTGTTATTCTGTTCTATTATTCCTGTCACCTCTCTTGCTGTCTTTTGTTCCTCTCCTCTCTGGCTTGGGCTTTCATCTGCTGCACCTCAATGGTGTCGGGCTTGCGGCGGCGCATGTACAGGTCATGGTTCCCCATGCACAGAGCCAGGATGCGCTTGTTAATGCGTAGGCGTGGCGCATAAAACACAAAGTCCTGTGTTTGGAACAGAGATGCCATCCATCATTTAAATGGAAAAATGTTTTGTTGTTTCCACTCATCATGATCTCAACAAGAGAACAGTACATCAGAAACCACACATGTCTGTATCTTATTAATATGAGCCCAGAGTGGTGAAATACATACAAGCGTGTGTTTTTACATTGCCATATTTACATACTGGGGACTTTCTGTCAATTGGTTTAATGACAAACTTCTTGTCATTGAAAGAAATGTTGCGAATCTCACTCCATGGGAATCCAATCTTGGGAGTTAACCTGTTAAAAACAAGAAAAATACTAGACTATCTAGTCACATTACCAGCAAGACAAAGAAAGCCTCGGGATGCAGGATGTATACAGCTTGTGTGGACATACTTGTCTGAACGTTCATATATGTTGAGTCCCAAAGCGTCAACTCCCAGCCACAGCTCGGATCCTTTTTTGTTCTTAATGCTGAAATAATTTACCCCATACATGTCCAAATCTTGGGCAATCTTCAGATATTCAACCATGCCCTCCTCTCTGAAAAAATGAACAGATAGAGGTCCTAAAAGGTCAGAAGAGTCAACTAAAAGATCCACCGTAGTGCAATGTACTGGTGATACGTAGTAGGACAAATGGGGAGTGGTTTAAAAAAAAAACTGTAAAGGGCACAACCATCTAACACCTTGTCATAACAGCAAGCAAAACAAGTGAACAATGACAAAACCAAAATGCTTTCATTATAATCAACAAAACTGTGAATTCTAGCTGTGACACACATTTTTTTATGGACACCCTGTTTCTGTTTTCTCTTTTACATCACTCTAATTTTCAACGTCTACAAAACTGGAATCAGAATCAGGCTACTACTGTTAAGCCAACTTATTTTTGCAATGGCCAAAATGGATAAGGGGTAACTAATCCAGGAGATGGAGAAAAAGAGAGCTGTTATATAAACATTTCTACAGAACTGCTACAAAAGTTTCACGTAGTAATACGAAAAAAACAAAAAAAAGTCTGTAAACATTGCATTGCATTACACTAAGCTTTCATTTAAGAGCGTTCATTTAAGGAAGGCAGCTGGTGGCCTGGTGGTTAGAGCTGACCCTGTGATTGGAAGGTTATGGGTTCGAATCCCAGGGCTGCCCGTGGCACCAATGAGGTACTCTTGAGCAAGGTACCATCCTCACACACTGTCGGCAGCCCCCCTGCTCACTCAGGCGAATGGGTTAAATGCAGAGGATTCAAGCAATTTCTTTTGAGACTCATTCATGGGGAGGTTGCAAGTTATATCCCTAGTAATGCCTCAGCTATCAGTGACTGGACAAACTGAAAGAGCACAGTTGGCATCTCTGGGTGAGAAGAAAGCTTGTTTTGAATGAAAACTTCTAGCCACGGCAGCCCTTTTGCAGATTAGATTGTAGAGAACTGTAGAGCTACGGAAAATGAGAAGGCAGGAATTCTACAGGGTGTTATGTATTAATTGCGCAATACCTGGGCAGCCCCTTGTGTTTTTCATGCCATGCCCGAATCTTCTCCTCCCATTGCTCTTTAGTCAGCTTATGCTGTTCCAAGACTCTGATCAAATATAACATAAAGCATTATACATCATAGACAGACATAGAAAATGGACATCTTGCAAAATACTTCAGAACAGATTTCAGGAATATTAACTGAGCGAAGATATAGCTAACACCTCTGGGGCAGCAATTTGTCATGGCAAAGATATCCGGGCGTGTGGTAGTCCTTATTGTAGTCTCCATGTTTGGTCTGCACAGCGTAGGAGGCCAGCAGCACAGCGGTCTCTGGGGGGCAGTAAATGTCATCGTTCAGGATTCCCTCCTTGACCTGCAAGAAGAAAAGTCTTTGCGTGGCATCCTGGATCAGCTCCTCAGACACATCCTCTGGGTAGAACTTTGCTCTGAATTTGATCAGCAGTGGGTTCTCCTTCCTTACATCTTGTGCTGTGACCTGATGCGATGATTAAATAAAGAATACAGTGCGAAGTTTAACCCCTCATAAAAACACACTGCATGAGTTTATTAGGTATGCCTCCCACATAGATGCACTTTGTAGATGTATAATGACTGTCTGTAGCTTCTTTATCACAGTCTTTTTTATGGTGCACAGTTTATCAGCCACCCTCTTCACTATTTGTTAATAGAAAAGGACCACCACTGACCAGATACTGTATTATTTGAGAAGTGGACCGTTCTCAGCACAGCGGGGACACCACCACCACAGTGGCATGTTAATTTACACTGCACTGGTATATGGCACAGCAGCATTGCTGGGGTTTCTAAACACTGTACACTTACAACCTACTTTATATGACACACCTCACTTATTAGTACACTTTGTACACTCTAAAAATGGTTCCTCAAGGGGTCTTTAGTAAAGCCAACGGCTCTATATAGAGCCCTAAACACTTAAATATCCACTTGAACGTTTATGTGGTTCTTCCTGATAAAAACTATGATATAAAATAACGTTAAATGGTTCTAGCACCAAAAGGGTTATGCTATTTTTTCAGGATATATAGCATATAGTATTTGTTAGCTATTTGCATCAGCAAGCCTGTTAGTATCAATAAACAGGACCAGCTGATAAATTTTGCAGCACTAGATGGCCAGCAGTGAGTAACTCTATACTGGGAAGCTGCATCTGATTAAATAACCAATGAGTGTGGACTAGGGCAGGGCAGCAGGATGACATGTATTACTTCTATAAACAATCACACCACAAAATGTCACAATACACTTTTTTGAGCATATTGTAAATATTGTCAGTAACTAAAGAACAGATGCATTACATACAGTCCTGTTTAATAATAATTAATAATATATCAAATCAAAAACATAGTTTGTATACCACAAAAGACATGTGGCTTTATATTTTACACATCACCTTGTAATCATTTACAAACTGTACAGTATAAATTGACAACTCAGCATACATATTATAAAGCACTGTATATTCTGCGAATACATTCAGTCACATTTTGTTATATGTTGACAATATATTGCAATATATTTAATTTCCTGATGGTTAAGTCAGTGTTCTAATGTTTTCTTTTGTCTGTGTGTGTTTTACATTAGGAAAATCACTTAAAATAAATGGCATTAGCAGGACTGACCCTCTTGTTGAGTTTCAACCATGTGGAGAAGCCCTTGCTGTCCTGGTACTGCAGCCCAAAGAACCATATCTCCCTTAGTCCAATTGTCTTGACTATCTTCAGAGGAGAAGGCACAAAGTTCACATGTATTTTAATATCAATAAGTGATCTCTGACTTATGTCTTATATTTTGATCAAAGCATTGCTGTTTGGTGCATTGGCCCCTGATGAACCCCTAATGTCCCACCACATGTTTTACCAATCTGAAATACATACTTGGTCGAAAAGCTGTTTGCCAGTTGTGCTGGGCTGGATTGCAAACTCCAGCTCAGCGTCCATCGTGGTAACTCGCACATTTATCTGTAGATAAAAGACAGTTGCATAAAACACTGTGTTGAGCTTACTTACATTAATCGATTGGCTTGGTCTTAAGCACCATTTTTAATGTATTGCAGCTTCTTATGAATTATGTTAAAAGATCATAAAAATACCAGGCTTTAATTAATTCCAGAAAATGCTGAGGTCTCAAAGTGTGAAGTTTTAACTTGCCAAATCAAACAGTGACTCAGGCTTTTCGCAGTGAACACAAGAAACTGTTTGAACAAACAAGCAACAAGGAACTTGTCTATAAGTCTAGACATTTATAGATGGTCTTTTTTACCGGTACATTATTAAGAATCACTTTATTGGGCTGTAAATGAAGACCTCTCTATGGAAAAACCATAAGCCATTAATTCAGCTGAATGAATTTGAAATTCTGACAAGTTTTAAGTTTTTCTGATACTTCTGAGACTTCTGAGACTTTTCTTAGTGTTGAAATAACAGAAATTTCTTAGTGTTGAAATAACACAAAGATTTTTTTTTTCTCAATCCACACAATTTCAATTGCCTAATGATCTAAACTCCTTCTTTCTAATCTGCCTTATGTAACAGCATGAATATGGACTAGATAATGTATGTATTAAATAATCAATATGCATGTTCGGTCGGAAAAGGTCACACCAATCACCAAAAAGCAATAAATGAAATGGCATACTGTGAAATGTCACATTAGCTATGGAAATGCAATACAGTGCATATAAAAAGCACATATTAACTGCAATAATATTCTGAAAGGTACCACATGATACAGATACCCTTAGAAAAATAAATTAATACAGTACTTACAGACATTTTCTTCTATATTTGAACTGTTCCAGGTTGTTTCTTAATGTGTTCCCTTGCGCTAGTCTGCTCTCAAGTCATATGAAAGGTCTTGCGATATTTACAGGGATTACCCTAAATTAAACCGGTCCTTTGTGCTGTTAAATGGCCTTTTCATCCGTCTAATCCAATGGCAGCTCTGGAATCTCACTCAGACTATGAACAGCTCTGCTTAAATTCACCAGTTATGTTATATATACAACGGGTATAGAGAAGAATCACCTTTTTCAAAATATTCACATTTTGTTACTTTGCAGCCTGAAATGAACACACACACTCACACACACACAACCATTTTTCCAGCTGCATTTACTCAACGCAACTTATAATCTAAAGGGAAGATATGATAAACAGTTTATAAAATAAAATTAAATTAAAAAACAGAGTTGCTGGGATGGATAATCATTCATCACTCTCCTAAAAACACTCATTTAGATGTCACTAATCTAATAAGCTTCCACCTGTGATCAGCTGTAATTGTTTTGATTATTTCAGCATAAAAACATCTATTCCTGGAGCTTTCCAGTGTTTGGTAGTGCAATCAACGATGGGTGATGAGGCACTGTCAAAAGATCTCAGGGATAAAGTTGTGGACAGACATAAGTTAGGAGATTATCCAAAAAAAATATCAAAGGCCGTGCATGGAAGAGCAAGGAGGAAACTGACCAGAGAGGCCACCAAGAGGGCTGTGGCAACCTTGAAGCAGATACAGGAATTTATGGAATTTAGAGTGGTCACTGTGTGCATGTTACAAAAGTGTCACAAGTGTGGCTTGTATGGGAGGGTTGCACTCTTCAAGAAAGGCCACATTGAGTCTCGGTTGAGCTTGGCTAAAATTCACTTTGAATATTCTGAAGCCAATTGAAAAAGGTGTAATCAGATGAGACCAAAATTGAACTATTTGGTCACAAGACATCTGGCGCAAAGCCGATACTGCTCACCTCGCAAAGAACACCATACCTACAGCAAAGTATGGAGGTGGTATTATCCTGTTGTGGGATACTCTGCAACATGAACTTGACACTTGTCAGGATAGAAGAAAAAATGGGTGGCGCAAAATACTGTCAAATTCCTGAGGAGACCTGCTGCCAGAAAGTTGTCATTGAAAGAAAGTTCACCTTGTAACATGACAATGACCCAAAGCACACAGCAAAACAAGCCACACCGTGGCTGAAGGAGAAGAAAAATCAATGTCCTTGTGTGGCCTGGCCAGAGCCCAGATTTAAACCCTGTTGAAAATCTGTGGAATGACTAAGACTGTAGTCCATCAACAGTCTTACAAGTCAAGGCTAGAATTAAATCATGAGGTGTTTCTATAAAATTGTGATAGTGGTGGTTCCATCTCTGTGATTGTTTTTTTTCTGGACTGTTCCTATCAAACACTACATGGACAAAAGTACTGGGATACACTTGTTTTTCAGGGTTTGGGCTCGGCCCCCTTAAATCCAGTGAAGGGCAATCCTAATGCTTCGGCATTAGGGTTGCCAACTTTCTCAGCCCCAAATGAGGGACATTTTCTGAAAATCGTTACCATGGGGGATGGGCGTTGATGGGAAATGTGCGCTGACGGCATTCCGGGCCAAATTTACTGGCCTCTACTGTACTTGCTCCTTTTCTTGCACACACACACACCAACAACCGTGACTTATAGCAACATTTGGATAACTTTTGCCATGCTTACAGTAGTCTATTATTGGCTGACGAGGCTGTGATTGGAATACGGGACTGGAGCTGTCCCTGAAGGGACAAATCAAAATCACCCATATTTCGAAAAGTCCCAGGACGGCTGGCAACCCTATTCAGCATGCCGAGACATGTTGGACAAGACCATGCTTCCAACTTTATGGACACAGTTTGAGGAAGAACTTATTTTGTGCACAAAGCAAGTTCCATAAAGACATGATGAGTTGGATGAGTTTGGTGTGAAAGAACTTGACTGGCCCGCACAGAGGGCACCTTTGGGATGAACTGGAACAGAGATTGCGAGCCAGGCTTTCTCGCCCAACATCTGTGCCTGCCCTCATAAATGCTCTAAAGAATAAGATGGAGTATATGTATTTTAATGCAATGTCATGAAAGTCCCTTTTGGTATATTGTTCAGATGTCCCAATACTTTTGTCCATATAGTGTATCTTTCACATGAATGTTATAGGTTGCAGCCAGAATTCTTTTGTGTGTCTGGCTGCTAAGCAACAAAATATTTTGTCTCAGTGGTGGCAAAACTGTGATTCAGGTTCTTTTAACATCCTAAGTATTTTATGTGAGCATAGGATTTTCATAAATACAGTTTTAGATCGTTTTTATAAACAGTCAACAGTTCAGAAGTGTCAAATTCTTTAAACAGCATCCTCTCCATAGTCTACAACTGGGCCCTCAGGGCTGTGTTCGCGCATGCGCATAGGTGTGCACGTCTAGCACCTCTTGCTTCGAATAACGTTTTATTTTTGTAGCCACACTGTGACTTAGGGGTGATTTCAGAAGCCGGCGAATGAAGGACTGACGTCTAGAGTTCTAGAGACCATGGCAGACGAACAAGAAATAATGTGCAAGTTAGAAAATATCCTGGAAATAAGGTAAGGGGGTGTCTCAGAGGAAGGCAGAGGTTTAGCTGGTTAGCTGCTGGATGGCTAACGTTAATGGCTCTGTTTGGCTTTTCCACTGGGGATTTGTTTTAGTAAGAATGTCATGCAAGAAAACTACATAACCGTTGTCTGTACTGTGTGTTTCATCTACAGAGTTCCTATTTTGCAAATGTAGGGTCTCCGAAGCTTGATAATTACTATGTTATTTGAAAATAGTCAGGTAACCTAAACCACTGGTTTTCCAAACAAAGGACCTAGCTACAGTTGCTAACGTCACCTAGCAGCTCTTCACCTGAACTGAGGGTCACGGAACTTGCATTCCAACACAAAATAATTGGTTAAAACACGGAATTTTGACAAACATATACATTCACCTCTTAAGTGACAGTGACAGCTCGAGTAAATTAACTTAACTGTAATTTCAGAATTTACAAATGGTTTGCAAATGCTTCCACTTGTGTAATACATGATCAACATTTTATACTAAATAAATACACACATCACTACTCAAAACCGAGGACAAATGTCACGTATTAATTTAAATCAGAAATTCCATAAAAACATTTATACATATTTAGTACACATGTTCAACGAGGATCTAATCTATCTTCTTGCACCACTCCTACATAAAGATTTTGGCACTAAGAACTCTCCTCTGGTTCTCAAAACTTGAGGGTTTCCTCGTATTGTAAGACGCATTGCATATAAGTGTCTGCCAAATGAATGTCATGTAACATACAGCTGTATCTAAGTAGCCCCTCCTGTCATTGACAAAAGCAACAAAGCAATTATGTTTGAAATTGCATGAACTTACTGTTTTGCATCTTTGTTTCCTTTTTTGATGTTAATGCAAATTTAGATGATGTATAGCGTTCCAGCTTTTTAAAGCCATAGGTGCTTGTTTACAACATCACCGCATACAGCCTGAACCACAGTCCTGTTTAAACATATGATTCAGGAACAAAACGCTTCAGATGCAGAAAATCAAATCCCGCCTGAAAAGTGAGTTTGAAGCCCTGGAATGCGAGGAGAAACACCTGCGAGAGTACAAGCAAGAGATGGACCTGCTTCTTCAGGAGAAGATGGCCCATGTGGAGGAGTTGCGGCTCATTCATGCTGATATCAATGTGGTGAGTTTCCAGACTAACTTAAACTGCATTTCTTTGAACTCATTCAAATGTGAGGTTTTCAGAAATCCTCTAAGGCAGGGGTGTCCAGCACAGTTTGATGGGTCTCCTTCTCAAAAACATTCACTAAACCTTACAATTAACTGGCAAGGTGAACCAAGTGTTTCTGAGCAGGGAAATCACCAAAACGTACTGGACCATGACCCTCCAGGACTGGACACCCCTGTTCTAAGGCCTGCCTATAGCCTTTATTGTGAGTTGCAGTGAAGTATACACCCCCAGGCCACTGTCCTGGTGTCTCAGAAACATAAAGATCTCTTTTTGATTTTGGCTAGAATAGCTTGTGCACTTTATGCATTCAGTACAGGATATCTAGCAATAAACTAGGGAATCACAAAAGCAATTTTGTCATAACAGAATGTAAATGAGTGGTTTTTAAAGATTGCTTTTTGCTATTTACTTGGAGCAGTATTTCCCAACACTACGCCACAGGTACCCTAAACAGCACGTTTTAGTTTCTTCCCATTGGCTAATAACCCCTCATGGAAAAAGAAATGGCAGCTAAAAGGCAGCAGTACATAATGATTGGGATTAAAAGCCAGTGAAAGTATGCAAATGGTAGCTTCATTCACCTGAATGTCAAGATGAAACCCGAGGAAACATGGTAATTAAGTATTTATGTGAAATTAAGTGAACCAACAAAAATAACAGTGGTTCAGCTGCTCATGTGGATAAATTCATCACCAGTCTTGTGATTAATTTATCCAGATGAGCAGCTAAGCCACTTTTTCTTGTGAGTTTGAACTTAAAGGTCTGTATTTGTTATTTCATATGCACCCAGTTACCCATCATACCTGACTGGAGATTATTAATACAACAAAAGTACCATTCATTATGGATTACATTCAGAGCTTTGTGAAACCTGAATCCATCGGACGGGTCTTAAGAATGTAAACTGGGCTATAAACATATATCTTAACAGACTCATTTGACCGGATCTTATGTTATTTGGGGCTTGGATGTATGCTAGAATTAACATTTGCCATCCAGAGAACCTTGAAGTGATGGTACTGGGCCCACATATGCTAGCCAGTTTCTATCATTTGGAATGGTGCTGTTTGTATAAGAGAAGCTGTCTTTATTTTTTTACCACAAGATGGAGAGCACGATCAAGCAGTCAGAAAATGATCTAAACAAGCTGTTGGAGACCACCCGCCGTCTCCATGATGAGTACAAGCCCCTGAAGGACCACGTGGATGCTCTGAGGATGACTCTTGGCCTGAACAGGCTGCCCAACCTTAATGAAGAGGAGGAGAGGCTCTCATTAGAGTGAGTCATTTGTTAAACGGAATGAGTCGTTTTTCAAACTTTATATTGTAGGCCAAAGTCAACTCTACTGCATGTGTTTTAGATAGAAGGCACCTCAAGCGTGGAGTTTGCTTTTGTTTTCCTATCCAGTTACTTTGAAAAGCAGAAGGCTGAATGGCAGAAAGAACCGCACGAGCCCATCATTCCAGAGTCGCTAGCCGCAGCCGCGGCCGCTGCCCAGCAGCTTCAGGTCGCAAGGAAACAAGATGCCCGCCAGCCAGCCACCTTCAGACAGCAGCCTCCCCCTATGAAGGTCAGACAATCAGTTCTATCTGCAACATATCAAGTAATATACAGATTATTTTGAAGTTAGATATTGGGAAGGGCTTTGTATTTTTATTGCAGTCTTTTAACTGTGTGAAGCACTTTGAGCTGCATTTTATAAGAAAATTCAAATAAAATCTATTACTACTTAAGGCAATTGTTGTGGTTATAGTTTTTTTTTTACACTGGTCCCCACTGGGGTATATAGGAATTGAATCTTTAATATAATGCATATTTTTGTCTGCAGGCATGCCTGTCTTGTCACCAGCAAATCCATCGCAATGCACCCATCTGTCCTCTATGTAAGGCAAAGAGTCGGTCCAGAAACCCAAAGAAACCCAAGCGGAAGCCAGATGAATAAATTACTGGGGATTTGATAGCTTTACTTACAGTCTTTTAGAACCATGTTGTGTTTAATGTAAACGGTTGTGTACCTGAATTATTTTTGTGTTGTGCCACAGT
Organism: Brachyalestes nurse; assembly: GCA_037974405.1. NCBI lineage: Eukaryota > Metazoa > Chordata > Actinopteri > Characiformes > Alestidae > Brachyalestes > Brachyalestes nurse. The sequence goes on along the minus strand of JBBPCY010000032.1, from coordinate 20,522,316 downwards.
AAGTGTACTTGATTTAAATTTGATAAACATATGACTCTTTTGGGACAGGCTCAACAATGCAATAACAAAAGTTTACTTCTTTTCATTATTGCCTGAGTAATACTGAGCTGTTAACTTGTATTACATGTTGAAGGGAAACACAGTTTTGTACTTTTTCATTCAGCATGTGTAAGATGGTAGCACTAAGTAATAATTACATAATTTGTCATTGTAGTCTCCTTTTACTGGCTGCAGTAATTTAGCTTTAAAGGTGTGTGCATTCCTAAATAAAACATGCTTATTAAAGTTTTCTGTAGTAGTTGACAACTTGAGTAATGACGCTAAAATGTTGGCCATTTATTTATATTCGGTGCATGTTTGTTGTCTTTAATATTTTAGTAACAATCGATTGTGTAACTTGTGTTTTGTGCCACCATAGCTGCCCAGCTCAGTTTTATTTTTGTGAAAGTTTGTTGATTTTGATTAAACCGGTCTAAAATCTTTCCTGTTATTGAAGTGTTAAACATCATGTATTTTAATGACCATTTTTTAAAAATCTGTATTGTCATGTGATGTACAGTGCACTCTAAAAAAAAAAAACTGAAAGTTGTTAAGTAAAACAAATTTAATAATGATAGTAATTCAGTCTTTCATTTTTTTGTGACATTTATAGTAGCGTCTGTCGGTGTTCAGCAGAAAGCAGTCTTTGCCAAATTTGTGAAGGATCGTCTGAATACTTCGGCATATCCCTCAGTAGCTCCCCAAGCAGACAAACCGTGTCCTGAAACACAATTAAACAAAGATCACAGAGGTTCCTCACATTTCTTTTAAAATCCCCCTTATTGTGTTACTGCTTACCCTGTTGTAGAGATGTGTCTGGATTTTGTCCTCGAGAAGTTGAGCCTGAAGCTGAATCCTCTTTGTCCTGATAAAGTTGTTCATGGCTAAGTCAGCCTGTTTAGCCAGACAGGCTTCACAGTGGGAGGGGTCATGAAAGTCCTGCTTGGCACCCTATAGATTAATATCCATATTTTAAGTTTTAAGCTTTCTTTAATAGCAGTTGCAGTTTTATTGTACAACTTTAAATGCCATTTTCCCAGAAATGGATTATACCTAGTATTGTACTAACTTGTATACCTACTAACTTGTGCAAGTGGCCATTCACTGTTTGATATTCTTTAAATTCTATGCTAAGGCTTAATCTGGGCCTGGGAAACTGGTCCTAAGAAGATATCCTTTTTACTGCTTTGATAGTTGTCTTGTCTCCTGTTGAAATACATGTTAAATCTTCTGAATCTTCTACTCTTCTCAGCTGAACTCTATGATTAATTTCTTTACTTTTTTCAGGAAAAGACTGATTTGACATATAATCTTTTCCCCCCTCAACCTTGCCTCGGTCACTTGACCCTCCCCTTAACTCCCCTGTACAACTGTTCTCGAGTTCTCTCTCACTAGCCAGGACTCAGTCACAGATATATTCAGAAAAATAAGCTTATTACCTGCCTGTTTGATCCAGCCCCCGCTATGTTTCTTAAACTATGTCCGTCAATCATTTCTAATTGTACATCAATTAATCAATTGCTCTCTTCTAACTGGAAAAGAGCACTTCTTACTGTTTCTGCTGATGAAAAAATTGCTGCGGTTACACTGATCCTTAAAATGAGCACCTGACAAGCTTAACAATAGACCCATCTCAGACCTATCATTAATTTCCAAGCTTATTGAAAAAGCTGTGGCAACTCGGCTGCAAATTCAGAGAATAACAACCTATACGAGCCATTTTAATCTTGTTTTCGTCCACTACTCAGATTTCTCTCCTTCAGGTCATTTACTACTTAATGCCAGGGGTTCCCTTCCCCTTGGATCTAAGCTCTGCATTCGCTACTGTAAATCATAAAATTCTTCTCTCACATCTTTCTGCTATTGGGCTTTCTGGCACAGGTCTTTACTTGTTCTCTTCATAGCTTTCTGATTGACAGCAATTCATCTCCAGCTGTAAATGCAGATTCCCATCTGTTATTGTTAAGTAAGTTGTCCCTCAGGGAGATCTGTCCTTGGTCCTCTTCATTTCAATATTTACATGCTTCCCCTTGGTCATATTATTAGATGTCATGGGCTCAATTTCCACTGTTATACTGATGATACCTTACCAACCCCACTTTAGCCACCGTGCCCCATTCATTTACAGCCTGCATTCATGATTTAAAAGCGTGGTTGACAAGCTTAATGCAGATAAACGGAACTCTTACTGGTTGGCCCTAAGGCTGTCATCTCTAAGCTCTCGGATTTTATATTAATCATTAATAGAGCTCTCAGTTCTCTCTCTCACTCTGCTCGGAATCTGGATGTCCTGTTTAACCCTTCTCTGACACAACTTCCTGATCCCAAGGCAAACGCCCTAACAATTAGGCAACCATTGAATACACAACACTCCTCCCTGTGCTGTCACCTTTACTAAGAAGCCTAAACACATCTCACCCATTCTCCACAAACGTCACTGGCTACCCATAGCTTGCCAAATTCAGATGAAGCTATTTCTTATTACTTTTAAAGCTCTCCAGAGTTCTGGGTCTCACTCCCTCACTGAATGGCTTCACTCATACTCTGAGCCATTCTTTACATTCGCCTGGTTCTGGCTTAATGCCCCCAAATTTCAATGGATGGTAGATCTTTCAGTGTTGCAGCTATAACAGCTTCCACTCCTCGCAGAAGGCTTTCCACAAGATTTTGGAGTTTCTGTGGGGAATTGATGTTGGGCGAGAAGGCCTGGCTCACAGTCTCTGTTCCAGTTTGTCCCAAATTTGTTGGATGGGGTTGAGGTTAGGACTCCGGCAAGTTCTTCCACATCCATATCTTTATGGACCTTGCTTTGTGCACTGGGGCACAGTCCTACTGGAATAGAAAAGGCCCTTCCCTGAACTGTGACCACAAAGTTGGTAGCATGGCATTGTCTTTGTGTGCTGAAGCATTAAGACTGTTCTTCACTGGAAGTAAGGGGCCACCTGATTTTTATAATTAAGAGGTGCCCCAAATACATATTTGTTCTTTCCTGTTACCGTAATCTGTGTTTCTGTAGTTTGCCCTGTTTAACATTTTGTACACTACTGTCTTATCAAATGCTGTTTATTGCTATGTCTATTCGTAAAGTGATATAAATAAAAATTATTTATTATTATATTGAATGCATGCATTAGAGATGCCTTACCTTCCTGATCTCCTCTCTGAAAGTCTTCATCCATAATGTGCAAATAAATTGCACAGGCACACACTGCTCACTAATTGGCTCTACTGATTTGATGGCTGTGCAGTTCCTCTTCCGATGAATTTCTTTAGATAACTTTTTTTGTTTGTTAATATATTGAATTTTCTTCTCACAGTAGGTCTTTAGAGCAGCTATATTTTCTGCTGGCTGACCTCTGGTGTCTGGAAAATACAGTAAAATTAGTCATTTTCTGTCCTAAACATAAACAGAAAATCAGAAAACTTTATTGATTCTGGAGGAAATTGCTTATATTATGACTGTAACGACACAGAGACAGAAATGAGAACAATATAAAATATAAAGTCTATATAAATAAATCTAAATAAAAGTGTAGGAAAAACTTCAATATGATCAATATGAAATACAGTGATATATATAAACAAAGAATTGAGTACAATCCTCAGTTTCTCTCACTACTACACAATACAAACACACACACTGGTAACCATTTCCATTCATATTTCCAGTATACAGCAGAAACTGTACATTTGTGTTGAATGGAATAATCTGTATCTGAAGATATTTTAACACAACAGTCTCATGTTTGAGGGCAAAGGCAAATTTATTGTACTAATAATAGAAACATAAGACCGTCCACAAGAGGATTAACAGTTACAGCAAAGCTGCAGTTGTAACTCAGTCTAAGGTTTTGTTTTCAGATCTGCGGTTTGTAATTTGCTGGAATATCATTTAGTAAAAATGTATAAACACTAGAAGTGACCATGTTGCTACACTGAGCGCTTCTCTGATCACCAGAATCACGCAACGTTACACATTTATTTTCAAATAAATGATAACGTTCTACCATGGTTCACTTCTTACCTGCCATTGTGTTCCTACTCATTGAAACTCATCAGCCTGAAACACTAAAACGATGCTGTTTTTTATTTAAATAAAAAAAAAACAACGAAGCTGTTTTTTATTTTTTCAAACCTTTAAAACGATTCAAACTTCTCTCTGCCTGCAAAAGCTACATAAAATAACTTTGTTTACATCCTCGTCTTTTCCACTGCACAACATTTACAAGAACTTTACAATAAAGTACTGCCATCTACTGCTGGTGGAGCAGTAATGCATGTAATGTAGGCTGACACTGCGATAGGCCCTATATACACCATGTGGACAAAAGTATGGGGACACACTTGTTTTCCAGGGTTAAAGAATGACTATGCCCCATTGCACAAAGCAAGGTCCATAAAGACATGGCTGGATAATTTCGGGGTGGAAGAACTTGACTGGTCCGCACAGAGCCTTGACCTCAACCCCATCTAGCACCTTTGGGATAAACTGGAATGGAAATTGCGAGCCAGGCCTTCTCTGTCCAACATCAGTGGGCACAAATTCCCAAAGAAACACTCTATAATCTTGTGGAAAGCCTTCCAAAGAGGCAGGAAGCTACACTAAAATCAACACCTGCTTTTTACCAAGTTACTGCCAGCTATGTTACAAACCCTGTCAAAAGAATAATTTAGAGTACGAGTACAAACAGTTAAGAGAGTAAGAGCCTGATGTTTTTTAAATATAAAGAAAATTATGTATAAGAGATAAACGAGAGGACTGGTTAGTCACCAAGATGCTCCTTGAAGAGGTGGGTCTTCAGATGACGCTTGAAGACAGTGAGGGACTCATCAGATCTGATTGCAAGAGGGAGTTAGTTCCACCACTGGGGCAAAGACTGAAAAGAGTCTTGATTCATGAATATGACACTCAGGGCTCCTCCTGGATTGTATAGGTGGCTGCAGGCACAGTGATGGCCACATCCACTCCAATTCTGGCCTGTTAGCCAAACTTAAGGGGATCTAGTGCTGGCCTAACCAGGGGGCAGAGGGTGTCCAGGACCAGTCTGGGCCATCTGGGCCCAGCACCTTAGTAAGGTGCATAATTTTCTTCTCAGTTGGTTTGCATTGATGGTGCTGGACAGTCAGAGTTATCATTGGCAGAAGAGAGGGTAAAGACTGTAGCAGGTGAGATGGTGGTAGAGAGAGGTAGGGAGGAGAGTATGAGGTTCATACATGCTGCTGCAGGCTTGCGTCTGCACATTAACTGCCACTCTGTCCAGTGTGGTGCGGCTACATTCAGACCCCTTACTCTGTGTTGACTGTGCATTTATTTAGTATTTTATTTACTTTATCAGTGGTACATGCTTTGGGACATCGGGAATCAAGTTCCACAATTAGTTTTTGAACTTTTTAAACATCAGTGGCTGTATTACAGAAACTTCCTATTAAGTATAAAGTTAAAATAGGACGATTTAAGATTTTCGAATTTGGTATTACAGAAGGAATCCTATCTTATCTCAAGGTAGGAATCCTAAATAAGCAATCTAATATCGATGATCCACTTCTATGTCTGTTACCTAGCAGCTAAGGCAACAGGTCATCTCGCGAAGTAACTGTTACCTGCTGCCACTAGTAGCTACAGTCCTTAACATTGTATCTTCATTACTATTTTCAAAATATGGATGTTGAACAACGTTGTGCTCTGAACTTTAAACCAAACGAACTGTCACAGAAAACTATGTTGACAAAAGTAGGCCTATAGGGACATACACACTCTCTCACACACTTATACTCACACACAAACACACACACACACACACACTCTCACGCTCACAGTCACACACTTCGCTTTGAAAATCACCTTCAGCGAAAAAAAATGAAGCGCATTTAATTAATTTCTAATTAATTGTACCACAACAGGGAGAGACCCGTGCCGACGGGACAAATTACCCGTAGCCTAAATAATCAGCTGGCGACAGTTAGGACAGCGGAAGGGTTCTCCTAAAGTTAGGAGAGATTATTTAAGATTTTTTGAGGTTATGATGCTTCTGTAATACACTTTAAGTGAGGATAGGAAAATTGGCTTAGGAACGGTTGTTCTGTAATGGCTTTTTTCCTAAATAAGATCCTAAACTGCCGACACCATGGTAACCACACACTTAAGATAGGATTTTCAAGTTAGAAAGTTTCTGTAATACGGCCCCAGCAGTATTATGTCTGCAACAGAGAGGCTCAGGAGGAGCTTCTAAGTCATAAGATTCCTTAACTAGGCCATGGCATCACAACTGAACTTTCTACCTCACTGTATCTACCCTGCTGTCTATTATTTATGTCTATACACATCAGCACCAGCGGACTTCAGATCTTGTTAACCATTGTAAATGTTTATATGTGTTTACACTTGCAATGTTTATTTCTTGTACTTAGTTGTAGCCCTTTATTTCCTATATTGCAAAGTCTCATAGATGTCCCTGCCAAATGTACTTGCATTGTCTCAGAACAGATAAAAAACACAGAGGTATAACTATATAATACAAGAACACTATAAATTATATAGACCCTTTTTTGATTTAAGGGTCAAATACAATCAAGATAGCAGCATTCCTACCATTGGAAGCGGCCAGAAGAAAATAGAAGAAAGGCATCTGCCCCCTACCATGGAGGCGCATCAACAGCTGATTGTCATCCACTGCTCTTGAGAGAGGAACAGCTGCGGACTGGCTGGTGGCTTTGGTGTCAGACTGTAATGAACTTTTTTTGTTAGAGTATGTGCTATTTTGTAGTCAAAGATTCTCTTATTGGTTTTTGCTGCATTCATTGTAGAATGCCAAGATATAAGATAAGGTGATATAAAACAGAGCCAAACAGGAGCACTACAATATGGACAAGAAAGCCCATCACCCGTGTCACAGCTCTATCACCTTTCTAATTATAACCCTCTCCAGCAACCTTCCAAGAATGGAAGTTTAGACAGGTCCATCTGTGCCCTAAAATTAGCCCCTCGTGGTGGCCAGGCCTCCTAGACTTGTGTCAGTCTGACACTTTGCTTCAGCTTATGTTTTTTGGTCGCTCTGGATACAACACTTTCCCACGTAGTTCCAGAAAAAAAAGAACATTTTTACCTAGAGGTATGCCAGCATAGCTGTCCGATTTCTACTGTGATCCTCGTGCTTGGAGGTAAGTGGATCATTATTTTGAAGGCGTTAAGACCATGTTTGAGGTTTAATTGCATCAGCTGTCTTTAGAAAGTTTGTCAGGCATACAAAATTAATCATAGTTGTGTGTTGAGGAAAGAAAGTCTGTTTATGCTGACTCTGCTCTAAGCACTGCAGCTGGAGTTAACTACCTTCCTCCTCTCTAAAAGCCTTTAGCATTAATCTTGAAATAAACTGTACAGGCACATCCTGGCCACTGATTTGCTCTACTGGTTTAATGGATGTACATTTCCTCTTCTGGTGCTTTTCTATATATAAATATTTTCATACTGTATGATATGTTGAATCGGCTTCTTACAGGAAGTCTTTAAAGCAAATACTTCATCCATTTGCTGACCTTTAGTAACTGAAAAATACAGATATTTTTCTTTCAATATTCCATTTTTTGTTATATAAAGTTGACCTATTTGATTGAAGAGAAATGTGAAAGAAATATTTTTTTTCAACCTTGTGTGTCCACACATCCTCTGTCTTTACTGTATATAACATATTAGTTTAATAATAATAATAATAATAATAAGCCTGTTGTTTTGGGTAGTGGTTCTCAAACTGGGAGACCACAAAAGGGGCCAATCTGGTGCTCAATGAATGATCTATTTGTAATGTGATAGAAGAGCGTAATGTCTCTTGAATGATAAGGCCAGTGGATGGAGAGAAAGCTAATGACAAACTTATGATGGGGGGAGTTGGGGTGCATGTTGAGGGTAGCATCCACAAAGTGGGTCTTACACTAAAAATCTAAACTTACAAAAGGTTGCTAACTAGTCCAAAGTATGAAAGTATATGCTAACAAATGTCTCTTCCAAAGAAAAGCTGATTACCAAATGGAGTCCTGAGAAGTTGGTCTAAGAATGGTTTTGCGTCGCCCTGCCGATATGAGTTTAATGGACATTTCCAAGATTTTCTCTCTCCTGCAACCCAACGAGGATGAGGAGGATGGCTGCCAGCAGCTGAATCAGGCCATCTCCAATGATGATGACAAGCTGCTGGCTGATCTTCTTGCTCAGGAGCAGTACCGGAGGTGCATTAACAGTAGGAGTGGCTGGGGTGTCCCGGGTACTCCGCTGCGCACGGCGGCCGCTCATGGCCAACTGCGCTGCCTGGAAGTTCTGCTGGCTCATGGGGCTGAGGTTGACAGCCTGGATGTCAAGGCCCAGACGCCTCTTTTCACTGCTGTCAGTGCCAAACATCTAGACTGTGTCATCGCTTTGCTCAAAGCAGGTGCTGATCCCAATGGCAGTCAGTATAACAACAGTTCCCCTGTGCTAACTGCGGCCAGGGAGGGCGACGTGGACATTCTGAGGGAGCTGCTGAGACACGGGGCTGAAGTGGACGTCAGGGCAAAGGTTCCGGACTGGGCCGCCAATGCCACCTCCTGTCGTGGACCCCTTTACATGTCCGCTGTTTATGGACACATGGACTGCTTCAAGCTGTTGCTCCTGCATGGAGCCAATCCGGACTACAACTGCACAGATGAGAAGATGCTGGCCAGGATCAAGCAGCCAAAGACGGTCTTAGAGATGTGCCTCAGGTACGGGTGTGGAATTGAGTACATTCAGCTGCTCATAGACTTCGGTGCCAACGTCTACCTCCCCTCACTAATCATAGACAAAACAACCCAGCAGAATGAGGCAGTGATGATGTTGCTCAAAGAAAGAGGTAAGCTCACAAGATCAAGATCTCATGAACAGATAGCGGAGGGATATTCCACAAAGCAAGATTCCTTGTTAATCAGATAGCATAAGCCAAACCCAGCCGGTCCAGTAGGAAAATATAAAAATGGCAGCTGGTGGCCTAGTAGGTAGGGAGTTGTCCCTGCAATCAGAAGGTCGTGGGTTTGAATCTCAGGAATGTTAGTGGCACCACAGAGGAAGTTACCGTCCCCACACTGCTACCTAGGTGCTGTGCTCCTGACTGCCTGCTGCTTCTCTTGGTGAACGGGTTAAATGCTTAGAACAGTTTCGTGCTGTTTACACTTTACACCTTGCTCAAGGGTACCTCAGTGGTGCCACTAACAGTCCTGGAATTTGAACCCATGACTTTCTCATCGCAAGGCCAACTCCCTAACAACTAGTCCACCAGCTGCCCCAAGGTGTTAGTCACTAAACTTTCTTCCTTAAACAGATTCTCAAAATTCATCATTTTAACAATATTTCTTTCTTCTGCTTGCAGTCTGCCCAAAAACACTGATGTCTCAGACGCGGCTCGCAATATGGAAGTATCTCACCATGGCAGACAAAGTACACTCTATTGATACCTTGGATATTCCCCAAATTCTGAAGAATTATTTAAAGTATATGTAGTGATGAACCAATGGTTGACTCATTTTCAATGTAACCATTTTCCAGTCTATCTACATCCATTAGAATTAAACTGTTTCTGTTACTGTGCCTTTAAGACTGGACTTGTAAATGACCTCTGTTCTGACTACACCATATTGTTGATCACTCAAAAAGCAGTCTAAAAGCAGTCTAGTAAATTTACATATAGACTATTCTGACTGGGGAGCAAATGATATTCAGTGTTTACATACTACATCAACTTCAATAACTGGGAAAAAAAGAAATTTGATTTTCCACTGATATGTTCGTGACATGCTTATTATGTATATTAATGTATTTATTGATTGTCAGGTTATTGAATCAAATGATTTTGGATGATTTATCATTACTGTGGTAGTAATGCAAATCCTTCTGACTGTCATGTTATACATACATACGTTCATAATCTTGTTATTTAAATGCTTTATTTATTTTGCATTATTTTTATTTTGCGTATTACTCACTTCATTGTATATATAGCTCTACTTTTAATTTCATATCCAGCTTTTTGTTGAGCTTGTGAGATGTTTTGTATGCCTCCACCCCCGCTGGAGTTAAATCCTGCCCTCTGGTGGACAATGTGGTTACTGCAGACTGGTGTGTGCCCTCATTGCCTCATGGTGGCGCTCTATAATAAGAGAAGTCCTCCTGCAGCGAATCAGTGCTGGATATGTGAAACCGTTTTCATTTTTTTGTCATAGGCTTTTCTTGATTTGGATGTCTAAATTTCACCTGAAGGTACCAATAAATTACAAACAGACACAAAAAAGTCAATTAGTTAAACAAATGAGACTGTAAAATTAGATTGCCCTGGATGCATTTTGCATATTTAACATATTACTAAACAGCTAAACAGCTTACTGCCACGATATAAAATATAAAATGATGTTTACTTTGTGTATGTTTGGTGGCTTCCCATCATCTCAGTTTGAATTCTGGGTGCTTAGTGAGATACACTAATGCTATTTTATATATATTATATGTAGCCCACATATATGTGTGTGTGTGTTTGTGTGTGTCTCTCACGCTGTCCTGAAACTTAACAGTGTCGTCAAATTGTTAGTTGCTTTGTAAAAAAGCATCTGCCAAATGATTGTAATGTAATGTATATAGATGTATATGTGTGTATTTATATGAATATAAATGATATACTGTATATACATGGTGTTATTTGGTGTTAGTGGGGGCAGACCATTTAAAACCTTCTTAGCTATATACTACATGCAGTATATAGCTAAGAAGGTATATACTGCATGTAGTATATAGCTAAGAAGGTTTTAAATGGTCTGCCCCCACTAACACCAAATATATACTACATGCAGATGCTGATTCATTGAGCAGCTTGATACAACTGAGCAGTTAATATCCTTCTAATTATCTGTGGCATATGATGGTGTATAAAATGCCCTGTGGCATATAAAAAAGCTGGGCAGGCCCAGTTGACCTTGATCTCTCTCAATCAAGAGAGACTCTAACAGAGGGTTCAGTGTTGGAGCATGAATTGCTGGAACTTCAGTCACAAAGACCACCTAACTGGCCTTAGCGACTTAAGTGTCACTTGTGGTTAGATACAGGTGAAAGACATCAAGGAACTGGATTGTAAATTGTGATCAAAAGAACACATTCAGTGATTGTGATGCTCAAGCATCATTGTGATCTGTAATGAGAAACAGAGAGGCAACTGCTCTCCAGCTGACTGAGAATGTCAAAGCAGGACTTGATCAGATGGAGTCAACAAGAGCGGAACAACACAGAGCAGGATATTATGCTCTATCTAGACAAAAGTAATGGGACAGACCTGTTTTCCACTGTTTGCGTCAAGACGTCTAGTACTTCCTGTGAAGGGTAATTTTAATGCTTCAGCAAACCAAGGCATTTTGGACAACGCCATGGACACAGTTTGGGGAAGAACCTTTTTTTCCAGCATAAAAAAGCATGGTCTGTAAAGACTTTGGCTGGATGAGTTCAGTGTGGAAGAACTTGACTGGCCCGCACAGAGCCCTGACCTCAACCCCATCCAACACCTTTGGGATGAACTGGAATGGAAATTGCGAGCCAGACCTTCTCATCCAACATCAGTGCCTGTCCTCATAAATGCCCTACAGAATGAATGGGTCCATGTAGTGTATATTACCCAAGTTTCCATAACAGACTTCCTAACAAACCAATTCTAAAACCATCTGTGTTCCATGTATAATATTATTGTAGATAATGTTAAGGTCAGCCATCATGATACATGCATCATGTAAAAACAACATGCGGCAGCTCAGATTGTTTCATGTTGCCAGGATGAAATCTTATCAGCGATTTAATGGGTGAGGACCTCTCTTTGTTTGATTGTATTAGCTCTATGGTAATTAATCTGACCAGGACTCCTGAGGATACCACACTTTATCAAAATGCCTTACTGGGTTGTGCATATAAAAACAGCTGTAGGTTTTCAGTGAAAACATGCCATCATTAGTTCAGTCATTGACTATTTTTTGTGCATACTTGGTTTTTCCTTTTTAGGTTTATACTTCTTTTGTATATAACTTAATAGTAAGTCAAATGAGTGCTATGTGGATTTTTACATATATGCAGAATGATATGGGTGTGTGAAGATTACTCGTTACTGTTATATTTCTTTTCCATTTTTAATTTTTTCAAACCATTTGAAAACAGCTGCTCTTTACAGTGTGTGAAAACGACCAATAGAAATGGTTCAGGATTATTTCTAGGACTGACCTGAAAGGTTTGAATACTATTTTTCCATGACGTTAGTATTCTATTCTATAGTTAGTTTGGAAGCTTCATCTTTTTCAGGCCACAAAATTTAAAGATGAAATTGGGAGCGCTTTAAATGATTGGATGACAAGGAAAATGCTGAGTGCAAAACGTATGATATGAGGTTGGTATGAGGAAATGACAGGTTTGACTAATTGCCGCCATTTTCCATGAAGGTCCCCTTCATGTTCAGAGCCCGCAGCTCCAAGAATTCCTCAGTCCTTTCACTCTACTCTTCATAGCTATGATTGAGCTCAACCCCTTCTCAACCTTTTCTGCTACTTTCTATTAAAAAAAATTAAAAAATTACATAAAATTAAAAAAAGCAACAATTACATACCACTTACACAATTGTGGCTTCTATAGCAACATTATGGCTTTGGTTTCAGCTGACTTTTTATTGTAACATATAAAAATATACATTTTGCTTGATCAGCTGGCTTTCAGTTGCCTGTTTATAATTTGAAACGTAGTAGTGAACCTATTTTTCATTATAAAGGCAACAAGTATTTAAAGCCTGTGCTAGTTGTCATACTATGGTAATGTATGTTTTAAAAAATGTTTTAGGAGGAAATATATGCCCAGAATAAGCATTTAAACATCTTATATTCAAACAACATGTTAATGCAATGTAATAGTAGTTGATTGCTCCAGAAATGTCTGGGCATGTAATTGTCTAATGATGGATAGTGGCGTCTCTCTCTGGCAGGGTAAACAACCCCACATCAGTGACAGTGGTGAGTGACGAAGCCAGTGAAGATGGCCCACACATCACACAGAATCAGTGTGGTTTAGCCTTACATGATTGAAGCATCTGATTCTGATTTTGATCAGGAGCCTCCCTTACAGCAAAATAGACCACTTTGCTGTTCTTGACTGGTCTCTGAATGGTGATTGAATTGGATAACATGCTGTCTGCTGGCATTATTAGTGATCTGATTACATTTGCAGCTGATGTTCAAGAACCTTTCACCATATAATGGCTATCACACATACCATCTACCCTATTTTGAATGTTCAACACTATCAGTAACCTAAAGCCTGCTAAACACAGAGACATTGTGAGGTCTGGGCAGTCAAGGCTACAGCCCCAAATGTTTTATGAATGGCCTGGGGCTGCAGTGGAAAAGTCTTTTTTTGCTTAGGCAGGTTCACTGAGTGCAGTGACCCGGACGTATCTAAGTGGCAGCTGTGATAAGAACGGGTTGAATTCTCTAAATGCTAAGGACATGTGCCTTAGCACTTCCTTTATTGGAAGTGCATAGGGGGCATAGGGTACCATTCTTTATTCATACACATAAATGGTCACACTTCACTCCTGTTTAATCTAACCTACACTATATGGACTCAGATATTGCCACAACTGACCATTACTCCAACAGGGACTTTAATGACACTGCATTCAAATACATAGACTTTAATATGGAGTTGGTCCCCCATTTGTAGCTAGAACAACTTCCTCTCCTCTTGGAAGACTTTCCACAAGATTTTGGAGTTTCTGTGGGAATTTGTGCCCATTCATTCTGTAGAGCATTTATGAGGTCAGGCGCTGGCGTTGGACAAGAAGGTCTGGCTCACAAACTCCGTTCCAGTTCATCTCAAAGGTCTTGGATGGGGTTGAGGTCAGGACTCTGGGACACAGTCATGCTGCAATAGAAAAGGTTCTCCCCCAAACTGTGTCCACAAAGTTGAAAGAATGGTGTTGTCCAAGATGTCTTGGTCTGCTAAAGCATTAAGATTGTCCTTCACTGGAAGTAAGAGACCCAAACCCTGAAAAACAAGTGTGTCCCAACACTTTTGTCCATCTAATGTACATCTTATTCAGAACTGAGTTAAAATCCTGGTACTGACTTTCAGAGCCCTTCATGACCAGACTCCTCTGTATATTTTAGACCTTCTACAGCCGTACTCAACTGCTCAAGTAATGAGATCTGCTCACCAGTGCCATGTTTCTGTTTCATGCACCAGACTAAAGACACATGGCTTTCAGTCTGCCGCCCCCAGGCTATGGAATAATCTTCTGCTGGGTTTGCAATCAGTCGAATCAGTCAAACTGTTTAAATCTAAGCTTAAGACGCACTTGTTGGCTCTTGGGTCATTTCTGTTCTAGTCTATGTTTTGTTCTGTTTCATTTTGCTTAAATTCTGCTTTTTCTTTTTCTTTTTCATACAGCGCTTTGGGACTTTTGTCCAGGAAGGACGCTATTTAAATGAATAAACTCTACTTTCTAACTTACTTTATGAAAAGAAGAAGATAATGCTACAGTTCTTTGCAGCAGCAGTAGTTTTACCAAGGCAGGTACATATTATATATGATTATGATTTTAAAGAATGCAACACAAAGGAATAAAGAGAAAAATGAAAGTTAACATGCATAAAAAAACTTTAAAGGCATCAAATACACTTAATATATGAATAAGTTGGAATAAGTACATGCATTAAGGGTTTTAAGAGCTTTCATATTAGAAGAATGTTCAATTAAGGTAATATTTTCTACGTTCTCATAAATATCATAAAAAGAAGGTTATTCTTCATGAATATGTATTTATCGGCAACAGAGGACCCACGTCTATGACTTCCGCTGTTCACATAATTACATAACCTAGTTTAAGTGCCGTCAGATTCTCTTAGTGTCTTTTCCTAAGTTTGTATGAATTCTCTTTCACATCTTTTCTTGACCTTATGCCATTTACCATCAAGGTGAAGGAATAGAGGTGAGGAATGGACACGGGATGTAATTCTAACAACTGTGATTACATCCCAAAACTGACACCAGGGTTAAAAATCCTGATGATTCTGATTATTACTGGTTATAACATCACAGATGGCAAGGGTAGTTCAAATAAGGCAGAAGAGAACAGCAGAAAAACAGATTAGACCAACATCATTTACTCCCTGCCAGTTCACAGTAATTTCACAAACACCTAGTCATAACAGCAGATAATCATAAAAGATAATCATGAAAACGAATACTCAGGAGCTTTAAGAGCAATGCTACCTCCTATAATGTTACTGTATGAGAGACATGAGGTCATGTTACATCAGTGACAATGACAATTCTTCACACGACACAACTGTTTTCAACTGATTATCCTCATTTCCATCATAATATTTTTATATTTTATATTTTTAAAATCGATCTTAGCTTGAAGTGTTTTACTTTGATGGATCCTCCTTCACATGTGGTAAATAATTGCTGTGCAGTGATCTGGCAGAGGGATAGAAGCTTGAATGAAACCAGCCGCCATCAGGCTGAAAGGGACTTAACTGCACTCGCGTTTGTCTGTTGTTACTTAAAACAGCCTCTCAGCAACCTCAAAAACAAGAACGAGTTTTTGTAAACTGTAAGACGGCCGGATTTTGAAAGTTCGCCTTTAGTAAATAAATTGTTCTTTCACGCGATTATGAGAATGTCTGTCATAGCGGAAACTATTCACCAATTCACGCTCCACCCAGAGCATCTGCTGCTAGATAAGCCTGCCTCACAGCAGTTCTATACAAGAATGTATGAGTTTTACTTATTAAAATGCATCTGCACTGTCCAGTGTTGAAGGGTGAAAGTGACAAATAGTATTAATCACTGTTTTTGTTTTTCTTTGCTGTTAAAATTAGTTCTTCAGTTTTGATTTCTCTTTTGTGCAATATTTCTCTTATATGTGCAATATTTCTGATGCAACATATGCAATGTTTGAGGTGAAATATTGCTGTGTGAAATGTGCATTTTGTCTTGGTGCATTATTGCTGTTGCTGGTGTATATTACTGTTTTTGTCAATGCCACCAAACAACTGGGGACAAGGGGGACCCACTGTTGGGGGGTCTGGAGTGAGGCGGGGAGGGGGTTGGGTTCGTGTAGATTGCTTTGTGTTTTCCAGGATGGTGTGAGGGTGTGAGGGGGGTGTCTCAGATGTGTTACTCTCACACTAATCGCTCGGTGGAGAGGGGGATGAAACTAATGATTTTTAAAAATTGGGGGGGGGGGGGGGGCA
>JBBPCY010000032.1:20475403-20499965 GCA_037974405.1 Brachyalestes nurse | reverse complement strand
GTATAATCAATGATATCATACAGTATATATAGTGGTCTCTGATATATTATATATATATATATATATAAGAGACCACTGCAAAAATGTTCAGTTTCTCAGGTTTTATCTTTTATGGGTGCAAGTATTGAACTGAACAGTCTTGAGAACTGCTCACAATATTTCCCCTAATTTCCAAATAAAAATATTGTTCTTTAAAGGATCATTTTAAATGTCAATGCATCAAAATAAGATAAGATAAGATAATACTTTATTAATCCCTAGGTGGGGTCATTTTTGTATTACAGCAGCAGAAAAGGCAATGCATTAACATACAATACATTTAAAAATAAATTAAAATAGAGTTATAGATAACTTATCAAAAGGTGCAAAGTGTGCAATGAATGTGCACTTTGACACAATGTGGGGGGTGGGGGTGGGCTTGGGAGCTATAATGCAGTCTGATTGCTACATAATAAGATAAGAGAAGTAAGAGAAAGGATGCAGTATTTATGATGTACTTCTAGTAGTGTTTTGCCACCCAGCTGGTCACATTGCAAAGGAGAGTGTTGATTATTTAAACTTTTCCTCATTAAATAAGATTTGATTCAGGTGATCACCTAATCAGCACCTCATAAAGCAGAATGAGGTGTGCTTGTGTAGGAATTTCAACAGATATATATATAGAGCCTTTTTTTCTACAGAAGCTGTGTTAATTCATTTAATGAAAAGGCATTTTACTCTTGTAATTTTGTGTTTTAAATTCATGTCCCAGTTTAAAAACTATTTCTGACAATTCATCTTGTGTGGTATACTAAAAAACCAGGAGCAAGTGTTAGGAAGTTAACAGACATGCTAACGTTAAAAAGGCAAATGTTTGCAACATGCCAATACAAGAGCAGACGGTTACTTTTCGCCCTCCTTTCTGAAGTCGTCTCTCATGATTAGAATTCCTAAAAAATGCCTCACTTCCTTCGCAGCCCTAAAACAGGAAGCATAAGCATGTTTATTGTAGCTTGTTTTCCTGTTTTCAGATTCTCCCTGATACCATGCGGCTGAAGTCTGTGAGTGTCCAAAGATGGCAGACTCTTTCCAATCTGTCTGAAAGTGACATGGACAGAGCTTTGGAAACCTCAGTGCAGATCTGTATTCTGTATAGGAAATGAACACTTTTCAGCCCATGGTGAAAAAAAGAGCCTCCAAGCCATGTTTCCTCACATCAAGTCAGAGATAGAGACAAGGTTCTTGTCCATGCAGCTATTCTCCCTTAAGGCATCCACTGGTCTTTTTAGCGATTTCTTCACATCTACAAACGAAACCTGGCTATGTTTATGCCTCTGATTTGTCTTGCTGATGTTGCAGTTGCAGATAAGCATGTCAGTGCAGTCTTACTTCATTCAGTTGTCACTTCTAGGCATTTTCTGAATGCGTCCTGTAATGTTGCTTCCCGTTTAATGATCATCTTAAATAACCCCCCGAACTTTGAATGAGAATGCATGCTATGTAATGTTATCTTCTGAGTTGCACCTGCCTCAGAGACCTTATTTATGCTCATGTGAATTCTTGACATCTCTTTGCCTTATATCAGGTGTCCTGACAAGTCTTGGCATATCTAGAACCTACTGCACAAAAAGTCCCTTGAACAGACAAGAATCTTGTGAATAAAAAGGAGTAATCCACCAGAAAACTGCATGCAGTTGGGCTAGTGTTTGGATCTGAGGTGGAGTAGTGGTGTGGACCATGGAATTACAAGGGACTATGAGAAGCATGTGCTTCACCATTGAGGGGAATGCCAAGAATGTTTGTGTAATTTTATCTAAATCCCTCCTACCGCTCGTGATTACCTGCGTGTCCATCATAGCAAGACATGGCCTGTAGGTAGGAACAATGGGCCAGTGCTGCTCCAGACGATCTGAAACACTTTGTTATCTGCCGTGTCATTAGCGAATACCTCTGGGTTTGACCAGTTCAGTGGCGACTTCAAGAGACACGTGAGGTGGTAGACACCAAGGTCCCGCTCTACATAACCCTTGTTTCTATGCTTTAGGGGCTGTATCAAGTTTTTACATCATGCATGCTTCTTTTTTTAGCCTTACTTCACAATTAGTGGTGAAACATATACGGTCAGAGCTTAAAACTAAACTTGTTTTGTTCCAGTGTGTGCTATCAAAGTGCACAGCCGGGACTGTGTCACAGGAAGCCGAGGAAGATGCCAATTGTTCTAAGGTTATGACATCATTTTGAACTGTACAACGGCCCAGCCATGTTGTTCTCAGTCTTAACTTTTATATTCTATGTATCACCTCATCATGGAAAGTCCACAGCAATTTTCCATGGTCCCTTTTTCCCCCATTGAAATAGATGTTGTGTCTTTGATTCAGGGAAAAGGCTGAAAATCAGGAGGGTTCAGCTGTCCAGGATGTGCATTGTGACAAGAATGGACAGCAGGAAAGCCGCCTGACCGTACTAAGGAAGTGGGCTGAATGCAAAGTGCTTGGGAAATGGGCCTTGCAGTTCTAGACCTGCGTCAAGACGAAGAGACACTTGAGGACCATTTTCACGTAGAATACCCTCCAAAATGTTATACTGAATGGTTTTCCTAATTAGACATAATATGACTTAACCCCTACTTAACCCCTATAGGGGGTATGTGGGTCCACACTTTAATTACAGCACAGCTTTCGCAGTTTTATAGAAGTTACCTAATCATTAATATAGTGAATTTTGTCTAGATAAAAGGGGTAAAGGAGGAATCATTGTGAATCATTCTGACTTGTTAAGATTCTCGAGAACGGCACAAAACGTTCTAAACAATGTTTAAAAAATAATAACAAAAAAAAAAAACCTCATCTAGATTCATCTGGACTAAGAAATCTCACTGTAATCGAGTTCATCCTTTATGTCTGGCCACTTTCACAGGCGCGGCGATTAGTTTCCCTTCATGACTGCCTCTCGACCTTTAATCTGTTAGTGTGTATTTATTTGGTAGATACTGATATAGATGGTCACATATGATTTGTGTCATGAAAAGGCCATTGTGGCTATATGATGATGACAAACACGAGTATGTGGTGGGACAGAAACACAATTGCTTTAGTGGTCACACACAGACAGAGGGGAAAGCGTGTATGGCAGAGATATTTACATACAGTCAGCCAGGCTTCCTGTCTTTGTCGGGCCGAGAGCATTTTTTTCGCCCATTGATGTAAGATCCACTCTTTCCTGTGTAAGGGGGGTGGTTGGGTGGGTGTGGGGGTGTACTATGTGATTATAACAGTACCAAAACAGGACAAAAAGGAAATGTTAAAATATATGTAGGCTCCATGAAATTTGTCTCTGAACATAATGCACTATTTTTGCCACATTTCCCATTTCATGAACATCATTGAAGTATGATAAGTAGGTTTGTCAGGCAAAAACAGTTAGGAGAGTTTTCATTTGAAACAAGAAGCAGGGGAAACGTTTAAGGAGAAGTAAACTGGGTTTTTTCTAGTCAAAATCTTTGGCCAACAAGTTTTTTTATTACTATTAATGAGTGAAATTGTTGAACAGTTGCAAAAAAAATTGCTGACACACACACACACACACACACACACACACATACAAAGAGACACACAGACATTTAAAAACTTCGAAGCAAACTATATGACCCACAATGAAAATATTTCCAATACGTTAGGGTTAATGCTGGCTAAGGTCGACATGACATTGTTTACCTAGCACATAATGCCACGTGACCCCACAAAGGTGGGAATACAAGCTCCGTGTGTGCGTGCATGGGTGTGTGCGTTCTCGCGCGTGCACGCGCCTGTCGCATATCTGAGACTCGGCGTCTGTTCAGTTTCTTTAGGGCAAGAGTTCAGGACTTTTACTGTGCCTCTGCTCTCCGGGAATGTGGGGAATCTCCGAATCTTTTTAACTCCATAAAGCCTGCGAAATGAGCCTGAAACGACCAGCAACACTAAACTCGGACTTTAGAGTGTGCAGGAAAACTTTCTAACCTTTCTCCTCATATCCAGGACTATGACTGACACCAGCATTTGAAAATCCAATGGGGAATCCAATATAAGGTAAGGTTTGATTCATCGGCTTATACATGTAGGCTGAGCTATTTTTTTTAGACAGAGGCAGTGTTAGATTATGATTAGGCCTAGAAACAAAAGTAATATAATTGGAGAGATGGTGATGTATACAGCACAGTTACAGAATTATTGCTGTATGTGTGAAGTGGAGCTTTATGGAAAATGTTCAAGACTTCATCCTACACTAAGAAAGGAAGGGGAAGATTTGGAGCAAATAAAATAGCTCAAAATATTTAATCAATTTATAATACTATCACTGAAGTTGCCAACAGGATGAACTATTTTCATCATTTCTTGAAAAAAGACACTATGGCTAGAATAAAGATGGATGGAAAGAATATATGCTAATATGACCGTGTTAGTAATATTATAAACTAAAGACAGTAGTTGAACAGTTGACTTACTGTAGAGAACTTGTAGGTAAGCCAGAGTGAAAATACAACTGAGCAGTAACTTTCCAATAGTTTGTAAGATATAACAGAACTAAACATTTCACTTCTCTTTCTTAATCAAAATGGTTGTGGCCTTATTATTGTATTTTAATAGTTCTAAAGATGGTTGGTGGGAACTAAACAGTGATTCCCATAAAACTGAATTGATCTTAGGCCCATTTAATGATGTAGCTTTACATCTCAAACTAATTTTTTTACCTCAGTGCAGCCCAAGATAATAATTTAACATATCTCAATTTCTGATATCTGTCTCTTAGCTATTCAGAAGGATTACAATGGTGCTCACTAAAGTTAAAAGCTGACATCATTCCTAACAATGTGAGGATGGACAGCGCAGCCAACTCCATGTCTGAGTGTAGCGATTCCAATGGCTACGTCAACAGGGTCTTCAACGTGTCCTTGGACATGGAGCGCGAAACAGGGATTGTACGAATCCGGGAATCCAAGCTTGAAGATCCTGCTGCCCGGCAGACGCCCATCAGAGAGAAGCAAGAGCCTAGCCGAGGGCCCAAGAGTGCTGGCATCTGGAGGATCCTCAATCGCCGGAGGGGTGCCTCTGACAATGACAGACGGCCTCACTCTATGATCCTTCCAGGGGAAGCGTCCATCCCCAAGCTGTCATTTGCTAACAAGGTTAGGGGCTTCAAAAAGTTGAAGTCCCCCTCTGTCTTCCGAGGAAAAGTTGGCAAGCTCTCCACTGCCAAGTTACACAGCGGGCTTAAAGATGAGACGAATGAAGACAGCAGGGACTCGCCTGCTTTGCTGCACTCACATAGGACCATACTCAGGAACAAAGGCAAAAGACATTCTTATGCAGGCTACACCACAGAGTTTGACTGCTCTTTTGAGGACATAGACTTTTCTGCCACTCTTGAGAATGACCACCAGTTACCTAGCCATCAGAATGGTTGTAAGTCTGTAGAAAGAGTCACATACACAAAGAAAGCCCATTCCAACTGCAACAACTCTTCTGTGACGGTTCATGAGGAACGTCATGTGAAGGATAGCCCCAAGGTACCTCTAGGAGGAAGACGCTCAAAGGGGGGCGATGTTTGGAACTACTTGAGGAGAATTTCCTTCATAGGGAAAGGAAGTTCGACTTTGTTGGAAAAGAGCTTTGACTCCATGCACACACTAGATAAAACAATCGACTCTGATTACGGCTCTGCTGACTTAGAATGTATGAAAGACTTTAATCGCGCTCCTAAACAAACAGCTCCAGATGTCAAGGGTGGCCATTTTGGAGGCATCTTCAGGTTCTTCAACAGCGTGGCTGAGACCGCCCGGAAATGGAGGAACTCATCCCGGTCCTTCTCACCGCCTGAAGGAGAATGTTCTCCAGTCGGATCACCGAGAACACAACGGGTTGGAGAAGTCCTTCACACTGTATCTATGACTTTAAAAAGTGAGGACAAGGCCGAGGCCTCAGCTTTTGCTATGTCCTCTGTCGCTTCAGAGGTGGTTTCGCCTATTGAAGTTGTAAGTAGGTCTCCTCGCGTGGTTCTAAAATCCTGGAAAGCATGTCCAGACTCATCGAGTGCCAATGGAGCCCAAGGAAGCATCTCTGATGGGACAGAATCCCAACTCACCTCCACTCGCACCTCTCTGGCCACAATTGAGAACCACCAGAGAAGTGATGGCCAGGAGGGGAGTTCTTTGTCTGAGCCTGAGCTCCAGTTTGACCTGGCACAGGAGGAAAGGCCTCATGAACGGAGTGAATCTGGATCTGATAAAATCAAAGACTTGACAAACAGCAGTCAAGTAATTGGTGAAAAAAGAGATAGTTGTAGCAATAGGGACTGCCCAGATGAAATATTTAAGGTAAGACTTGTTTTTGTTTTACTTTTACTTAACATTACTGCTTTAATGTCTATGATTCTTGTCAACAAGTCTCACATTTATAAAAGATTGAGTGTTTTTATGTTCTAATGAAAGTTTTTTTATATAATGGCCAGCATTATTCAGTCTTCATATCATGTCATCTAACTTTGTCATTGCTTTTCATTCCATAACTAACCATTTCAAACAGTCCTGTATTGCCTCCATCAAAACGATGATATTTGGAGGAAGAAGAAAGATGACACCCCCTGTTTAAACATAATGGATTTTCTTGAGCTCCATCTATTGGACGTAAGAAGTAGAGCAATTAAATAGAACAAGCGAAAGCTCTGTTTAATCTTCATCAGCAACCCACCTGGGAAATATGTTATTTCCAATAGCTCTTTTTCAAATAGCTTGTAAAACTCAATTACCTGGGCTGTTAGCAGATATGAGTCATGGTGCATTTTGAGGTAAATGTCGTCAGTAGCCTTTTTGTCTTTTAAGCTTGAACTGGGGTTAGTCTTTGAAGTTTTAATTGTGGCTATTAAGCCCATTAAATAAGCATGGTTTGCTTGAGTTTGAGAGTTTAAGGGTTTTTCCCCCCACAGTGCTGAGAAAGCAAGCGTTTGTGGAAGCTGCAGTTGCTGTTGCCTTTACATTCAGGTCACTCAAATTCTTCTCTCCCCCATAACCACATGCCTGAAAATAGGCTTCAGCCGGTGCCGATTGCAAAGGAAGTCCAAGACGCATTAGAAATTCTGGTGCAATGAGGGTACCCCCTCCAAAAAGACTGAGGCCTGCTTCGGTGTGTGCGGCCTGGCCGAGTGTGCAGTGTCCCACCATTATGGAGGGTTTTCCTTTCGCTGGAGAGAAGGAGCAGTGCCATTCATACGGGTGGCAGGTGTGCTCAGGCACACCTCAGCCGCCGACTCTGAGAAAGCCCCGTCCTCACAGGAGACCGCAGTCTGTCATAGAGGGAAATGCACTTGTACAGCTGAACCCAGTGCAACCACAACCAGTAAGACATAGACCTACCCAGACAGTTTATGAGAAGGATGGATTGTTAGCATTTTTACTGGCCAATGGCTGTAGCACAGTTCTGGCCCCGGGACAGTCTTCATTCTTTATTTAAGCTCTATCAATTTCTAGTGTAAACTGTATAAATAGTAGACAAGTATAAATTGGTCTATTTGGTTCATTATTCTATGGTTACTTGCAAACTAGAGACAAATAAAACACTGACCATTAAAGAAAGAGCCATTCGATCTAAAAATGCTAACATGCTAATCCTGTCTGTATAGTATTTGTGTTAGACTATGAATGCAATGTATTACTGAGAGCAGTTTTAACAAATTTAAATATTAGGACAGTAAAACATGGCTGTTTTCCCAAACACAGAAAGAGCCTGGTCTCTAAATTTCAAACCCGATGGTAAATCACCATTGAAAATTCTTTTTACTCTAGACTTAGGCTTAATCTGGGTCTAGGAAAATGGCCAAGATTTCAAAGAGGAGTTTCCCTGATGTATATATATTTTTAAAAATACGTTATGTTAAAGTCTAAGAATGTATGATACGTATATGTAGGGCTGTCACTATATATCACTATATATATGAATCACACATTTTAGGCTTTATTTTAAAAATATATAAAAAATTAAGCAAAAACAATCATGATATGGGTTCTTTAAGCAAGGCTGAAACCTGCATAGAGTCCTGTAGTGAAATGCCTGCGCTTTCCCTCAGTTCACGTGGGGCTGCTTACAGAAAATCAAAAATGTGTCGGCATTATGCAACTTCTCTTTAATGTTTGCGATTAGGATGTAGAGACTCTGCTGAGAAAAATGCATCACTGGTGAGGCTTCATCTGAACACACTCTCAAACATAACACTAACAGCTTGAAAATTAATCATATATTCATGCTTGCATTTTCTGATTATGAAGCTCCTACTAACTTTTTGCACTCTCATGAAGTAGGATTGTATTTTGGGATTTCTTGCATGTGCACTCCCACTGGCTATTCCACTTGTCTCCCTTTAAGTCATTTCCTGCTTTGATTCATCCACTCACTGGAAATTATTCAGAAGCTTACATGATATGTGTGGCTGCTAGCAGAGTTACCAAGGCCGAATATCTTTTTTGTAGCTTTGAAGGTGCATGGTGGAGAATGCACACTATCTCATTCTACCAATTGCATTTTAGGCTCTTTCTCGTCCCCTTGGCATGTCGCCTCGTGATCCTCCCTTTAAGGTGGTGCTCCAGAGGTGCCGTTCACTGCCACTTCCCCAGACTTCTTCCACCGGACTGGAGACTGGAGGCCTTCCAGAGCTACAAGCCCTACCAGGTCTGGTTTTACGCCTTGTATTTTCCATTAGTTGTTTAACCTTTAGAAGTTAGTCATTTTTAGTTCTGCAAATACAATTGCAATATAATGTATATAAATGGGCAGAAAATCAATATCCTTAGACTCCTTAGACTTAGTCTAGCAGCAGCACACACTCCAAAACCAGTTCTTATGTATGTATTTACTCTACCATTAAAACTCACTTTCCTTATTAATATGAATAGTAATGTTATTTTATTCAGCACTATTATTTTATTCAGTAATATCTTATACAGGGTTGATTAAAATACTAAAAGCTAGACACCAGAAGGTTTTTAGGTGTCTATTTCTTGTGTTTTCTGGGATGACCAAAAGTTATTAGATGATAAATAAAACGCTGTAATTGTCTAAGTAAATTATTTATCAGCGATTTAATTACTTTCAAATACAAGTAATTCTGTATGTTCATACCATACACTTCTAATATTTTTACAGCTTCCTACAAATGAGTTAGCACGTAGTAGTAAACATAAAAATAAACATAGTAGTGGTTAAGTAGTATCACCAAAACTGAATGCTTATATACATTAATCTTCCACAGAATTGCTATTATATGTTGGAAAACATTGATTCTACACTTACTTACTGGTATAAAGGGAAGCACAATATGACAAGCAATTCATTCGAACCTGGTATGATGTAAAACTTGATGTTTCAGCTGCTTTCCAGGTGACTTAATTGATCTGAGATGTCTAGTAGGCCCATCTAATAATACTGGAGTAATGTGTTCATACCTCTTTGTTTTTAATCATTCTGAATTAGGTGCAGGCATCTAATGATTCTTTGTGTAAGCCAATAAGTCAACTTCTACAATAACCTAACCTGCTGGACGAAAAAAGCCTTAATAAGCTTTTCTAGATCTGCTAGTCATTTACGTTTATATTTACCACATTTGGCGAACCTTCTCATCCAGAGTGAGGTACATGGGTGTTTTGTAGTTTTGTAGAAAAGACGTTCCTCACACCAGAGAACCTAGACTCGCATTAATAGATCTTTCTTGATCAATTTTGAAAAGAAGGTAGGTTAGTCTTACATTGTCCAAGAGAATGATGTGTTTAGAAATGCAGAAAAAAACAGTCATGTGATAAAAATACTTCAGAAATCATTTCAGCATCACACAGAGGAAATCTGTGTAATTAAAAGAAGTGGAAAAATCATGTGTCGCAACAAACCAAATAACCATAACACTCACCTTCATAACTTCCTCTCTTAAACATCAAAATAACAAAATTCAAATAACAAAATCCTACCTAGTATTAGATTTTGTTTCCTATGAAGTTTCTTTATGATATTTGCGTTAGTTTGACCAGAAACAGTCTTTTGGTCATTAGAAACAGACAGACCTTCATTAGAAGACCGTTTTTGTTACTGTCTTTTTAAGATATATGTAAATGTGTATAATTCTTTTTGGCTGCCCTGCATTATTTTAAAAGCAGTCGATACTGAAACACTTCTCAAACTTCTATAGGCAGGGCTAAACTCCTATAGGCTGAATAGACGGATATGTAAATGCATTGGTTTTCATGACATCACATCAAACAGGCTTAGCTCTTGGATTGGTTTAAGAAATTTCACACTCAGTATGTTCCCATGCTAATCAGTCTGTGTTCCAAAACAAATTTAACCCATGATTTGTAACGCTCATCCTCAAGGGTTCTCGTTAAATAATAATGACTAATTAGTATTACGACAATTCAAAGGTGCTTTACATACGTTGAAGTAGAAGAAAACAATCAAGAAAATATAGAATTTAAAAGAAAGTTCAGTTGTTTAAGGGAAAATAATAGAAGTAAAAACTACATTTTAAATAATTTAAAAACATATGAACAAGAGAATATAAATAAAGAATAAAGTAATAGAAGGGTAAAAAGTACAGTTGCTTTATTGGTCAGAAAGGCACAAGTGAACAGAAATGTCTTTTTTTTTGAAAATGTTTACAGTCTGTGCACATCTCACAGCTTCAGGAAGTTTATTCACTGCAGTGTAGTGCCTGAAAGCTGCCTCACCATGTTTGGCTCTGGTTAACAGGCTAGACTTCACTGATCTGAGGTAGGCCTGATTTTTTTTTTCAGCACATCGTAGGACCTAGCCCATCTAATAAAACTGGACTAATGTGTTTTTATTAATACTCTGGATGCAGGATTAGGAATTAGGTTCAGGCGTCTAATGATTTGTTCTGTAGGCCAGTGAGACTTTTCTAGATCTTATACAGTCATTTTCATTTACAGCATTTGGCAGACGGGGGTGGGTTGGGTGCAGTTTTAGTCCTCATAGAAAACATGTTTTTCAGTAAACCTAGACTAGACATTGAGTTAATATTACACCAGGGCCCTATAGACAACTTTTTTGCAAAGTTTGTGTTAGTTCAGTTTGACATGAACATGTAGTTGGTAGTAAAGACTTTGGTCTGCAGGATTGAGACAGAGATGGTCCTGGCAATTCTAGCGATTAGAGGACTTTTGTTTCACCACTTTGGTGCCAAAACTGAGAAGAGTCTTGATGTATACCTCTGGCTTTTGAGAAGTAAGGCTGTGCTTAAAGCTCTAAGAGGGCAAGCAGCGAAATGTGGTCTGATCAGTGCTAAGAAAGAGCTTGATCATTTTTGGCTTTGTATGCAAGCATTAGAGTTTTAAATCTAATGCGAGCAGCCATGGGAATCCAGTGAAGGATCATCGGTAGTGGATTGGTTTGTGAAAATGTTGGTGTATTGAAGACCAAATGTGCTGCTGCCTTATAAATCAGCTGAAGAGGGCTGGCAACCTTCAGAGGAAAACCAGTCAGAGGGACGTTGTAGTCCAGTACTTTGAGATGTCAAATGACTGAACGAGTGTCTGAGTGGCTTCAGTGGTGAGGAATGGATTCATTCTCCCTTTGTTATAAAGTCCCTAGATTTTTTTTAGCTGTGTTTGTTATGGATTTAATACAGCTATTAAAACTACATTCTTAGTCAATTTGGACTCCAAGGGTCTGCACTTCTGGTTTTGTGTTTAAAGTGTCAAAACTGAGATAAGGAGTCTTCATTACAACCCTTGGGTTGTTGTCCTCGTTCAACTGGAGGACATTAAGACACGTTCAGTTATCAATAAGCTCAATGTATTTACACAAACATTCTATTGGACTGTGGTCATCAGGGGAACAGTTGATCTAAGTACTATCTGCATAACTATGATAGGCAACTACAATGTGTATACAGTTTGCAGCCTTAAATGAACACACACACACACACACAGCAAATGTTCCACCTGTATTTACTCAGTGCAACTTATAATATCCAAGTGAAAGATATGATAACATTTGATAACCACCTTTTGTTTTAATTGCAGTCTATTGGGGTACTTCACTCCCTATTTTACACATCTGTGCAATATTTGGCCTCTCTTCTTTACAGAACCATTCAAGCTCCGTCTATTTGGATGGTGACCATTGGTAAACTGCAGTCCTCAAGTCATTCCTCAGATTTTCAATAGGGTTTCTATCTGGGCCTCACCTTTTCATCTTTTTCTTACTCATAAACTGTGTGGTTAGTTTTGCTGTGTGCATTGGGTCATTCTTTTTCCACTTGGCCTCAGAATCTTCAAGGTGTGTTTTGGCAAAGCTTGTTCGAAACTTAATGTGGCAAAATGTTTTTTCTTGTAAACCTCTTATATGAGTCCACAATGACCACTGTTTGCCATAAATTCCTATATCTGCTCTTGGTAGCCTCTTTGACCAGTTTCCTCCTTGCTGTTCCATGCAGTTTGGAGGGACGATCTGACAGGGAGGGTCCTAGTAATACCAGACACTTTCCACTTCTTAATTACAGACTGTGCTCCTAAGTATAATGCCTTGGAACTGTCAACAATCGGTGAATATTCTGATTTGGGTGATCCTTTTCTATACTCACTGTATGATTAGATTTAAAACTCTGGACTTTCTTACCAAGTGCTCCCGGTCTGTCAGACTGGAAAAGCTCCTCTATGCCCTTTCGCCCATGCCTGTCAACCCAACCATGAATCAAACATTAATTGTTAAATTGATAAAATGGTAAGATTTTGGGCTCATATCTAACAATGATGATGATGCATACAAGGAAGAGGCTCAGAACCTGACATGGTGTGCCACCAACAACCTGGTCTTAAACACCAAAAAAAGACCAAGGAATTCTTTGTGGACTACAAAACCACTCCCAGTCCAGTACCCATCAAATCTGAGGATGTGGAGAGAGTCTCCAGCCTCTATGAAATTTCTGCATACTCTTGCTTCTATTTGTAATAAACTATTTGAAATAAACTTTTTATTCCCTTAGTTTAGCTCTTACATTTCTTGATGGCACAGTCTCATT
This sequence comes from Brachyalestes nurse, assembly GCA_037974405.1. Classification (NCBI taxonomy): domain Eukaryota; kingdom Metazoa; phylum Chordata; class Actinopteri; order Characiformes; family Alestidae; genus Brachyalestes; species Brachyalestes nurse. Next base: position 20,486,930 of record JBBPCY010000032.1, on the reverse strand, counting down.
GGCACACTTCGCTACATCTTGAAGTTTCTGGGAGTCACCATTATGGAGGATCTCTCCTGGGCAAAGCACAACAATGACCATACTTTCTGAGAAGACTCAGGAGAGCTTACCTCCCCCAGAAGCTAGTGATCAACTTTTGCAGATGCACAATAGAGAGCATCTTTACTAACGGCATGGCAGTCTGGTGTAGCAGCTGCTCCCAAGCTGCCAAAAAAGCCCTGTGGTGTGTTGTAAAAACAGCACAAGACATTATTGGCACTGAACTGCCATCACTTTAACACCTACACAAGATTTGCTCGGTGAGAAGGGCCAAAAACATCATCAAAGACATCACTCATCCTGGACATAACTTGTTTAAGCTCCTTCTGTCATTCAGGCACTTCAAATTAACCTGCACATGCACAGACAAAAAAATAGCTTTTTCCCAACTGCCATAAACCTGCTGGAGTCTGATACCTCTTCAGTCGGAGAAAACATCTCTCTGGACATGTACAATAAGCTACGTTGGTCATGTGCAATTTGGTAATGTGCATATAGTAACGTGCAAAAATTTTTTAGATAGCTACACACTTGTGCAGTTATAATCTGACCTTGTTACTTAATAACACTGCATATAGCGTCTTACCAATATTTGTACATATTTGTACCTAAATTTTGTTTTGCACTGATTTCTTTATCTTAAATTGTTACTTTCATTCCTTTCTTATGCCTCAGCGCACCTCTGGAGTTGTCAGAAAAGTAATTTTGTTGTGCTACATGGTGACACTAAATAAATGCTTGTCGCCCTGCTGGATTTGGCCGAGTGGGAACATGTAAACATTAAAGAAATGTGTTACAAGAACCGATCCTTGTCGGATCGCACATGTCGGGGGGTTGCTCAAATATATACACTATGTGGACAAAAGTATTGGGACACCAGCAGGGACTTTAATTACATTGCGTTTTAATATATAGAGCTTAATATGGAGTTGGTAACCCTTTTGCAGCTACAACAGCTTCCACTCTTCTTGGAAGGCTTTCCAAGATTTTGGAGTGTTTCTGTGGGAATTTGTGTCTATTCATTCTGTAGAACGTTTACGTGGGCCAGCCAAGTTCTTCCACACTGAATTCATCCAGCCATGTCTTTATGGAGCTTGCTTTGTGCACTGGGGCACAGTCATGCTGGAATGGAAAAGGTTCGTCCCCAAACTATGTCCACAAAGTTGGAAGCATTGCAGATTACCCTTCACTGGAAGTAAGGGGCCTAGCCCAAACCCTGAACAACAGGTGTGTCCCAATACCTTTATTCATTTAATATAGCTGCCAAGTAGAACAAAAAGACCCTTAGATATTATTTTAACCAATTTAGTTGTTTCAGAAAGCTACCCAGTGTTTGAAGTTGTCTATGGTCAGCTGTGTCAAAGTCAGCACTAAGGTCTGAATTTGAGTTTAGGCAGATGTCATTTAGAACTAAAGCAGTCTTTATTCTGTGGTGTGGTAGAAATCTTGGTGGGGATTCATCAAAGCACCTTTTTGTTCATAAAATAGCGAACACAACCCTAATAACTTATAAAAGGTGTAGATAGAAACTGTAGTTCTGAGCAGTGGGATTGTTCTTTTTTAAGAGAAGCTTAACAACTGCCGTCTTTAGTTTTTTGCAATAAATGAAAGTTTCCAACTCATACATTGTTGGCTACATGATAAATGTCTGTTAATATCAGTTTTAATGGGAAACCTTGTACAAAATTAGGAAGGAAATCACAATAGAAGGTTTTACACTAATGGTCTCAGACTCTTTGTCACCACTGTATCCTTCCACTAAATCCTGCATTTGAATCGTACTGTATAATAATGAACACGCCAGAGCATTGATGACTGATTTGCTTGTTTTTTATCATTTCATGTTCTTGTGTTCCACAGCTGGGTGTGTCCAGCAGTCAGCCACCGTCCGTCTACGGAATGGCAGCACGAGGTCCAGTCGGAGGAAACTGCTCAGGCCTGGTTCTGGACCACTACAAGTGAATATGGTGAGTGATCCACATTAGCGCTTTCAATATCTAATTCATTTGCCTACAGCTATGGGCTCCCGGTCTGCGTTTCAGTTTTCAAAGCAATATCTAACGCAATGAGAAACTTTGAGACAGAAAATCACAAACTCTTAAGATCTATTGCAGTAGACTCATCATACTGCATTATAGTGAGGTTTCATCATAATATTATCCACATAGAACGGAACAGGCTCTTTCTTCTGTGTAATGGATTAAATGAACTGAGTTTAATTCACCAGGGGAACCTTTTGAAAGGCTGTTAGTGCTTCAGGTATTAAAAATAATATGCTTCATAAACCTTTACCACTATTGGTATCATTACATTTTTATATCCTAATGAAGTTTTCAAAACATCAGGTTATTTGGCCCTTTTTTAGAATTTAGCAACAGCTGTTTAATTTTGCCCTTAGATTTATATTGGATGAAAGCTTAAATTAAACATGCAGTATATAATTTTAAGTTTCACTTAAAAGACCAGAGCTTACTGTGACCCTTTTAATTATTTTCCTTGGGATTTAAGTGGAAATGTTCAATTCACACTGAGTTACAAAGAGCCTCTTGGCCTGTAGACACGTGTGCCAAAGATGCACGTTAAACACAAATTTTATTTTCCTTTCTTTCTTGTTATTGCTTCACAGTCACCTGATTATGAAGGCGAATGTGAGTTATGAGGCGGGTGATTGCTGCCTCATCAGGAGGCTCTGTTACTATGATTTGCAGGTGCTTGTTTTCTTACTGATTCTATCTTTGGAAAAACCCATTTGCCTGAGAATGAAAGCAGCGAGAGCACGAGAGAGAGAGAGAGAAAGAGAGAGAGAGTTATAAAGAGAAAATGTGTGGGTGCGAGACTGTGGATGCATGTGTGCTTGTAAATTGAAGCTTCAGACCAGGCCTGAATACAGACAACAAAGGCTGCAAAATGAGAATGAGGGCAATATGAACTAATAGCTACTACAGGCTTTGATACAGAAGCTTACCATTAGAGTTGTTGTCTATTATGTTAGTAATGCATAATACGTATTTTGTATCATTATTAATGTATAGTTATTTAAATATAATATGAATATTTGGGCAGTTAATTGAGTATTAATATTGTGTACTGGACTTCCAAAAACCATAAGGATAATTTGCAATATGTATTCATGTGCATAGTTAGTCATTTTTTACCTAAACAATTCAAAAAATGGATGTCCACAAACGTTTTTACTTCCTTGCAACCAAATTTCGTTTCCGCGTAGTATTAATATGGCTTTATAACATCTAGATGTATTTAATTGTGCATAAAAAACGAAATACAAAGGCTGAAAAACCACTTTGTGTAAGTAAAAATATTTTAGTGGTACATTTTCCCAATAATGATTATTTTAATTTCCGTGAAACCTTTTTTCATAAGAGCGTGTTAATATTTGTTGAGTAAATATAAATGACTGGTTTACTGTTATATTATGTTTCATAGGTAGCTGTTTGTACTATGTTGACCCTACTGAGTGATGCCTATTTAGCCTATTTTTCACTGGGTTTAGTAAGTTGCAGCTTTTAATGGCTTGGTTTGTTGTCATGGACTAGATGATGTCACTTGGTTCTATGTGTCTAGAAAACATGTTAATCTTTGTCCTAATCCTAACCTCACACACAGAAATGCATGAAGGGAAATCATAGTTAAATTAACCATTATGTAGGTTGATGTGAGATTATGTTCCCAAATCAGACTGTTTAAGCTACACTCTTTACAAATTATCCTTAGGGTTTCTTGGTTGTTTAGGACAAATTTTGGAGTATTTCAGTATTGTCAGTATTCAGAGTAGACTAGGATTTGGCAAGGTTCCTTGAGTTTTTTTGAAGTTTTTACATTTTTTTCCCCCTGAGAAATCAATGACATGAACTAGATGGTGGTCTAGGTAACACCCTGTATGTACCTTTTACCCATGAATGTGTTTAAAATACATTTTAGGCCAAAACCGTCTTTAAACTATTGCAAACATTATAATAGCTTTGGGTAAGGTTGCTTTTAGAGGAACTAAAGGCTTTGGACGTCTGGTTCCTATCACTGCTTCTGTGAAGCAGTTGAAAAGTTTCTCTAGAATAGAGCATAAATGTCTTTGTTTAGATATTAACGACAATTTAGCAAAACGTCTGAAAAAATGTTGCAACTTCCCTAGATTCCAAAATGTATAATTAGAGAAAAATAAAGTAAAAGGTCAGAAAAAAAGCTAAACTAAATAGGTGCTATCAAGCTCCGCTTCTTTTTCTGTATCAGGCCAGAATCTCCTCACGCAGAATGCCCAGTAGTTACCACTATGGTTTTCTAAATCAAGGAATTGTGACTGCTTTACTAATGTCATTATGGAATGTATTTTTTTTTTTCCATTTTTGTCTGAACATAATTCCACCACATCGCGTGTTAAGCTTGAGGCTGTGGAGATGAACTCCAGTGTTAATTAAACTAACGATAAGGCCACTGCAAACATTAGTCTTGCATTAAAGCATGCTGTAACTTTTCTGTCAACTTTGGCTCATGTGTAAAAATAGGACTGCTTTGCTTGCACTATTGTGGTAGAATTCTGTTCCTCTCTCAGAGTAAATCGAGGGCAGATATTTAAGTTTTTTGTGTGTGTGTGTGTGTGTGTTAGTTTTTTTTCTAATCACATTACGCAACACCACATATTAACATATGAGTCATCGAGACACAGTATGCAGAGAGTCAGTGGATCAGGAAGTGTATAGCTGGCCTCTCTCCACGTATGTGCCACTGTAATCATACTTGGCCTAGATGTTGAGCTTCTTCTCACCTCCAAACCCAGAGCCCCTCTTCAATTCTCAAATTTAAATGAATTCCCTACGCCAAAAGGAAATGAATCATAAAACAGAAAAGGATGAATCCTAGCAGTCTTGAAGGCATCATTCTGTCACACAGATTTGACAAGCATATTGTTCTGTACTCCTTTTAGCCTTTCTTACAACCTACCCTGCTTCACTAAAAGAGATATCTCTTCAGTTCAGCTCATTCTGCAAATGCCTTGATATAGAACCTGTGCAGCTAATGCGTCAGACTAGTGTGGTTATTCGAATGCATACTCCTGTATTTCCCTCTTGAAAAACACAAATATACAGCCATGGAAGAAATAAGAGACCACTTCTCCCTTCTTTCTGTTCACTGCAGTGTGTGTGTAAAATGCAAAGGTTGCTATTCTTTTATGAACTATTGCAGTGTGAGCTGTGTAAAACATAAGAAATGCCTCCATATGTGTTGTAAGTGTTTGTATAGCAGCTATTCTATGTGCTGTATTCCACCAGCTTCACTCCTGATTCAGTTTCTGATGGGAGGAAACACATGCACACACTACGCTCTTAACATCACTGTTTTAATTATTGCAGTTCTAAAACAATGTAAGAGTGTTGTGTAGTTTAACATTTCCAAGGTATAATTAGTTATTTATGTATTATTTTTAATTTTCTCCAAACATTTTTAGTTTGGAATTTTGAATCAAGTGTGGTCAATAGTGTATAAAACAATAGTGACATGCACATTTTACATAGACACTCCCACAAATGACAAAATCAACAACCAGAAAAAAAAATGATGCAGTCTCTTATATTTTTCCATAACTGTTTTGTGAATGCTTGTCTACTTTATTAGAAACACAGAACTCTTACTGGCTATGTTACATAAATTGGTTTGGTTCAGAAATGCAAAGTTGCAGGTCCTTGTGTAAAATAGGGAAAGAAATTGTTTATGCTTCAGCCATTAGTGGCAGTAAGATACCTTCACACATTTGCCCACTGGTACACCATGCAAATTTGTTTTGACTGTGTATTGTGATAGGTGGGTTTGCAGTCCACTAAACTGCAAGCTTCTAGCATGTGGTTTTCACTAGGGGTGTAACGATATATCGCGGTACGATATGTATCGTCGAGTTTTGGCGATACATTTACGGTATGACGGCAGTTTAACCCTTTAAGCGGCAGGGTGTTTTTTTAAAGCTGGATTTTGACATCAATATTTCAAAAGCTTGTAGCTTAAAAAGGGTTTAAGATATAGACTTACTGTAAATTAGAAAAATGTTATGTGAAGTATAAATTTACTTACGTAATTTGCATATTGTGACATCATTATAACGTTTATACACCAACCGGCTCATCAAAGTGCTTGATCCAGTCCTGATACACTTCCTGGTTTCTCAAATAAACCAAGCCACCATTATCATTGCTATTGCCAGCCCTATTCAGATCCAGATCACCACTGCTGCCTCTTAAAGGTTATTTATTAAACCTTGAAATGTGTATTGTATGTACAACAAAGAAAGTTATCGAAATTTGTTAATGTTTTTAAAATAAATCTGTTTCATTTTTAAATTTCATTCAAAATATCGAGATACATATCGTATTGTGAACCCAATATCGAGATAATACCGTATCGTGACCTAGGCATATCGTTACACCCCTAGTTTTCACAGTTTGGTATGGGCAGAAATGATTGTATATTGTGCAGTATTTTTACTGTAGTGAAGTTCCTTTGAGTTTGGTGTTTAGCAGAGAAACTATTTTCTGAATCTTACTCCTGGGTGTCTTTTCTGATATTGTTTCAGTATGGGCCACTTTGCCAGTTCGTGGATTTAGTAGTCTATACAACACATTGTTAAGGGCTGTGATGACAGAACAGATTAACCCTCTGGGCTTCCTGTGGGACATTTTTGTCCACTTCACTCTCTTTTTTTTTTACCTTTTTTGCTGTGTTAATGCATATGGAATGAAACTTCCCAAGGGTCTGGAGTTATTTCAGATCTTTACATTTTTAACTTCAGCTCAGTAAATATATCAATAATATGCTCTGTACATCCAATTGTAACACTTGACTCCCTTGTGGACACTTTTGGCCAATTAAAACCCATAAAAACTACATTTTTAATTCCTTGTTATTTACACTATTAAATCATACAATTTAGGTTTAGGTTTAATTCTAAACTCAGCACTTGAAAAATGTAGTTTTTAGTGTTTTCTTCCAGATTGTCATTTATCCATTTTTGGCCAAGCGAGCAATTTTTTATAATAATCTTAGTTTCCAATGATGGCTTACTGCACTCCAACAGAGCAAATGAATGGCACAATTCTGAAATAGATGTGACCTCAAGGATGTCAGATAATGGTTTTGTGTTTTTGCATGAAAAAAAATTCAGTGTTAATACGTTTTCCAGATTTGTTCCATTTTTGGCCCCAGTAGCATTGAGAGTGGCCATTTTTGAGGTTGTTTACTAACAAGTGCATTGTGCAAACAAACTGGTATTTGAAGGATAATAAACAACACCAAAGGAATAGATATTTGATACTTATGAGGAGAACTGATGTTGCAAACTTTATGTAGTAAAAATAGCAAACAAAAAAATATAAAATCATATAAAAATTATAAATATATGGCCATTATATAAAATATATAAAATTGCTTGCTTGGCCAAAAATGGATAAATGACACAATCTGGAAGAAAACACTAAAAACTATATTTCTCAAGTGTTGAGTTTAGAATGAAAGCATTTTAACCTAAACTGTATGATTTAACAGTGTAAATAACAAGGAATGTAGTTTTCATGGGTTTCAATTGGCCAAAAGTGTCCACGAGGACGCTGAAAGTATAGTAAAAGCGAGGAGGGACCGAGGGTTAAGATCAGCATTGGCTGGTATGTTTATATATTTGGAGTGATAGGACAGTCGTGTGTTTGGATGGAATCTGATACAAATTACAGTTGAAAAGTCCATTAACTTACAACTCATGCTTCATAAGAAACGCTGAAATCAATCATCAGTAACACGAGCTGGAAGGTTTGAACATGCCTGCCTTTCATTAGAATGTAACCTAGCAGTTTGAGATTGTTCTGATTATTTTCTCTAATTATTCAGATTCCTCTGCCATCTCGGCCACACTGGTACCTGCTGTTTGGAGCAACAGAGGAGGAGATAAAAGATGTCTGTATCACCACCCTGAAGCTGTACACAAGAAAAAAAGTAAGGCTTTTTTCTCTTGTCTCCATGCCTATGTAGTATTTCATTGACCATTTCTTTATATATGATCAAGTCAGTCTTCCCACATTTGGCTTGTTTCTGGTCAGCATTTACCATTACCTTGCTTTGCTGATGTTATGTCTTTGGTGGTCCCCCAGCCGAACTATGATTTGTTGGAGCGTGAGGTGGAGAAGAGGAAAGTAGCTTTGCAGGAGGCTAAGCTGAAGGCTAAGGGACTGAACCCAGATGGCACGCCTGCCCTTTCCACTCTAGGTGGTTTTTCTCCTGGATCAAAGCCATGTAAGGCCACCAGTCTTCATGTTCCTTTATTTTGCTTTATTTAATGAGCACCATTGAGTTAGCTTTATCTGATGTTTCATTGTGAACACTGGTGTGAAAAGTGTTTGTGTTAAAGATGAATGTTACTTGTAACAGCTTCCCCTGTGGTGAAGATTGAGGAGAAATCGCCAAACCCTCAGGTCGTAAAGACTATGAAGAAAGAATCTGAGGATCGGCCCCAGGGCTCTAAGAGTCCTCATAACGGGTGAGTACTTTAAATAAGAGATGTTTTTCCCGGCACATCTTTGTCAGCTTTGAGGAGCTTAAAGAACACTGCATTGTTCTGAAGTGTCACATACACTTGTGTTGTGATAGTTGGCTTAAGTGTTCCTGTCTTCTTTCCAGGCTCAGGAAGGAGAGTAAATTAGGTCGAAACAGCAGGAGCGGGAGTCGTTCTCGTTCCAGAACTCGTTCACGGTCCAGGTCACGCTCTCCTAGGCGACAGTAAGTTGGGGTTTTTTTGTTTGTGTTTTTTTTCTTCTCCACACTAATGCTTGCCCACACATCATTCTTATGAAGGACTTGTGGAGCTCAAACCCAGAGCTCATTACAGGCACTTTTCCATAGGTGTGTAGGAACCATACTGAACAAACCTAACCCAGCTAACGTATTAGCAATGTCCTGTGCAGACAGTAAAAAAAAACCAATTGCCTTTTCCACCTGTTTAACTTTTTCTGACCAGTCAGAAAGCAGTGATGCAGTCAGCTTGGCTGCGGCCTGCTTTTGGCCCTGGCGTCAAGCGGTTTAGGTTCGGGTTGCTTTATTTGTATCGGAAAAACATTTGTTTGTGGTACAGCGCAGTTCCTTGTGTGCTTGGAATGGCAAACCCTAAGTCTGCTTCACCTTGATCTTCAGTGAACTGCACAGACAGTTTTGACTGACTTCTGCTTTAGTTACATCTGCATATTCTCTGGCTTGACCAAAAATGGCTTTTCTTTTCCTCTTAGTTACAACAACCGCCGCAGTCGCTCAGGCTCTTACAGCTCGCGCTCGCGAAGTCACTCGCACAGTCGCAGTCCATCACCACGACGACATGCCAACCATGGTCCCCCTTCTCCTCTCCTGCCACACTTAAAGTCCAAGCAGCGCTCGGATGAACTGAAGCTCCACAGTCGCCACGGCCATAAGAGGAAGCGCTCACGCTCAGGCAGCAAACCTCGGGAACGTGAAAGAGAGCGGGACAGAGAAAGGGAGAGAGAGCGCACCTCGTCTGACCTGAGCTCCAAAAAGCACCGGCACGAGAGGGGCAGCGGCAGTGGGGGGCACCACAGAGACCGGCGGGAGCGATCACGGTCGTACGAACGCTCGCACAAGAGCAAACACCACAGCAGCAGCCACTCGAGCCACAGCCGCCATCGACGTTAAGACGAGCTGTCCCTGTGCGTGTTTGGATTTGTGCGTTGAGTAGTCAGAGTTGCAATGAGATCAATTTGACTACAATCTCCCTCGTTTTACTTTTGAGTTTTGTTTTGTTTTGGTTTGGTTTTTGTTTTTTTGGAAAATCTTTTAGTTCAAATGTAAAGTGAAAGACTTGAAATACATATTTACAGTGTAAAGTTTAAATGCTGACGTATTGCAAAGAATGCTTTGATTTATAAAAGCATCCTTTTGTTGAAAGTGCGGCGGGGTGGGAAATGTTAATTTAAACATGCTTTCAGGAGATACATCCAGTACTTTGCACGGGTATAGTTATATTTACGGAAAACCGTTTACTCAACAGACAAAGTTTCCTTGAGACAGACCATATTTTTTTACAGGATGCAGACTTTTTTTTCCCCCTTCAATTGTGGTGACTTTGTGACACTGATTTTAGTCTGCACGTGTTCATGTCGGATTTTTACTCAATAAAAAAGTGACCTATACCAATTGCAACTTTACCTTGGTGTGTCTGCTCTCTGCAGTAGGGTGAGCAATTTTCAGTTTTAGAAATGGTATTCACTTCAGATTTAACGACTGCAGTACTTCAGTTTCATTCAGAAGATCTCAGACCACCTGCTGGTTCAGTTTCACTGTTGTAACAGGTACTATCAAATTACATCACCACTGGAGCTTGTCTAGAACAGTATGAACTACATGGTTATCTGATGCAACAAATGCTCTTATTTAATGTGATCTTAAACTGTTTACCAGATAATTTACTGGATGGCCTAGTGGTTAGGACGTTGGCCCTGCAATCAGAAGGTTGTGGGTTCGTATTCCAACTACTAGTGTCACCACTGAGCAAAGTACCGTACCTACACACTGCTCCCCGGGCGCCCCTCATTGGCGGCATCCCAGTGTTTCACTTGGTGAATGAGTTAAATGCAGAGAAACATTGTTCACATTATGCTGTGCAGTGTTCACGCTTGACTTAAAGGATTAACCTGATCCATCGGGGCATTTAATGTAAATATTATACAGACCTATAAATGGCATCACCCATGTGCAACGAACCAGCAATAAACCACGCCCCCCCGGTCGGCTCCCCCCGGATACCGTGGTTTAGTTCGCACACTGGGCATGAGTTACATTAAAAACCAGTTCACACTGAAAAAGAACTAGTACAAGATCAGTTCATTCAAATAAAAATGAACTAGTTCACGTTCATAGTTAATTTTATTAAAATTTTGAACCAAGTTCACAGCTCAAACTAGTTCACGTTCGTTCATTCGGGTTTTTTTTTTTTTTTTTTACATATTCAATACAACATCCTTCTATCTGAACCTTCTTGAATCTTCTGTCATAGCACTGAACAATCACAGACATAAGTTACATTAAAAACCAACTACATTATACATTCTTTGGCACATTATAGTGTAAATGTTATGGTTTGAGTGATGCCAATTAGATTAAACACATTTTGAACTCTATTACATTATAATGTAAATGTTTACATTGTACATGTTATAGCTTGACCAATGCTAACGCTGCATTCATGATCTGGGACAAAGTGGCGGGAAACCATTCGGATCCATTTGAACATCTGAACTCAAGGTTCTACTTGGTGATGTCTTTTAATAGAACTAAACAAACACGTTTTTATCTTTTCATGGACACTTTCAAGTGGGTAGTTGTGAGTTGTTTTTTTAAATAAAACTCCAAACGCTTTTAAAATAAATAGCACCTCTTTAAGATAAGAAGCAGCATAATTTATAAAAACTATACAATATATCAATATAGAAAATGTTAC
>JBBPCY010000032.1:20460768-20475303 GCA_037974405.1 Brachyalestes nurse | reverse complement strand
AGTAGCAACTCTCAGGTACCCCTGAGCAAGGTACCATCCCCACACACTGCTCCCCGAGTGCTGTGTTCCTGGCTGCCCGCTGCTTCGCTTGGTGAATGGGTTAAATGGAGAGGAAGAATTTTGTGCTGTTCACACTGTGTACTGTGGTGTGTTCACATATGACAAAATGGTCACTTCACTTAATGGCAGCTATTTTTAGTGTCATTATTTTTATCTGGCACTTTGATGGCACTTATTATTCACTATTTTCTTATAAGAGAGGTTACTTTTATTTCTGTTTAATTACACAGAATATATAGCACTTCTTGCATTTTCTGTCACGGACGGATTATTTCAATAGGGAACAGGATGTTCAGCATTTACTAAATAGAGAAAAAGAGCTTGTTAAGGGAAGCAAATAAACATACACTGCATGGACAAAAGTATATATAAAACAGGGACTTAAATGAAATTGCACTCAAATACATAGACTTAAATACGGAGTTGGTCCTGCCTTTGTAGCTATAACAGCTTTTACTCTTCCTGGAAGGGTTTCACAATATTTTGAGGTGATTCTGTGGGAATTTGTGTCCATTCATTCTGTAGAGCATTTATGAAGTCAGGCACTGATGCTGGATGAGAAGGCCTGGCTTACAGTCTCCATTCCAGTTCATCCCAAAGGTGTTGGATGGGGTTGAGGTTTCTCTGTGGGTCAGTCAAGTTCTTCCACACTGAACTCGTCTGACCATGTCTTTACGGAACTTGCTTTGTGCACTGGGGCGCAGGCATGCTGGAATAGAAAAGGTTCTTCCCCAAACTGTGTCCACAAAGGTGGAAGCAATGTCTTGGTATGCTGAAGCGCTAAGTTTGCCCTTCACTGGAGCCTTGTCCCAACCCTGAAAAGTTGGTGTGTCCCAATACTTTTGTCACACCAAGACACACCAAGCAGGAAAGCAAGAATTCAAACAGGAATGGGCAGAGCATTCAGACAGAGCACGGGTCAAAGTTACCAGCAAAGTTCAGTATACTCACAGAAAACAATACTTCATAAAGTATGCAGGGCCACATACAGAGACAGACAGCCATTCACGCTCATATTCCTACCTAGGTGCAATTTAGTGTGCTCAATTCACCTATCCCCAATGCACGCATGTTTTTGGTGGTGGGAGGAAACCGGAGTTCCTGGAGAAAACCCACGCGGTCACGAGGAGAACACTCAAACTCCACACAGAAAGACCCTGCGCCCGACCCGGGAGTCGAACCCAGGACCTTCTTGCTGTGAGGCAACAGCGCTGCAAGTTGTGATGACTACCTTATTTTTTAAACTGTTTCATAAATTGTTAAATACACTGATCAGTCATTACAAAATTAAAACATCCTGCTTAATGTTGTCCTGTCAAAATAGCTCAGACACTTTACAAGACCTCTAAAGGTTCCGTGGTATCAGTCACCAAGACGTCAGCAGCAAATCAAGTCCTGTAAGTTGTAAGGCGGGCCTCCATGGATCAGGCTAGTTTGTCCAGCCTGTCCTACAAATGCTTGATTGAAAGGAGACCTTGAACTCTTTGCTACATTCCTTAAACTGTTCCTGCTGCAGCGCATTATGTTCTGACACCTTTTTATTGTAGCCTTTTAACTTTTCCAGCAGTTTGAAGTAGCTCTTCTGTGGAATCACAGAAAATGCCGTGAGCCAGTTACCTAGCATCACCATTTGGCCCTTGTTGCTTTGATCTTTACGCTTTGCCATTTTCCCTCCTGGATTGAACTTGACCCAGCTAAAAATATACAGCTAAGAGCGGTTTGGTGGTCATTAACTGACTAACAATAAAGGGCCAGATAATAGCTCATGGCTTGGCAACGTAGGTGGATTTCAACAAGTTGTTAAAAAAAAGTACTGTAGAAACATGCATATAAAACTGAACTACTGATGCAGTATTGTGCAAAATGCTTAAGCCACCCCTCATTTCTTTTTTCATTATTTTCTTTTGGCATATTGAATAGATTCAGTTTAAAAAATGTTTTACTGTGACAGGCTGCAAAGTGCCTAACGATACAAGGTGCTTAGATAAATGTTTTCCAACCTCTCAGCATTCAGCACCACCAGTATACTGATCACCGCCTGATCATCTGGAATCATCTGCTCCTGTTACTTCCTTGGTTCAGGCCTTATGTTAGATGGTCTTGTTATGCTTGATTGATTCAAATGTAGGTCACTATGTGTCATAACAAAGAAAAACATTCCTCTGAAACTGGTCAGGTTCAGGCAGATTGAAAATTAGGGTCTTGGAAAGTCCTTCAGGAAGCCTGGAGAACTGTTCCTGAAGACTACATTAAAAAATATGAAGATGTGTTGAAAATGAAGATATAAGCAGAAAAAGGAATTAAGACTTTTGAGGTAGTTCAGGTATTTGTTTATTCCTTAGTTGCACTGTTTTTATATAAGATTACACATTTTTTTCTAAACCAAAACAAAATATGGTAGCATAGACTCATTAGACATAAAATATGAAATCAAAATGGCACTGAACCTGTAAATGGTATCAATATGTGTATTGCTATGTCCCTACCAATAGAGAGGGCTGTAGTCTCTAGCTATACACAATCACAATCAAGATGGACCCTAATGTTAATTTTGACCAGATTCCTATCCCTTTGAATGTTTAGTGACTTTTAAATCAGAAACTTAAAGCCACGTTAAATTCTAAAAACATATTTGAAATCACTGGTATCACCTTATAATAAAGTAAATAGTAAATGTTTTTTCAGTCGGATTTTTATGGCATGAAACGTTTCTGTGAAAAAGGTGCCATGTTGAGCATTACAAGCTTTCTCATGCATTTTTCATTCAGTGATTATCTCCTCCTCCGTTATAATGTCTCTGATGGACCTATAAAGTAGCAAGTCATTTCAGTCCTTGTACTGTATAATGGCTAATATATTAGCTTTTGACTTCAGGAGCTTTAGACTTTAGACTCATTGTGGTCTATTAGAATGCCACTTAAACCCTGTCATTTCAAAGCCTGTGAGTGGCTGAGGGAGTGCTGTGGTAATGACTTTGTGGAAATGAACAGTTAATGAGGTTAACTGAGGTTGTGCTGCTGATTTATAGCAGCTGCATGGAGGATGAATGCATAACTTATTAGTATAATCTTTAAATTATACATTTATAAATACATTAAACTTCAACGTTACAAATGACAGAATATCTTGCCTTGTACTGTAATGTCACCTTGTGCAATGCTCTTTTAAAACCTGCTCAATTCGGAGCCAGCCAGAACCAAGGACTACCCAAACACCAATAAAAGAAATTAAGGTTGTCTAATTGTGACACTGCCATGACATTTTACATACTTTCTTAATATCACACTCCCTTTTTTCATGCAGCTGTTTTCATGCCTCATGGGAATGGTAGTGTTCCATATGTTGCATAGTGATTTATGCGGCATAGTCATGTCAAGTCATGCTCACTACTCAGTTCAACTTAACGAAGTCATCAGCTTCCAGTCCTGGAACAGTCAACAATCTGATATAGAAATATAGAAAGTAACTTGAGCTAATGCACAACTGCCTTCAGTATTTCAGCTTTTCATTATTCCAAGCTACCTCCATGGACAGTATGGAATGGTGGTGGTAGCCTAGTGGGTAAAACACTTGCCTGTGAACCCGATGACCACAAAGTAGTAGGTTCAAACCCCAGTTTTTACCATTGTGTTCTTGAACAAGCCACTTAACCCGCAGTGGCTGCAGGGGGACTGTCCCTGTAACTAATGATTGTAAGTGGATAAACTGTCAAATGTCACTTAAACATACCTCAACATGAAATACACGATGCTATGTACAGAATGCTGGGTATAAATACTATGTATAAGTAACACAGTTAGTGAAATCTACCGACACAAAAGGTAGTTTGGAGTACGTTATTACGCTTAGTAGAGATCAGTAGTGATATTAAGTAATAAAAAGTAACGTTGACATAAGTAGTGATATTGCACATGAAGACTACTGCACTTAAGATATTGCACAAAAATATGGGCGTTAAAAGACACATATATAGATTTAGAGGTGAATATCAGCCACACATGTACTAAAGTCCTCAGATATTGTAGTACAGGGGGTCCTCGGGTTACGAAACAGTTCCATTCCTATGACAGTGATGTAACCTGAATTTTGGTGTTAGTTGAAACACACCCTAGCCCAAGTCACAACCTGTCCTAACACAGTTGTAAAATCATAATCTACAACATAAAAACACAACTAAGCCACAGAAACAGGAAAAGGACATAAATATACTGTACTTGTACACTGCATTGTACTGAGGGACGCCAAATTCCTCACTCATACGGCGTGTTACTGCATATTCTCCCGCCACGTGGGATTGCTAAAGGCATAAGCCGAAACACTTGTGTCTCAAGTTTTTATTGGAGTGAGCGTTGTAAACTTGAAACGTCGTATGTCAAGACTGTCGTAACCTGAGTACCCCCTGTATAGAAGTGTTACTTAATAAGTGATAAGTGTTCCTGTTGGTTCTCTGCAGGTGTGTTGATCTGTTGGAAGTATATGTAATGACGAACAGCTAATTTTTACATTGCAGATATTTTTACATTGTAATTTCCTGAACTACCCAGAGATATACCACTTCTGTATTTAACTCTGGTAACCCGTAACACATCCCTGGTGACCCATTAAGTGTCTCTGACCAGCAGCCATGCTTGAAAAAGTAGGATTATCTATAATCACAAAAAAAGCTTTAAGTGTGGGGTACAGGCTGAACCTCTCTTCAAGTTTCCTTAAGAAGCTAAACAGCATCATACATTTCAAACAAACTGGTTAAATAAAAGGGATTCTGAGAGGCTGGCTTTGGCAAACTGACATTGTTTGATGATCTTCATCATATGCATACTTCATGCTGAAATACAGCTGTCTTTGACAACAGGAGTACACACTGGCAACTTATTGGGTTCTCTTTATTCACTGGCACAGAGAAGATTGCTCTAACCCAATTTTGTTGAGCGATGGCCACTATGTTTTATTCATGACTCAGAGATGATGGGTTGTTAAAAGAGGACATTTTTCCTTTTTATTTGGTGCACTCCTCGCTATCTCCCGGTGTCTCTGGAGAGAATTCTGCATCGTAAACACTGTTACGTGTTGCGCGGTCCATTTTTATCGAGCTGGGCTTGACAAGAGATTTTTCCCCCGGACCAGCGGAGTTTCCTTCCATGCTGTAAGGTGTATTTAGGGTATTACAGTAATCATGTGTTCATTATCATCTACCACTGTTGTTGCTCAGAGGCTTTTTCCTTCTTACATAACTGACAAGTGTGCTACTTGAGAACAAAAGGGGGGAGGAGGAACAGCAGTGTCTCCACACTCTCCGATGCTTGCTTGGGGCCAATGGCACTGCATAGTATCCGGATAGCTTTAACCCTTTAATACTGAAAAAATGCAAAAAAAATGGCTACGTATGCCTTTCAATTTACACTATATGGACAAAAGTATTGGGAGACACCTGTTTTTCAGGCTAGCGCCCTTACTTGGAGTAAAGGGTAATCTTAATACTTCAGCATACTAAGACATTATGGACAACACCATGCTTCCCACACAGTTTGGGGAAGAACCTTGTCTATTCCAGCATGACTGTGTCCCAGTGCACAAAGCAAGCTCCATAAAGACATGGTTGGATGAGTTCAGTGTGGAAGAACTTGACTGGCCCACAGAGAACCCTGACCTCAACCCCATCCAACACCTTCGGGGTGAACTGGAACTGAGATTGTGAGCCAGGCCTTCTCATCCAACATCAGTGCCTGACCTCATACAGAAGGAATGGGCACAAATTTCCCACAGAAACACCGAAATCTTGTGGAAAGCCTTCCAGGAAGAGTGGAAGCTGTTATAGCTGCAAACGGTTACAAGCTACCATTATGAACAGGTAAATGTGAATAGGAATAGTCTTCACATTTCTTTAATTGTTAATCTAAAGAAACAAATCATTCTATTGATCATTTTATATAGTGGTATACAGAAAGATCCAATATCACATGCTGATAATTTCCCCATGTTTAACAGGCTAATGCTACAAGAGCTTATTGTAGCATGAGGCTACGCTATCTTTACTTTCCTAGATGTAACACAATGGCTCTGCTAGTAAGACCCTTATGGTTTCTTTTTCACAGCAGTAGTTTAAAGCTACTACAGCCTAAGTGATCTCCCTTCTGACTAATTCATTGCAAGTCTGACTAGCTGGCACCAGAGTACCACAGCCAGGGCCTAATTGACTGTGCCATGACCTGGTGCCCGTGGACTCCTGGCAGGTGCCACCTTTTGCTACATCATATTCCCTTTTCACTAATACGCTCCCTGGCTCCCCAGAGACACTGCACCAGAGACTCACTGTTCAAGAAGTTACGTAAGATACATTTTCTCTCTGAGGAAAAGAAAAGTACTCTGGCATTAATGTCTCAGGTATGGTCTATTCAGTGTTCTTTAAATAAAGATAAGAGCCAGTGTCTTACAAGCTTGAAAAATGATCCTGAAAATTTCATCTCACTGGATTTTCTAGGTAAGACAGTGAAGGCTCATCGTAATCTAAAAATGTGCTGAGTTGACATGACCTCTACAGAACATTTCAGAATAGTTCAGAGCAGCTAACTGGCTCCCAGCTTAAGGCAAGTCACTACAGGTGAAAAGGATTTTAGAAAGGCAATGGATATCTCAGTGAATCTTGATAGCTGTTTAGTCATATTCTTACATGAAGATAATAAAATGTAATAGAAATAAACTATAAATAATAAAAAATCAATATTTATACATAAAACCAAAAATATCGATTTCGGATCATCTTTATTTATAAACATGTTTCATTGTGAAGACACAAAGGGAATAGGTATTAAAAGAAAGATGATGGGAATCTGATGTTGTATCATTTAATAAAGAAATCCCCAGACAGTTATTATTTAAAAATGTTAAGGTGTACGGTATATGTATTATTTCTTAGTATAAAGGGTTATGTAACACAAGGTGTAATGCTGGTAAAGGTCTAAATGAAAATGTGCAGTTTGATAGTACATACAAAATGTATTTACACTCTTTTTGTGGTGTCCGTCTTTTCTAACACTGAATAGGACAAAGGTATGACTGCTTTAGGCTTATGGTAATAAATTTATAATGTCAACAATACCTTCAGACACAATAAAACAGCCTGCATCTTTAAAATAAAATCCACTGGTTTGGCAACAAGTGAATAAAAACAAGCCACTTCTGTAACTTATCATGTTGAGATCAACTGTGTAAAAAAATGGAATACATGGTCGACTGTGAGACTGACTTATATATATATATATATATACAGTATATATATAGGGGGATGATTTTATAGGATTTTTACTTCATACATAGAATACACCAATCCACATGAATGTTTGCACACACTATTAATCTTGAATCAATTTGTCGTGGTTTTGTTGGGGCAGCTGGAGGTTAGGGAGTTGTCCCTGTGATCAGAACGTTGTAGGTTTGAGGCCAAGGACTCTTAGTGGCACCACTGAGGTACACTTGAGCAAGGCACCATCCCCACACAATGCTCTCTGGGTGTCCTCGTTGGTGGCAGCTCCCTGCTTCACTCAGCGAATGGGTTAAATGCGGAGAAGGAATTTCACACTGTTCACACTGTGTGCTGGGCTGTGGTGTGTTCACACGAGAATATAAGGGGCCACTTTACTTTTGGCCCAGCCTCTGCTCTGAACTCGGTCTGGACGAAAACAACATTGATTTCAATGAAAACTAATAGTTTGTTAGAGTTCATTAAACAGGAAATGCGTTAGTATCTTATTACCATGCTAGCTTATAGCCTAGAAAATTAGTATCAGGCTGTGGCTTTGGCTTTCAAAAATGATGAAGCTGCAAGCCTGTATTTATGGCTGTTTTCTCCTGAATGGTACTCATGCTTTTCGGAAAACACCCCTAAATATCCTGTGTGCCTAGTGATGGAAATACACAGAAAATTACTCCCCAATGTAAACTAGTAACATTATTTGTATACTGAATGACCTTTTATCCTACAGACGAAAAAGGCTGCTCTTGATATTCTGCAAGTGAACGAATAAACAGCTGATATCATAACAATGGTGACAGTGCAGCGCACAGGAAGACGACTTCGCGATATTTTTAGGCCTTTTTAAGCCGGCGCTGAGGCCTCTTAGCAGGAAGCAGGAAGTGACCGCAGCTGACGGAGGGACAGAGGAGAAACAAAAGAAGCCGTCTATGCAGAGAGGAAATGGGTGGGGTGGCCATTCCCTCCCATTAGCAAATTATGCACTACAAATAGCATCATTAGCTAATAGGGAGTAAAATCTGTGTAATCATCTCACATTGCCCTCAGGAGCAATTACGAGATGCTGGAATAAAGTTTCAAGGCAGTGCCAGAAACCTGTTAAAGGAATTGTTTCAGGAATTTGTCAAGTGCTTGTATTCAAAGTCTAAGATGTTTATTTTTTATTGCATATACAAGGTCTGACTACTTGTACTGGTATTTATGTGTTTAATGCTGCCACAATTTCTGAATGAAAATGCATCCACTGAATTCTGATATGTTTACTGGGAAACAATATACAGTATGTGAATTAAATGTAGCCTAGTGGGTGAAACACTTGCCTGTGAACCCAATGCCCAGAATGTCACAGGTTCTACCCCCCCCCACTTTCTACCACTGTGTCCTTGAGCAAGACACTCAACCCACAGTTGCTCTGGGGCACTGTGCTTGTAAATAATGACTGTAAGTCACTCTGGATAAGAGCGTCAGCCAAATGCTCCCTCTACCTTGATAAACCAAATAAAAATCAACACATTTTTAGCTTCAGTAGTTCTTTACAAAATGATGAGTCAATTGCATAAGCCTACAGACGTTATGAGTGATTAACTGGCATATAATGAACTGTGAATAAGTATCTTTACTGGTGTGTTAAAGTATAAATCTTATGTAGTCAAATTGGCAATTTACTTATCTGGCTTTTTTGCCTCTGATGACAGAAACAGTTCAAATTTACCCCAAACATACACTGAAGTAGGTGCCAAAGCAACGGTCTATAGCTGAAGCGTAATCATGGTCACTTAAAAGAGCGTAATGACTGCACACTTCAGTAATTTTGTTGTATTATATCATCATTTTGAAATGGGCCATGAATAATACAGTAAAAAGTGTTACGAAAAGGTTACATCTGAGGCTGTCCTGTCTGTAGCTTAGCCTGGGTACTGTTTTGTTTAAGGCTGGTTTATCATCAAATTGTACAAAAGCTGATACATGACTGTGCATCTGCATAGCGAGGAAACTTTGGTCCCTCTATGCATATCTTGATTTTGTTCAAATGTTTAGTAAAACATCCATCTACTGCTTTTCAAACAGGCTGCACCAGCCCTCAGTGTCCCGCCCTCTGCAGCAGTGATGTTTCTAGGATGCTTCCATCTAATGTGGTATTTCACATCACTCTACGCTACGAGTGCCCAACTCCAGTCCGGGAGGGACAACGTCCAGCACGGTTTGGTGATTTCCTCGCTCAAAAACTTCACCAGTAAATTCTCAGGTTTAGTGAGTGTGTTTGAGAATGGGAACCATCAAACTGCTGAGCTGAACACCCCTGCTCTACTTGTTGAAAAGTTCTGTTATGTTCCTGTGTGGGAATCGTAATGTTTTTATGAAACGTTGAAACATTACATAAAGTAATGTTTTTTAAATCCAGCAGTAAATTTGTTTTTAGCATCAGGGTAGCCTGTTTAACCGTCACCAGACTCAAATCACAGAAACATATGAAGTAATAAAAAATGCCTACCATCTGCCAAAATATAAGAATAGGATACACATCCAAGGGTCTTAATTCTGGCAATGTGCAGACAGGGTTTTGTAACCGTGTCAAAAAGATAAGTAGTGCTGAGGAGTCTTGAATAACAAATATATGCGTTTCTGGCTTTTGCCAGGTAGATTTATAGGCAGGGAGGCATCTGCTTTTCTTCATTATTGAAATCCATAAGCCCTAGCCCTAAAACCCACAAATCAATGCATAGCTGCCCTAATCACCTGCAATAGAGCAGCATTAGTGGTGACATTTCAAGTCCTCCCTTTTTTGCTTTTATTTTGATGCTTCAGCCATTTCCGTAATTCTCCCCACTGTCTCTTTTCATGGAGAGACCTTATTTGTCTGTCTTGGTCCACGTCCCACAGCAGCCAAGGGAATGAACCGAGGATGTGCTAAACGTGTAAGTGCTGGTAAATCTCTGCGAGGGAAAGTTACAGCCGCAGCCGTGGCGGATTTGATGCTGGTCTCCACTGACCTTTTCTGTTTCTTTGCCGGATATTGATGACTCTTCAACAAACTCGACGTTGACCATGTATGAATTCATGACACGTATTTGCATCTGTTGGTCTTCGTAAATTTTAAATTTCAGATGTGACCTTTGCTGTCTAAATGTCAGGAGGGAGCCGAGGCAGCAGTTGGGGAGCGCTCTCTCTCTCTCCGCCTTATGTAACAGTCCTCACTGCATCACAGAGACACAGCGAACAAGTTGCATGAGGAAGCATCACGAGCACTCGTGCAGTGACTGCTTATAAACATGCAATGCTTATTACTTATGGGTGTGGTATGAGCGCTAGTAAATGGACAAGGTGTGCTTAGAAACATTTAGATATTTCTTGCCGTGCTTATGACCATGCAGAATGTGCTTATTAATATGCAGTGAGTGATTATGAGAGAGAGGTTGTACTGAGTGTGTGCTTTTGAACATGAAGAGAATCTTATGGAAGGTGGGAGTTAGCTGAGGCTAGTGGTTTTGATACTTAGCATCAGTACAGCCCGGCCTTCAGTGTTCCTTTCAAAGCCTTGACCTAAAAAATGTGCAACCTAGGCTACAATAAATGAATGCTAGTGGTAACTTTGTCACAAATAGCTAGACGTTGATCCCTCAAACCAGTTTTTCAATCCCAGATGTGGGAATTTTAGCACTCCATTCCACACAACTGGTGAAAAATGCATCCTTCCAAAACATGCATTGATAGATTGACTGCGTTTTACTTTGGACACAATGAAAAACAAACAAAAAATTGCTAAACTATCTACTGACATGAAGGGGTTGGTAAAGGATAATCAGGAAATGCTATAGTAGATATCCCCGGTTTGTTATTCAAATTATTGAAGCTAGAATAAACTCGCAATATGCCCTTCCTAAGATCTAATTGGCCATAAAATAAGCTCTGTGTTCCTGAGGAATGGCTGAGAGAGTAGCACATGCTATCAATGTAATTCATAACATATATCATAGTGCTATCTTATGAACTTAATAGTTGCTTTCATTTTGCTGGATCTCCTTCCCTGTCTTGATTTTTGCGGTTGACACCAAATGCACTATATGGACAAAAGTATTAGGACACACCTGTTTTTCAGGGTTTGGGCTAGACCCCTTATTTCCAGTGAAGGACAATCTTAATGCTTCAGCACACTAAGACATTTTGGACCATGTCATACTTCCAACTTTGTGGACCCAGTTTGAGGAAGAACATTTTCTATTCCAGCATGACTGTACCCCAGTGCACAAAGCAGCTCCATAAAGACTTCGGTTGGATGAGTTTGGTGTGAAAGAACTTGACTGGCCACACAGAGTCCTGACCTCAACCCCACCGAAACACCTTTGGGATGAACTGGAACGGAGATTGTGAGCCAAGCCTTCCCATCTAACATCAGTGCCTAACCATATAAATGCACTAAAGAATGAATGGGCACAAATTCTCACAGAAAATCCAAAATCTTGCTTTCCAAGAAGAGTGGAAGTTGTTATAGCAGCAAATGTGGACCAACTTAATATTAAGATCTATGTATTTGAATGCTTATACCATAAAAGTCCCTGTTGGCGTAATGGTCAGGTATCCCAATACTTTTGCCCATCATAGTGGTATGCTATGAACTTTAATTAACTTTGCTTTAATTTTGATGAATCTACTTCTACTTTGATTTTTGTAGTTGAGTTGAAACCAAGAGTGGAATCGATTTGAATCAGTTTTGGTTGAAATTTGGAATCAGAAAGCCAGTAGGACACGCCTCCTTGTCATGATTGGTTGGGTGTTGCTGGTCCACACCATTTGCTTCTTTTCCCCTTTTACACAACCTGCTAATATTTCTCTAAATATGCACTATGTGGACAGAAGTATTGAGAAAGTGAAAGCTGTTCTGGCTGCATAGGGGGGACCAACTCCATATTAAAGTCTATGGATCTGAATGCAATGTCAATCAAATCCCGTTAGTGGAATGTTCAGGCGTCCCAATACTTTTGTCCATATGGTGTAACTGATGCTGAAGGGTAAAGGGTGTAAAAAAACAGTCAAACAGAAGTGATGATTTTGACCTCACATTTAACAGGCAGATAACGTGGACAAAGCCATATGCACTGAGAGAGCCTTTTTTAAACGCACAGAGAGTGATACTGACGTGCAGTAGTTGGTTTATGAATACGCAAAGAGAGCTTAAGATTCAGAGTGCTTAAGAACATCCAGAGCGGAGCTCATTAAGAAGCTTGGTCCGTCTCTCGCCTGGAGCCCCCCGCTGGGTAACGCCACACGTCGTGCTTGCCGTAGAAACCCCTCTCTGCTGCTGTACCGGTTTTCATCCAGACGAGTGTGGAAAAACCCCCACCAGGACCAGAAGCAGCCAGCTCACCCCGGCTGGCGCTCGTCCGCCTCGAAGCCACCGTGCAAACGCTGAATGAGGATGACGATGGTGAGGCAGCTTCTTCTTCTTCTTCTGTTGCTTGCCTGCGTTCTCTAATAATCTCACACGAGAAAGCAAAATCGGTGTCGAGCGCGCGCATACAGTTCTCGCGGTTATCATGGTGGCACATACGCAGATGCCAGGCTGACCAACCTGTCAACCTGCATCACAGCCTCCTGCATTGCACCATGACCTTGGACGTGCAGACGCTGCTGGTGCTCGCCATGGTCGCCATCCTCGTGCTTGTGAACGTGATAATCTTTTTGAGCTCTTGTTAAAAAATGGGGCGATCCTGTAAGACATTTTCATGGGGTGGGGGGTGGGGGGCACCTGGCGATATGACGATCTGACATTGGCAGCAGATATTAACGATGTTGGCTCCATGATTGTAACATAAACACCTCCTCTCTCACACCCAGTTCCATTTATTTTGTGCTGTCATGT
Source organism: Brachyalestes nurse (assembly GCA_037974405.1). NCBI lineage: Eukaryota > Metazoa > Chordata > Actinopteri > Characiformes > Alestidae > Brachyalestes > Brachyalestes nurse. Next base: position 20,462,137 of record JBBPCY010000032.1, on the reverse strand, counting down.
CGTTTTGTTAACTAGGGGTACGCTGTCAGTGGCCAGTTAGTCCAGCTCTCCTCGAGCTGCCTTCCCCCTCCCAAGCTGCCATACACTGTATGGACAAAAGTATTGGGACGCCTGACCATTACACCAACAGGGACTTTAATGATATTGTAGTCAAATACCTAGATTTTAATATGGGGTTGCAGCTGTAACAGCTTCCACTCTTCTTGGAAGGCTTTCCACAAGATTTTAGAGTGTTTCTGTGGGGAATTTGTGCCCATTCATTCCGTAGAGCATTTATGAGGTCAGTCACTGATGTTGGACGAGAAGGTTTGGCTCGGAATCTTCGTGCCAGTTCATCCCAAAGGTGTTGGATGATGTTGGGCCAGTCAGATTCTGCCACAACAAACTCATCCAACCATATGGATCTTGCTTTGTGCACAGAGGCACAGTCATGCTAGAATAGAAAAGGTTCTTCTCCAAATTGCGTCCACAAAGTTGGAGGCATGATGTTGTCTAAAATGTTTTAGAATGCTGAAGCATTTAGATTACCCTTCACTGGAAGTCAGGGGCCTAGCCCAAACCCTGAAAAACAGGTGTGTCCCAATACGTTTGTCCATATAGTGTATGTGCCACAGTCATTTTGAATAATAATAAACAAGTTTGCGGCTAGTTTGCTGTTATGCTAAAAATAAAAAGCAGGACATGATTGATAGGGAAGAAACTGAAAACCAACTTGAGTAACACAAAGAGTCCTAGATGGTTCTTGGCTTGATTTCTGTGACTCAAAGTAGCATTAAAATCACACTGTACATTATGTGGAGTCTCTTCAAACTTCAAAGGAGGTTCTTAATGTGTGCTTCTCATTTGCAACAGTGATTTGATTTTAAAGATCTATTCAGTGAAAGATTCTAGACAAAAATTGTCCTAGCTCATAAACAAACTAACAAACAAAATGCCTCGCAATCTTTAGACATAGAATGGCCTTCATAACTGAGAATGTATAGCACACACATTGTCTGAGAGATGTTTTTAGTAAGTAGGGACTTTCCTGCACAGTAATACACCATGTCAGGGCAATTATGTTTTTAGCATTGCCTTTGATGCCTAACCAGATGGCAGGCACTGAGAATGCTTCAGTTGGAGCATAGAAGCATAGAAAATTACATGCATAAAAGCATAAAAAATGTAGTGTTTCTACATTTCAGTAGACTCAATATCTTACATTTTAAACATTTTGATCACATGTTGTTCTGAGATGATTTAAGCAATGCAGTTAACATTATTATTAGGGCTGTAACGACACACCAAACCCGCGATTCGGTTCGTTTCGCGATTTTTGACTCACGATTCGGTTCGTATCACGATTCATTTGCGGTGAAGGAGAGGAGAA
>JBBPCY010000032.1:20426563-20457046 GCA_037974405.1 Brachyalestes nurse | reverse complement strand
GTATGTTTCTGGGCGGGAACTGTATACGGGAAGGAGTTATACGGGAAGGGGTGTGTCGCGATTCACCCTCCTCACACGAATTCGGTTTTGTATCGTATATCGTTACAGCCCTAATTATTATGCACTGAAAGTTCTGTTCCCCAGAAGCTCTTTGTCCACTGTTGCTTGACATGACCAGGAGAAAAATGATTCTAAATCAGCTGTTATAGAATGATTCGATGTCAGGAGTAGATCAGGAACATGAATGTTTAATGCATTTGGAAACGCTGTCACATGTGAGAGAGCGTGTGGTGCCACATTTCTTCACTTTCTGAAACACGTGGTGCTTCCAAATTCATTTTTTACCCCAAACGACTGGAGGAAATCGCAAAAATATCCCAGTGTCGCATACCATTTGAGGCTTGGACTAAGTAGGACTGTAAACAGGATCAGGTGTTAGATGTTTTTATTTTCTTCTGCCACAAGCTGTCAGACACGTCATATGTAAAAAGCACATTGCTTTTTGGACAAATGAGGAAGCTCGGAGAAATCCTTTTGATATGCTGTTTGATCCCCTGTGAGGTGTGTGTGTTAGTCAGTTTTGTGTTTTTTTTTAAGCTGGTTGGAAGCAGAGCAACTTTGATTGGCCCTCGCTCCCAGGACATAAGTGTGTTACATAATATCTTTTTCCAGACACAGACTGGCGCTTCAGTAAAGCTGTGGAATGCTTAGAGGATGCCGTGCTGCCGACTACCTGGCTTGGCAAATGACGCTTCGCAGCTTTCTGCCTTTTTTCTCCTGGAAGACTTATGAATGAATCCAATGTTATTTTGTTTTTTTTTTAATTCGGATGCATCATGAATGTCTGAGACGGCTATATCCATGCATACTCCTACTGAACATTTGCGTGTCGCTGCCATAAACATGGTAAGACTGTCATTTTCAATTAAGCTTCTGTTGACTGTTTGCTGAAAGACCTTAATGAAATCTGTGAAGGATGAAGCTCTAGCTTAGACATACAGGCATTGTCATGTGCTAGCAAAGGAAGATGACAAAAACAAATAGTGTTTGGCTGCCGCAGCTAAATGAACAATATCATAGATAACAGCGTATGATGCTGCTTTTCTAGACTATGTGCAAAAGTGCAGCATGTTCCTTTGCTTTCATCCCTCCCTTATTTTGCTCCTTGCATTCAGATCATGTCTCCATAGCCCTCACGATACAGTTTCTGCTCAGGACCGGCGTTTTTTTAAACGCCCGGCTGTGAAATTGTTCACATGAAGGAGGATGCACAAGGCAAGGCACAGCGATTGATTATGTAACAATAATTTATTCAGACATGTTCAGAGAAACACTGGGATTCCGTAAGGAGGGACGACATCAAAGGCATATGAATCATACTGATCTTGATTTAGAGGCACCTCATGTTTTTCACTTGATTTTATGCCCACGAGATGAGATGGATATGCTTGTTGAATAACTAATGGGGAATGCTTGCGTTACATATAGAGTGTTCAGTGTTCATTTGGCATATTTGGTTCTAGATTGATTGCATAGATAAGTCTCATGGGGCTTGATTGTGTTGACTTGGTAGAGCAGAAGTGTTTTATTACTCGTTCACACAAAATATAAAAATGGTTCGTTGGTGGTGTGTGTGATGATTCAGGACATCAGAAATTCACCGCAGGGATTTAGTTTGGCAGTAACCCACAGAGAGGCTTCAGGCAGTAGCCTTTGCAGCAGGGCTAGAGTGCCTGAACCTGTGGCTACACTGGCTGTTTGTTGCCATAGTCACTCATGACCTCCTCACCTTTATTCTCAGCTGATTTAAGACACTGCTCACGTGTCCAGCCTCGTAGAAAATGAGATTTCCTCTTCTGACCATGAAGTCTGACCATGGAGCTAAACGCCCAAAGGAGTGCTGGGAGTGATATCGATAAAGGAGTGCTGGGGGCGATATTGATAACACTCAGTATCATAATATCTTCCAAATAACATTTTATTTATAAGCGCCTTTCACGACTCTCAAGGTCACTTTACAGAAGTTATCCAGAAACAAATGTTAAAGAACAGATCAATTAAATTAAGAATCATTTTTACGAGTAAATTATATTACAAAGTAATGTTTTAATTTTTTTATATTACAAAAAATGTTTTTGGCTTTAAAGCAGACAGTGGATTGTGTTCTCCTCAAATGTTCAGGGAGGGTGTTCCACATTGGGGACCTTAAGCACAGTTAGTTTAAGCCACTCTCCATGGGTATGGCGGGCCAGCTGAATATCTTTAGGCATGATGGTGACTCTCTTGGTGTGGATGGCGAATAGAATGTTAATAATAATAGAATATTTTTTTTTGTATGAACCTCGCAGTATTATTATTTGATTTTCAGATTTTGATCAGATTTCCTGAATCACATACTCTGTGGTTGACAGTTTATGTTACCAATCAACCATTGAAAACTGATGTCTTTGTGTAGAGATGGTGTGACACCACTTTTCTGATAATGTTACTGATATTGAAACCTTGAGTATCGGATGCTACGATTGGAGGTTTTTCTTCAGAACTTAAAAAATGTTATTTTTAATTTAAGACCATCTAAAATTGAAGAAATAAAGAAAAACACAGCTAAAAACATGGCTTTGAACAATGACAGTGTCTGCTCAGGCTAGATATCAGCCTATCAGGTATCAGATTGTTGCCATTTCATAGCAGTACATAGCAGTAGTATTGGTGCAAAGATGTACATGATATATCACCTGGCACAAACCACACAGGTATCTATCATATCAGTTTAACCTTTGTTGATTCGAATCAACAACTCACATGGACTCAGCTGCCTTTGAATTTGGGCTTTAGTCCACAGTGCAGGCTAGCTCTCTAATGGACATGTTATACTTGCTTTTTAAGACTGAACAATCTGTGGCAAGAATATCAAACCTCTCTCCATTGTGATGAGTGTCAGGTTTAAAGTGAATGAGGAATTCTTTAGATGGATGTGGCTAGTACTGGAGGGTGGGATGATATGGGGTGGCAGGCGCTAGCTAATGCTATCTGCTTGGTCTTAATGAGATTGGCCTTTAGTCCATCGACTGCCTCCCAAGAATACAAATGGACCTATTGCATGTATAACTAATAAGTAAGCCCTGTACCTCTCTTAATCTTAGCCAGAATATAAGATGTAGTGGAGGGCAGATCCCTCTGTGCTTTTGCCCCATTTTCTCTTTCTTGTGATTTTGCTGCTTCTGGTTGCATCAAATGGAATCAGAATATTAGCGGACAGGTTTGAGCAAGATAAATAACCTTTGACTTTCAAAATGTGCAGTACTGGCGATCACAGTTCAGTTTATACCTCAGGAGATGTACTGAAAAAAGGCTTGTTTGACGTAACCTAGTTTGCTGGACCAGGACAGAATAACCTTGTGTCACTTTGGCAGCACTGAAGCAATTATCTTTGTTTGACGCTTGACCAAAATATTAGTACCAAATATCCAATTCTGAACTTGTTATTTTTTGCATGTGTCCAGATGAATTTTCTCAATAGTGGATATGCTTTCCCCTTTGATTCACCCCATTGATTTGTATGGTTGCCCCTTTAGAAGTTGCATGGTTCCTGCAAATGTATGTTAGAAAATATATTTTTAATGTTGATTTTTTGGTGGTGGAACAGGGTACATTCTATAGTGCTGGCAGCATTTCCTTTGTGAATCTGTGGGCATTTAACAGATGTGAATGATAGATAATTCATAACTTAAGGAGAAATATGAAAAGGAAAAAATCACTGTGTGCCATATGACTTAGGGGTGTTTAAGTGACTAATGATGGAAAATGAACTTAAAATGATTGGTCAACATTTACCTTTTGGTCTATTACGTTGCTTTAGCACGTTCTCTGAATAATATTCTTATTCTACTTAAGTTACTTGACTGTATGTTCTGCTACAGCTGATCAGCGGAGGATCAATTGTCAGCGCCGAGGCAGTATGGGATCATGTAACTATGGCCGACCGCGAGTTGGCGTTTAAGGCAGGGGATGTCATCAAGGTCCTGGATGCCTCCAACAAGGACTGGTGGTGGGGCCAAATCGATGATGAGGAGGGCTGGTTCCCTGCCAGCTTCGTGAGGGTAAGTCTGGCCTTCAGCCATGGCTTTGATCAGTACACTCTTCAAAGACATTATTGATTTTCAGTACCGTTGATCATCTACACTAATCGTTTTCATAACTCAGGCCCTCTTTGACGGTGAGGCAATGACAAGTCTTGACCCTGAATATGATTAGATGTTTTTAGCTCTGTTATGGAAGACAGTGACAGCCGGTGAAGACATATTAATTAACCCAGGTCCCAACTCATTTCCATCTTACTTACCCATCCTCCATTCCAACAAGATCACATTGAACCAAACTGTATTTTTGTCATTCTTTCTCAAGGTCGAATCCCACCCTCCTCAACCCCAAACAAAACAGGTTTTCTATATCAACCCTATAGCAACTCCAAGGTTCCAAAACACTACAGCAAAGGTGCGTTTCCTGGCTTGTCCAGTTTCATCAAGAGCTGCCGAGTTTGTCAAACGCAGCCACCTCATAAGCATCAAAGCACATCTGACCAAGATCATGCTCTTAGTGTACTTCATGTTAGAACTTGTAGACTTTATTCTGAATGGAATAGCATTCAGTGTATGTAACCATTCCATGATGTGCCTGTTTTGGATGCATCATTTACTGTAGCAAGTATGACTCTTCTTTGAACTGCAGGCTTCATGTCAGCGCTTGGTAGCATTCTCTGTAGTGAGCTACTTCACATTCTATCTGATACCACCCCTCTCTTTGCTTGTTTTTGTGAGGTGACATCTCATTGTTTCTGTTTGCATTGTAGCTTTCAGAGTTTCGACATGTTGCTAGCCAAATGTTAAGCTTCATAATGTAGTGGATGCCTGTGATTTAAGATGCTCTTTGTTGTCATTCGCTGGTGGAGGCTGTAATTCTGGAGCAGTAGAACCCTCATAAGAGCAGGAACTACTTTTTTAGGCTGTCAGACATCCTTGAAGACCAACGCTGCGTTGATGTTTGATATAGAAGCAGATAAAATATCTATACTAATCTATACTCAGGGCAAACACCATATTTGAACATTTATATGTATATTAAAGGGTGCAACAAGTTCCAGAGTATCTTAAGTAAGTGTTAAATCATTATATATGTTAATCTTGGTTTGGACTGGTCCCATGCTGCCCTGAATAAAAGATAAAGCGAGATTAGGTCATCCTGTTCTTGTGCCACTTTAGTCAAACAACATAGAGAAGAGACATTTGAGCCTTTGTCCACATCTGTGAACACAATAAGAGTTTCAGCACCTTTCCTCATAGCTGTGGGTGAACCAGGAAGATCGAGCTGCGGAGACAGCTGAGGGCACCAGCGATGTCCAGAATGGCCACCTCGACCCAGGCAACGACTGTCTATGTCTAGGCCAGCCTCTGCAGAACAGGGACCAGATGAGGGCCAACGTCATTAATGAGATTATGAGCACCGAACGCCATTACATCAAACATCTGAAGGACATCTGTGAGGTACTGCTGACCACGCTTGTCTCTCGGGTTCTGTCTAAATGACAAATATGACGATTGCTTGAGAATCAGTGTCCTTGTGTTTGGCAAGGAGATTTAGAATATAGAATCAAGGGTGATGATTGCATTTGTTAGAGTGTGGCAGTTGACACATCCTGTACTCAATGTAGCCTCAAGGGAGTTCAACGTATGACACCAGATCAACTGCTCACACTGTCAACAGTGTAACACTCCCGTACTGTTAAATGAGATATGCCCTAGGTCAAACTCCAAAAACAGAAGTTAGTTAAATCTGTGACACTGATTATAAAGTTGGCTGATTTGGGCATACATCTTGAACATAAAAGTTGTCTTTAATATCACTAGCAGTATTTATCTCGTTCACTGATAACAAGACTTGTTCTTATGTAGGCTTGAACATGCAGAGGCGAAAAAGAATGATGTAATTCTGAGATCCAACTTACTACTAAACACTAGTATCATGACTGCATGGAATATATCAGCTAGATGTACATTTACTAGGGCTGTAACGACACACCAAACTCACGATTCGGTTCGTTTCGCGATTTTTGACTCACAATTAGGTTCCTATCACGATTCATTTGCGGCGAAGGAGAGGAGAAATTAGTTTGGAGCCTTGGAACATGACTAGATCTTACATTCTATTGATATACAACACAGTTAGACTTTCTATAGCCTGTGTTTATTGTTAAATGCCATTGAACACTGGTAGGCCTTTCTACTAATGCTACTGCTAATGTCAATAAGTTGTTATTAGTAAAGCTAAACATGAGGTGCCTGTCAGCTTCAGCTTGCTGGCGTTTCCTTTTACAGATGGAAAATTGCTTTAAGCATATGCTATAGAAGTGACATATCAAACAGATTTTTTGTGAAATTCTGTTAATATGTACTCTGTGATGATTTCATCAACATTCTTTTCACTGAAGAATGTTTGAAGCATGTCACTGAGGGTCTCATATGCTTTATCAACCTCTATAACATGGAAAGTCTGTTAACACACTAGTAGGAATGGTGGAGGGAAAATAAAACTTATTCTTGACCCCAGTGTCTGTGTTTGGCTTTTCCGGTGGCTGGGGATGAAACAGCCAACAGGCTGGTCAGCGCAACGTTCGCATACACATCTCCTGGGCCGAGAGCACGCGCTTATTCAGAAACTCTCGGCTCTGACTCATCCACACGATTCTGATTCATATCAGCAAATCAATAGTCTGGGCTCCTCAGAGTCGGAGGAATTTTTTTCCTTGTTGTTGTACAAACACCGGCCATGTGTGAGATGCTGCTGATATTTAAATAGCTCAGTACAAATATGAGACGCTAATGCCAATAGGGGATTTTCTGTCTCAGTCAAATACACCATATGGACCAAAAGTATTGGAACACACCTGTATTTCAGGATTTGAGCTAGGCCCTTTCCAGTGAAGGGTAATCTAAATGCTTCAGCATACCAAGACGTTTTAGACAACGCCATGCTTCCATCTTTGTGGACACAGTTTGCGAAAGAATCTTTTCTATTCCAGCATGACTGTGCCCCAGCGCACAAAGCAAGCTCATAAAGACAGGGCTGGAGGAGTTCAGTGTGGATGAAGTTGGCTGGCCCACAGAGAGCCTTGACCTCAACCCCATCCAACACCTTTGGGATGAACTGGAATGGAGATTGGGAGCCAGGCCTTCTCGTCCAACATCAGTGTCTGACCTCATAAATGCTCTACAGAATGAATGGGCACAAATTCCCAAATGGGCAGAAATACTCCAAAATCTTGTGCAAAGCTTTCCAAGAAGAGTGGAAGCTGTTATAGCTGCAAAGGGGGAGCAGTTCCATATTAAAGTCTACGTATTTGAATGCAATGTCATTAAAGTCCCGGCTGGTGTAATGGTCAATACTTTTGTCCATATGGTGTATATCTAACTGCTTTACTGGGTGTGAGTATTTGTTGCTGTGTATCTTCATTGTATATGCTTTTATTCAACTCATTCATAACAAGCGTGCATCAGATCAACAGAGTATTTTTCTTTTCCACAGGGTTATTTGAGGCAGTGCAGAAAGAGGGTCGACATGTTCAATGATGATCAGCTGAAGGTCATTTTTGGGAACATTGAGGACATCTACAGATTTCAAATGGGATTTGTTCGGGATTTGGAAAAGCAGTACAACACAGAGGAACCCCATCTCAGTGAAATAGGACCATGCTTCCTGGAACATGTAAGCATCTCGGTACCTAGCTGGAAAGTGACACAGCCTTTTCATTTATTCAATTAATAATGTATGTACATATACAGTGAGTATATAAAAGAGTTATCCCCTTCAAAATATTCACAATTCGCTGCTTCACAGTCTGAAGGCTATATTAACTCAATGCAACTTACAGTATCAAAGTGAAAGTTATGATGGCAAACCCTCCCTCTTTGGTGGCATGAGTGGGACCTACACAATATTGGGCAAGTGGTCTTAATGTTTAACAAGCAGCAGCTGTGAAGGCTCCTCTTTTGTGTTACATTCAGCCAAACCAAAGGAGTTTGATATGACTGTAAACTGACAAGCTAAAGATTTATTTAAGTGTGATGTGGCTTCTAAAACATTAATTTGTGCATAGATAAATATTGTCCTGCAAGCAGGTATATTTCAGATAATCAAATAAAGAAAGAGCATACTGCTTATTTAACTGACTTTTAAACAGTGTTTAGAAGCTTTTTTCTGCTGGTGTTTCTCTTCAACTGTTTTTTTTTTTGAGTCAGACACATGTGCATGTGATGATATGGTAGTTAGGAGGACTTGAGGTGGACATAGGTGCTCTAGAGGAACTTTATTTAACAAAACAAACATGCTAAATGTAAAGGAAGAACCTAAACACTGACCATTGAACTCCATAATAAACATAAGGAAAATTGCAAATCTATTAGAAAGTGAAGTGTAATTATGTGGTTGCTGTGGTAACTAGTGGTTACTATGTGCTGCAGGTGGTTGCTAAGTTGTAGCTATCCGGTTGCTATGGCAAGTGTAGAGGTTGCTATTGTGTTCTAAGTGGTTGCTCAGGTGTTACTAGGTGATTATTATGGTTTCACAGGTGAGTGTTAATGTAAAAACATGGTTAAAAAAAAGACAGGGGTACCAAAAAGTCTTCACAATGAGAGGTGTGCCAATACTTTTTTTGCCCTTTTTAAGCAAGCTTTGAGCCTATTGACAGCTCTACTGACTCCTCAAATGACTAACGCACTGCATTCTCTCTATGTCTCTCACCCTCTCTCCACATTTATTTACAATGAGAAATTTTTGTACATTGCCCCAAAAGTGCCATGCACCCAAACTCTTGCACTGAGAGCAAGGCACTCAAACACTGGTTTCATGGCCCAAAACGTTTGTGTAAAGACTAAAAATCTCCCCACCGCAGGGCTCGGACCCAGAACTCTCACTGTTCACACAATGTGTTAAGTGCTGAGTCATGAGGAGGGTTTTGAGTTTTTTTGCGACGGGGTAGAAAACCCATCTCAAACCGCCAGCGGATCAATTCCTTATTGATAACTAAAACAACAATTCTGAAACACACTAGAAAGAATAATGCAAAAAAATTAAGAGGACCAGTATTGGTGGTGGTAAGAAACAGGTGAAGACTCTAAACAGGAGGGCAGGACAAGTGCGGAACCAGGGGTGTAAACAGGAACCACGTGGAGGACTGCAAAACAAACACAGCCCAGAAATGAGTAAACAGGACAGGGGAAGCCATTACATTGCAAAGGATTATTTGGCATCATGGATGGCAGAAGACCGTGAAGGAAATGTCAGTAGTGTCTTTGAAAATCATCAAAATAAAGGCTACATTTCTCAGCTGTGTTTAAAGGATCCTAAAATAGCCGTCAGTGACGTAACGGTCTAGAAATGCAGCCCACCTGGGCTGTAGCCATGCTTTTGGAATGCAGCTAAGGAGTGTTTAAGCCCAGGCAGCTTTTGAACGTGGCGCAGTAAATGGCGGCCATTCAGAACCGAGGCATTTTGCACGTCTTTAATGAACAGAAAAAAAACACCCTGTTTATTCTAAGGCAGATGGTTTATATTTTTGCTGTGTCCCAGTTTTCAGTGTACCTGAACCCAATTATTAAGAACACTGGATACTTGGTAGAGGTATGCTAGGAGCTGACTTACAGCAAAAGTGTGGAGCAGATCAAGGAGGGTATCCTTGAGCTTAGACCTTGTCCTGGAGGGCTGCCAAAACCAATGGTTTTCAGTTATGGGCTGTTAATTCCAAATTGCAATAAGAGAGTGATATGAAAATGGTTCGACTTTTTTGGATTAGGGTTCAAATTTTTGTAACCTTGAACTCCAGGCTCTAGCACGACTTGGACTCGGCGCATCACTGCAGTTTCATCCCTTTTTGCTTGGAGCAGACATGTTATTCAAATACAAGGTGCCTTAGTTCCTTTGGGGATCTGAATGCAAATGATATTCTTCAGACGCACATCTTCTCCAACATCTCTTTTGCTGCAGTACACTGACTCTATCAGCATAGCATTTTAACAAGTGACTCTATTAGTCAGAATGAGAGATTTTTGAGCTTTTGAATACTATTGGAGGACAGTCTTGAGTACAACAATTGAATGACCTTGCAGTTTCTTAAAATAAATATATGTCTGTTTACTGTTTAAAATGAGAGACTAGTAACTACGTTAAGAGTTTAGTGAGATTACAGTTTTAACACAACATAGTTTTTTAAATATTGTTCTAGTGTTCTTAATGTTTCAGGGACATGACTATTGATTACTATATTTCAGGCCTAGTTTTGTAGCAGCATGTCCTTTCTGTCTGTCTTGCAGCAAGACGGCTTCTGGATCTACTCTGAATACTGCAACAACCATCTGGACGCATGCATGGAGCTGTCCAAGCTTATGAAGGATGGACGCTATCAGCACTTCTTCGAGGCCTGCCGCCTCCTGCAGCAGATGATTGACATCGCCATTGATGGCTTCCTGCTCACCCCTGTGCAGAAGATTTGCAAATACCCACTGCAGCTGGCTGAGCTTCTCAAATACACAGCGCAAGAGCACAGGTTACACAAACAAACGTGCATACACACACAGCACCTTGCTGCCATGATAGATATTCTTGGTGTAATACAACAGGTGAACTAATCAACTGCTTCCGAGCGGATGGATGATGTTCCGAGCTGATGGATGGAGTTGTGAAGTTTAATGTGCAGTTTTATAGATGCATAACGTGCCACCCAATAAGCATTTCGTGGAATGTTAATTTATCTGACTGTCTGTATACATGTATGTACACTATATAGAGAAAAGTATTGGGACTCCCTGGCCATTAAACCAACAGGAACTTCATTCAAATACATAGACTTTAATAAGGAGTTGGTCCAGCTGTGTAACGACAACAACTTCCACCCTTCTTAGAAAGATTAGAAAGTTTCTGTGAGAATTTGTGTCCATTCATTCAGTAGAACATTTATGAGGTCAGGCACTGATGTTGGACGAGAAAGTTTGGCTTGCAGTTTCCTTTCCAGTTCATCCCAAAGGTGCTGGATGGGGTTGAGGTCAGGGCTCTGTGTGGGCCTGTCAAGTCCTTCCACATCGAGCTGGACATGGACATTGTTTTGTGCCCTGGGGTGCAGTCATGCTGGAATAGAAAAGGTTCTTCCCCAAACTCTGTCACCAAAGGTGGAGACATGGCATGTCCAAAATACCTTGGTGTGCTGAAGCCTTAAGATTGCCCTTCACTGGAAGTAAGGTGCCTAGAAATACAAGTGTGTCCCAATACTTTTGTCCATATAGCGTATGAATGTATGCATGCATGTCTGTTTAAATGTATGTATGTATGTTTATAAATACACTGGTCAGTCATTCCATGACATAAACCATCTGGATAATATTGTGCAGGTCATTCATCGAGGCATGGACTCCACAAGACCTCTGAAGGTCTGCTGTGGTATCTGGCACCAAGACATTTGTAGCAGATTCTTTAAGTTGTGAGGTAGAGCCTCCATGGGTTGAGCAAGTTTGTCCAGCACATCGCACAGATGTTTAATTACATTGAGATCTGGGGACTTTGGAAACCAAGTCAACAGCTCAAACTCTTTGCCATGTTCCTCAAACCATTCCTTATCATTTTTTGCAGTGTGACAGGGCTCATTATCCTTTTGAAAGGAGCCTCTGCCATTTGGGAATACCACTGCCATGATGATTCATCACACCTTCTCCCATATTCCTTTGTTGCAGTTCTGAGGCTCATTGTGGGTTCCTTTGTAGAAAGGGGTCATAATGAGCACTTTGACTGACCTAACATTTGCTCCCAGTGCACATCATTGCGCCTTGGATGCCTATGTCCCTGTCACTGGTTCACCAGTTGTCTATATTTGGACCACTTTTGGTACAAGCCACTGTGTACCTCCACTGCATAACACCTCACAAGACCTGTCATCTGGCCATCACAATTTGGCCCTTGTCAAACTCATCTTTCCCATTTTTCCTGCTTCAACACATCAGCTTCAAGAGCTGCCTGTTAACCTGCTGCCTTGTGGTGCAGCTGGTGGCCTAGTGGTTAGGGAGTTGCCCCTGAAATCAGAAGGCTGTGGGTTTGAATCCCAGGACTGTTAGTGACACTACTGAGGTACCTTTGAGTAAGGTGCGGTCCCACATGCTGCTCCCCGGGCACCCTGCCCCGTTGGTGGCAGCCCACTGCTTCACTTGGTGAATGGGTTAAATGCAGAGAAAGAATTCCACATCATTCACACTGTGTGTTGTGGTGTGGTATGTTCACATGTGACATTAAGGGGCCTGAAAATGGAGAACCTTAGTAACTGGAAGTCTGTACTTCCATCGCATATTTTATTGCATCATTTCAAATCCAGTCTAGTGGCATATAGAGAGAAAATTCCCAAAATTGCATTAATGTCCAAATGCTTCTGGGCCTTATTGTAACAACCTCAGTGCCTGTTTATTTCCTGTTTATTTCTGATGTAGATGTATTCATGCCTACATATATATGTCTTGATACTACAAGATTATTTTTGCAGCGCTGCAGAGACAGAATTGTGATGTGGCTCTCACTCATTATTCCTCTTCTGATTTAATTACTGATATGTAAGACTTTCACCAAACCTCAAAGGAGCGAAAGTTTGGCCTTGCTTTATATAGGGGATGCCTTCCAATTAATCCTTATCTTGCTCAGTTTCCGGGTGTCATTTCTAATCAATGTGAATGGCTTTGGGATTAACAAAGGATAACCATCTACCAATTCTCTCGTGAATTCCTTTTGTCTTTGGCAACTACATATGTGACCAGTCGCCTGAACCTTGCATTTTGCCTTCCTAACATATGGGTGGCAGTGCTTAGGTTTGTCAGTAGGTGCTTTCTCTGAACTGAAAACAAAGGAGGAAAATTATAGTGGTCAGTTTGAGCCCTCCTCCTTGCCTGATTCATCGTTATATTTAGCACTTGGTGAGATCAGACTAAAGGTATTGTAAACAGACACCCAGTGGTCCACTAACCCACCTTCCTCTGGTGGCAGCTCTTTGTGTGTTGCTGGCGCAGAACAATGCAACAATAAATAAGGAGCTGTCCTCACTCATTGTCAATTACTGGTGTGACGTTCGGCAGCCAGCATCTGATCTCGAGCCAGTGTTATTTATAAGCAGGACTGCCTGAGCCAAATACTTTGCCCTGCCAAGAAAGCTCAAATGGTTCACCCACAACTCCCTGCGTGATGCTTGGCTCAGGGACCGGCATGCCACTGGCAGTGGTGCAGTGGATAAATTCTGCTTAATGTTTGTTAGTCTTTTGTACTACTCATGGTCATGACCGCTTTAAAAAAGTTCAGATATAATTTTTCACTTCCATAGACATAGCAGAGTTATGAAGCAGAAGTGCATTGGAAAATGCAACTATGAAGATCACCAGTCTGCTCAGTGGTTTGCCCATTTATTAAACAGTCCGCTCATTTATTAAACAGCTAAATTAGTGATATGTGTGCATTGGTGCATTCATGAAAAATCCAGATGTTACGTAATATTTGCTTGTTTTATGAAGCATACATTGAAAAAAAATCTTTGACTTTATGTGATTCAGTTATGTACATATTGCCTATTTAAGTAAAATATAATACGTCCACAGAAGAAGTGACAAAACTAAGTAAACTGAAAGAGACAAAATGCTGGATATTTTAATAATGTGAAAATTATATACACACCATGTAAGTACAATGACTTTTGTGAAACAGGGTTCAAACTGAGTGAATGCTGAAGTGAACTGGTAATAATCACCCTGTTGCCTGGCTCTGTTTACAGTGACTACCGCTATGTGGCTGCAGCACTCGCTGTCATGAGGAACGTCACCCAGCAGATCAATGAGCGCAAGAGAAGACTGGAGAACATAGACAAGATTGCTCAGTGGCAAGCGTCTGTGCTGGACTGGGAGGTCAGTTTGGGAAAGCCCTGAAACCTTAGATCTCAGTGTTCATAGTTTAAGCAATGATAATTTTGGTAGGGTGGACAAAGAGGTAATAAAAATCAACCAGAAGCCAGTTTTATTTTTTACCCACAGTAATGTAGTTTTATTGTATATAGCTTGAGCACATTGACATCTGAATGTCATTTAGCTTTAAAGAACATTATGATTAGGATCTTTATTAGGGATGCACAGAAATTATTATTTTGGACCAAAACCGAAAACCGAAAATGAGGAAACACTTAGCCGAAAACCGAAACCCAAAACCGAAAGAAATTATTATTAAATTAAAATAAATCTGTTACAAAACTATGAAAATATTTATTTAGCATTCGTACAATGCACAATGTAAAATCAAATTTGAAATAAAATAATTTACTTGGCCTCACCCATGATTAGCCTAAAAGCAAGATAGTTGAAATATTATACAATTAAGTATCTTCTCTCATTAAACTACTGAATTCAAGTGCATTTTAATATTCTGAAGTGCATGAACAAAGTGCATTCAGAGCAAGTGCTTTAAAAACTGCTGAAAGATAGAACATTATTCTCTGTAGGTCTATAACAAAATAGTGTAATAAAACAAACACTGGCACAGCCCATATAATAACTGTAATCACCGGAAAACTTTCTTGCCTTTTCAAAAAAAAGGGTCTTGCCTCTTCTGTGCTTTATACTCTGCATGGCGATCGGGATGTTTTGCGATCAAGACTGTTGCTTTAAGGAACCGTGCATGCTGGGAGATGTAGTTTTTAGGGATGTGTGGTAGTGCAGGGAAGTTTTCTTTTCATGGCTGCTCCGTTCGCGAGTGCTTTTTGCCACGCGAATGCTCTTTTTAAAAGAAAGAAAATAAAAGCTCCCGTTCTGAGGGAGGAAAGCACAGATCTAGCTCCCCATATTGTCTCATTTTTGGAGCTGCTCAGTTGCTGAGCGAACGACGCCTGGTTAGCAGCGGCTAACACCGAAGCGAGAAGGCAACATGGTTGTTTAAAACGTCATCACTGTTTCGGTCGCGTAAAAAAAAAAAATTTGGCCGACACAGAAAATGCATTTTTTTCTATTTTTGGCCAAAAAATTTTTTTGTGGCTGAATATTCGGTGCATCCTTAATCTTAATGCATTGAGTATGTTCAAGCATTTTTTAGGCAACATTATTTTTCTGAATATGTTATGTGCAGAGACCCCAAAATGTAAACAAATAAACATTCATATGCTTATAATAGTCTACTTACAGTGGACCCCCGAAATCCACGGGTGTTACGTTCTAAGAGCAACCACAAATTGTGAAAAAATGCGAATTTGTTATGCAGTAAAAAAAAATGCCTAGAAATGCCTATTTTTATAGTCTGAACACTAAATATCCCCCCAAAACACTTTAATTTCATTTCATAATTTTTATTTTTCATTACCTTTACAGTAATATTTTATATGGAAATTTAGCTGAATGTACATTAATATTTCGGTTACAAAATTTGTGGTTTCTGTGAACAATTATTTGTTCGGTTCTAAGAAAAAATCCATGGACGACTAAGGCTGGGAACTCTGAAAGAATTTTTTACATTGTTTCTCTTAGTCATTGTTTTAATTTGCTCATACGAGTTCCGTTACCTGAATAATTTTACCACTACACAGTAGATGACAGTAGATGTTATGAAACGTCAGTATGTGTCCACATTTAGTGCTGCATATAGGCCAAAGGTGCTGAAAGTGTTTTTCCTGTTCATATAAAGGTGTTTTTTTGTATTAATTGAATATCACAGTTCCAGTTCTTAATATCTTTTAGCAGATGGTTATATAACACTGTAAAAGTGTTATGGCATCTCCACCTGGAGGGCTCCTATCCATCATTTGCATACAAGTTGATTTCTAATGCGCAGGACCATGAGGTGATGAATTTAAATCACTTGTCATTCTGGCCAGATGTCTAACACCTGTATGGATGGCGAGTCTATTTTTACCATCGTACTCCAACCAGTCATGAGACTGCATCATCAGTGTCAGTGTAGTAATTGAATTCCCCTCTCATGGCAGAGTGGCAGCTCTTCTTTCTAAAGAACTTGTCACACCTTTCAGATCTAATCTTATTACCTCTCGGTGTCTGCCACCGGCAGATGTCTGGGATGCGCCGTACACCAGGGAGAGAACCAGTCTATCTCCCACCAGCCCTGTAGTCACCACTGCCAACTGCTATGCTGGGAGTGTTCACGTGTTTAAATGTAGAGGACTATTCTCATTCTGTTTTTCTATTTCATTTTCATTTTTTATGCTTTCTTTCTTACTAATGTTGGTGTTAGGAGTTGGGTGTTAGGTGAAAAATATCAGGGAGGCAAACCTTAAATAATCTAATTTTAGGTGATGTGTAATTTTTCCATGCAGGGTGATGACATTCTGGATAGAAGCTCCGAACTCATCTACACAGGAGAACTGTCTTGGATCTACCAGCCTTATGGAAGAAGTCAACAGCGAGTATTCTTCCTCTTTGATCACCAGCTGGTTTTGTGTAAAAAGGTAACGCTCCTGGTCATTGCTTGTTTTAAAAAAGTTTTATGTTTTAATCTTATAAATAATATGTGTACTACACAGATGTGTCCAGTCAATCATAAAAAAAAATATATGTGCAATTGATATATTCTTGCTCCATTCACAAATGCATTTTTTTGTAGCCAGGTTGAAATGCTGTTATAAATTCCATTCTATCTGTAGAATCTAGTGAGAAATTGTAATGCACAGTTGTTTACATTGCGCATCTACAATCTTTATTTACACTTGCTACATATGATTTTTTTTATCAAAAGCCTTTAATAGCTATTGCGTATTACTGTGTGTAAGTCACATAATTTACTCATATGTTGTTTTACTCACCACCTTCGTAGTGGCTGTGATATGTCTCATAGTTTTGAAGCATCTAAAGTACTAAAATACTTTTCAGGAGAAGGTGGAATCCTCCTTAACTTTCAATTCAAGTTTGGACTATTCATTAGTAAATTCTGGCGTAGTGTTGTATAAGAGCTGTTGTATAAATGTACCATTTAGTCACCATAACAACAGTTGTAAAACAAAAAGAATAAATTGTTTTATGTACATAAAATCACACAACGGGCATAAGTGGGCCTCGGGAAAAAAATATTAAAGCAAAAAGTTGAACGTGGGCCCCTTTCTGACAGCCTGTGCAAACCAGAAATGTATGAATTATAAGCAAAGAAGTAATTGGGATGCTTATAGTTGAATGCAGTTGTTTTCCCATTTTCAGTGGTTATTTTATATACAACTTGGAGAGAGTTTGCATAGAAAAGACTACAATCTGTGCAACTGAGATGAATCAGGATTTTCCCAGAGTTTGTAAACCTCAGTATTATATTAGTCCATTGACTAATTACTCAATACCATACCTGCTAAATCAGATGCTAAAGCTTAATAAGTGGAAACTTCCACCAGCTTCCCATAATTAGATGCACAAACTGATCTCTGGCCAGAGATCTTGTTCAACACGGTCTTGCATCTTCAAAAATAGCCTTTCGTAATCCTCCCATCCTCTCCAATGGATGACTATTCCTCCATCAGGGAAAACATAGCCCACTTTAATATTAACAGCAACTGCTGTTTACTTGGAAGTGTCTTCAGGACATGCTTAATTATGTAGCAGAAGGCTTTGTTCTGTATTTTTTATTAGGACAGACGGTCCAGTATGTGTAATGATAGTCTCCTGGGCAGGATGGAAACGCATGTGCTTTTCTATCCTTTGCTACTAATCAGTAGCTAATAAACACTTGTTGTGTTTAAGCCTGCGGACATATGTGTGCGCTTTCACATGGCGATCGGCTCAAGCTGTTCTTATGCATCCATTTATGAAACATGAAAAGGTTCATAATATGCTTCAATAAAGTAATAGTCATGCCCTGTTTTGCCTGACATTAACAGCCAATTGTGGTGACTGAACAAGGTACAGCATATTTAAATATTCTTATATACTTCCTGCAATCAGATCGATTAGATCTTATTTACCAGAACATTGTTTCAGTTGGAGTGGGGGTGGAGCAGAGTAGACGTAGCCTATAGAGGCTTTGTAAAAACTATTTGCAATCGCAGTGCAGTGTTCTAAACAGGTTCCTTTAAGTACTTGGTTAAAAGGAAGTGGTGCATCACATAACTGGGTTAAAATCGGTAGTGAGAACTGTGACTTCCTCAGGTGGCAAATGGCTTTTCAGCTTATGTGTAGAAATATGTTTAAATATGTATGCAGTAGGGCTGTAACGACACACCAAACCCACGATTCGGTTCGTATCATGATTTTTGACGCACAATTCGATTCGTATCACGATTCTTTTGGGGTGGGTGAATTCTGAGACGGCATTTTGTTTGGAGACACCTTGTCTTCACCACAAAATTATAAATCAATAAACACTTAAATACTGCTTCCTTTCCATTCATACTGAGGACAAGGCTTTGGTGAACCGAACGAGGAGTCGAGTTGGAGGAGTCGACACACCTCTCTTGGTTCACCGCTCCGTTCAAACAAAAAAACGCGCCGCCCAGCTGCCCGGAGCCACAAAACTCGCTCAAAACACAATAAAACAATTACACAGAAACCCCAACGCAGTTTTATCACAACCCAGCCAGCTTATAGACACTTTTAAGCCCAGTGTCATAACTTCCACGTTCAGCAAACAAAGGAATCCGTCTGTGCCTGTATGTTTTTAAACTTGTGGGAGGGCTCTTTGAAACCCTAAGACCCTCAGCTGTTGGTTAAAGAAAAGAAATTGACATGGAAATCCTCCTATTATGGCGAAAAATGTATGTTTCTGGGCGGGACCTGTATACTGGTCCAACCCCCCTAGCGGAGGGGGAACAGTTAAAGATGTGGTAGCATTGAATCTGGACGGGAAGGATTACTCTGGGAGTTGGAAGGGGTGTGTCGCGATCCTGCCTTCCCACACTGCGACACGAGTGTCGCTATTTCGGTTTTGTATCGTATATCGTTACAGCCCTTGTGTGCAGGCACCAAGAAATAAGTTGAGGACCGATACTGAAAGTTGTGGGTGGAACAAACATAGCTATTAATGTGGCCATGATGGCTGAATTGCCTTTATACATGTGCACAGATGTCATCACAATTCATGCTTTACCACCTCAGGATCAAGATAGCTGGTCACAAACACAATTGCACTTGACTTAAAGGGTAAAGGTTTCCTCCAAGTTATAAGAAAGGTCACCGCATCTTTTCTACCACTACACAGCTCACACACCTAAAATGTGGTCACACCACCTAACAGATGAGAGATTGACTAACATTGAGTAAATCTGCTCATGACACACCTAGTGTTGTTATTAACTCATCTGGCTACTGCTAACTACAGGCTGTACTATTAATTATGCACTCACTCTACTGTAGGTTTGTTATTATTATTATTACACCCGTTTTTGGAGCCATTTCTCCTCTTAGAGCTTTTGAAATATGAACATGGTTCCAACATCAAAATGTCTGTTAATATTTAATGTATTGTGCTATCTAATGTATGGTCGAGAGACCTCCGCAATTAATGGGAGAAAGAATGGTTGAGTGAGCGGCCTTATGTGTCTACTGGGAGGGATAGTATGACGTCATGCTATGGTGTCTGTTGGAGAGTTTGAGAGTGTCCGTTTTTTTTCTTAATGCCGTTTGAAATGAGTCGTTCCTGTTTGTTGAATGCTGCTTTGCATTCAGCTGTGGGTGTAGCGCCTTTTTCTGAACGGGAACACCATGAGCCTGGCGAGTAATTTGGACAAACTTTTTGCCCATCAAACCAGTGTTTGGGTGTCTCTCTAGGTTTAATAGCAAAGGCGCAATCACACTTTGCATTTTCTAGTTTTTATTATTATTATTCTTTTTATAGCCAAAAAACGTGCCGCTTCTAATCAGAGCTTGTGTGAAATTTCGGAAACGTGTTTCACTGTTTAGTTCAAACGTGAGTGTTTTGAGAGGTACCACCCCGTGTGAATGCGCCTGAAATGTTAATTTGCAGAATTCTTTCTAGTTTTGAAGTGTCTGTTGCATAAGGATCGTAGGTGTTTAAAGACCAGCAGCATTCATGACTAGTGTTAATTAGAACTTTCAGCTGTACCTCACACTATCTAAATATACTATTCATCACTTTTCCCCAACAAATCTAAGCAAACATGATACCTAAGACATGATGCTCCAAACACCAAGTTTTCAGTTTGCAAAGTAATCCAAATTACTTTAATTTGGCAAAGCTCATCATGCTCACATTCCACAACAGAGGTGTTGTACAGTAAACCGTCAAGTACTATGGTGAAATGGAAACATGCTTGATATATATATATATATAAATATAGTGCCTCATGTTTTTACAGCTAGAATGATTGTGTTGACTAAGAATACATCCAAAAAAACAGGCATCCTAATGTCACAGTCAGTGTAGAAGAATGTAACCTTTTAATAATAAACTCAACCTGACAAACACTACACAAATGAGCCTGGCCTGTGACAAGAGCAATGACAAGTGAGGTTTTAATTGCTTCTTCACATTTAAACATGTTCCAATAAAAAATGAGAGTCAAATAACAAGTGTATTGTGCCAGAGAAGCAACACATCATTTTTAGCTTTCTAACATCAAAGGATGCCTCAGCTGGCAAAACAATGCTTCTTCCGAACGTATCATCTCTGGGGGACTGGTGCAAGTGGGCTGTGCCACAGATGGGCACGTTTGACAGATGCCTAAAGGAAGAGCTGTCAGAAAAATAGACTCTGAGAAGAAGGTGAACTTTTATGTGAATGTAGGGCAAGATCTCCCTATGCAAGTCCTGGTAAAAAAATTTCAGTGAAAGTGTGCTCATATCACCATATTGAACAAACGTACCGAGACCAATTAAAAATAGCCTTGTTTAGAAAGGGTACAATTGCTTTGAAGGTTGAAAAAAGTGTTTTTAAATTTTAATATACACAGTTTTCCACTTACACCAGATTTCGTCGATCAACAGGTTTCGCTTCTTTAGTTTAGAACAGAGATTGTGAGAATAAAATTGCTACCTAACACTAGAACGCAGTAGGCAGCTTGTAATACAGATATGAGAGACAACCTAATACTCTTTCATTGGGTATACATACTCAAAACGTCTCTCAACCCATTCAATCTAGCTCTTCATTAAATTTGATGTGGTTTAGGACACGGTGTGACTTACTTCGATTTAAAAATACGAAGAATACACTTGTGCTTTGTAATTATGATGGTTGTTGCCACAAGGGTCTAGACCATCACTCCTACTCCTGAGGCGTTTTGTGAAAACAGACCCTGTTGTCCAAAAAGGCTGCACAAAGCTTTGGGCTACACGTGACGTTTTGTTCATTTTTATACCCCAATTATGTTGTACTTTGAGCTGGTTGTTGCTTGAACAGATTGAGATGTTGTAGCGGTATGTTTACAGAAACAATTTGGATTAATATTGACTACCCATTGTCCATTTTTAGTGTATATTGGTAACAATAATCTTGGAAGAATTGTACATTATTCATCTTGGCTGATTGCATCTCCAGTAAATGGACGTGGAGATTACAGTTTTTCCTGAACCAGTCTTTTGAAAGCAGTTGCGTTTTGATAAAGTAGTTGCTTGGCAAAGTCATTTGAAATGTTAAATTAACACATAGATCTTCACTCAAGTCCGCATATTGGGCAAAACAGATCCTCAGTCAGTCGTGGTACATTTAATTGAAGGTTACCATGAATAATTCTGGTGAATTCTTAGCACATTTAAGTCAAGAGGATTATATTTTTATGCTGTTAAACTATAATTATAAAAAGACATATTTAAGTACAACTTATACACTGAATTACATTTACATTCATTGCCTAAATTGTACAGTTTGAATCAAGATCTGGGCTTCAGCTGGTTTTCCATTTGTTTTGATGTTGAGAAGTTAAAAAACGTGACAGAAATGTAAAGAGTGTTTTTTATGGTTTTTGTTAAGCATGAACACAAATATGTTGTCAATCGAAAGCTCCCAACAGAATTTCTTTGATCTGCCAATAACTGCAACTTCTAAGACTTGAAGACTCCATGGAGACCCCAAGCTATGACGTTGCTTTTTTGTTTTTCTTTTTTCATTCCAGTTCTGGAGTAAAGCATGTAGCTTAAGCAACCATGACACTGTTGGTGGAGTGTTAGGATGTTAAGAACTATGACATGACAGAATGAGCTTAACTGCTGGTCTGGGCTGGAACTAATATGTTTGACATCTTCCCATGTACAGGACCTGATACGTCGTGACATCCTTTACTACAAAGGGCGCATCGACATGGACAGGTATGAAATGAGAGATGCAATCGATGGCCGGGACGACGACTTCAACGTCAGCGTCAAAAACGCATTCAAACTGCACAACAAGGAGACAGAGGAGATCCACATCTTCTTAGCCAAAAAGCTTGAGGAAAAGATGCGCTGGCTCAGGGCTTTTCATGAAGAACGTAAAATGGTGCAGGAGGACGAAAAAATAGGTAAAGATTAAAAACACTTCTAATGCAATTTCACTTAATCTGAACAAATAGATTTCTTGCTCATTATTTTTTACTCTTGATTCTCTGCTCATAAAACAGGGTTCCTAGAGAGTTAGGCTAAGAAATTTAATTTAAATGAAATTTAGATATTAGATATTTTAGATATTCATAAATATATATATATATATATATATGGCCATTCATTTACTGCTAACCGAGCTGAAGGGAAAAAATGTGAGTCGGGGGGAGTGTAAGCGAATGCAGTAGGAGGGCACTGGTGGTGGTGACAGGCATGTGCCTGTCCATGTTCTACTCTTTTAAGTGAAGAAAATGACAGTTCCCCTGTAAAGAATATATTATCTATGGGTATATAAAAAGTATAATCATTGCTACATGTGTTATAAACAGGCCCATTTAGTTATAGCAGTGTCACAGTTATTTAAAAAGAACTCTGTGGTGTGATGCTACCCATCTAGATCTCAGATAGACTGGGTCAAATAAGTATTTAATATGGTTTGGACTGGATGCATTCTCATAGAACATAGGTGCGAAGTTATATTAAAACCCGCAAAACTAATGCCAAAACAGCCCAATTTTTGTTATCCCGCCCAAGCCATTTTTTACCCGCAAAGTAGAATTCAAAACTGCCTCTGGCAATTTATTCATTGTTCATTCTGCAGAAAGTTCTGGTTCATTCTGGTTTGTGGCTAAATTCCTTTCGTTGAGTTGATGCTTTAAACCTGATGTACTGTGATGATACAAAAATTCCTTATTTCTTGAATTGCAGAGAACGATACTCCTATCAACCATTCCATCTTTTCGTTTTTAAACGTAAACTTTCCACTCACTGGGGCAAGCAGCGCATTCTCGTCTGCGTCCTTCATTTTACATTTTACCAAAAACAAGAATGTTCAGTTATTCCAATGATTCTCCATAAAATTGCTATCATAGTAATTTGAAGAAATAGAATAAGAATATAAGAATAAAAAAATATATATTTGAAGGGCTCCATTTAAAAATGCTTGGCTTTGGATGCTTGTTTGTAACAATTTTGGATATAAAAAGTTTTTGAACAGAATAACAGCTGATGATGAAAAGGACTTCTTTCTTATAAATACAGTATGCATCAAAGAACAGCGTTGATATTTGCATGTGTAATGTCTTCCTCGAACAGTGCATGTCATGACAATCCATTTTAACACGGCCTTATTCAGCAGGTTTCAAATAGGAAGATCAGCAGTGAGACTAGGACATATGATCTGTCAAAGTTGGTTTAAAACACAAATTTAGTTCAATATTGTGTTGAAGTCTGTATGGATTAGATCACTGGTTTGCTAAACAATGGCCAGTGTTGCCAGATTCTGCTGATTGTTTCCAGCCCAAAATATGCCCAAAACCCACCAAAATGCACTCAAAACCGCCCAAAATATGAAATCTACCCTTTTCATTGATACAGTAATTGCTGTGGCTGCCTATAGCCTTGTAAAGTAAAAATATTGAGCTAAAGTAATTATTTACATTTACATTTACATTGACGTTACTATTTTAAAGCCAATCATAAGGGTGGTACTTGGAGAACCAAACATTTTCTGAGGTGGTACTCAGTGTAGTTTGGTTTAGATATGCCATTTGTTACTTAAATAATATAAACATAGACTGATTATTTCAATAGAATGTACAGAATCATTGACATTTTTTCGAATGTATAGGGCAAGGAGGTCCATCAATAAAAAACTAGTGTTAAATGTTAAATGAACTCCCCCCTTGTTGAATGTAACATCGGTTGGAGAAACCCCATTTTTATTGTTATATATGCGTGCATACATTTTATAGACGGAATGTGTTTGGATAAATATTTGCTACATTCAGAATCTATTTATTGTTGTTTTAGGCTTTGAAATTTCTGAATATCAGAAACGGCAAGCAGCCATGACAGTGCGTAAGGTGGCCAAACAGAAAGGTGAGGCACCAAAGCGATACCAGGTGAATTCAGTTTTTTTCTACTCTTTAAGCTGACCCTGTCTTATCATTGCTGTTTAGGCCTTTTGCATGAAAACCGGCAGCTGTGTACTATAGTGGATCGATGTTTTTGATTTAAATTCCCTAAATTCGAGAGAAAAAACACTAAAACTATTTCTAGTCGGGTGGCATTAATATGACTAATGGCATGCAGTTTCAAAAATTTCACTACAGCATTCTGAGTGGTTTCTAATAACACGCTATTACAGCCTGTAGTCTTCTTTAAAATATTAATGTTGTAGTTGTTTTCATTGATCTACTGAGGGTTCACTAATAAACATACAGAAATACCTTCGATCCAGCCATGATCGATCAAGTTAAATATTTTAATTAAGCATCAATGAAAAGACAGCCTAATATTTATGCATGCTGAGTTCTGAATAATGATCTATAAAGAGCAATTTAAAGCTGTATAGATTTTAAAACCATATAACTGACATTAATGTATGTGTTGTCTGCTAAGTAAAAATTAAATGCATGGACATTGTGTTTTCTTTATTGAATGTTAAATGTATTTTGCATAATACTTTCTTCTTGTCATATTTACACCTTGTTTTTGAAATTCGTTGTACTTCACTGACAAACGGTGAAGTATTTTCTTGAATTTGCAGATTCATTTATAGATATCATCTTGAGAAAGAGGGCCATATTATATGGACATGGTATGAAAATGATAAAGGTATATTTATAAGCGTTCTATGTAGAGTTAAACTTTCTTCAAGATGCCATGGCAACTGCTGTGAAAATGGCTCTATAAAAAAAAGGGTGGGCAGAATCAGCAATGCTATTGTTGAAGCGGTCATAAATGTATCCTTGGACTTGAGTGTCCATGGAATTGAAGATGCATATCAATGCACTTCAAATCAAATACGTACTTAGCAATTCAGGTAAACAAGCAGCTGAGCTCAGAGCTTGCTTTCATGCAGAAAGATTGCTGTGTTTTCTTTTTCAAGATGCCATGGCAACTTCTCACGTTCTTAGCAACAAATATCAATTGTCGTAATTGATATTAGTTATAGTTGTAGCATAGTGGGAAATATGCAGATATATTTTTAGCTTTGCATCGAAATGTAGTAACTTTGGAAAGTAGCTTGTTTTCCTCAAATTAGTAGCTGAACATATATGCATATACACTATATGGACAAAAGTATTGGGGCGCCTGACCGTTACTCCAACAGGGACTTTAATGACATTACGTTCACATACATAGCCTTTAACATGGAGCTGGTAACCCGGATGCAGCTATAACAGCTTCCACTCTACTTGGAAGGCTTTCCACAAGATTTTGGCGTTTCTGTGGGAATTTAGTCCCATTTATTCTATAGACTATTTATGAGATCAGGCACTGATGTTGAGCTTGAAGGCCTGGCACGTAATCTCTGTTCCAGTTTATCCCAGAGGTGTTGGATGGGGTTGAGGTCAGGGCTCTGTGAGGGCCAGTCAAGATCTTCCACACTTCCCCACCTTTGAAGCATGGTGTTGTCAAAAATGTCTAGGTATGCTGAAGCATTAAGATTGCCTTTCACTGGCAGTAAGGGGACTTACCCAAACACTGAAAAACAGGTGTATCCCAATACTTTTGTCCATATAGTGTATGTAATGTATGTTATGTGAAGCATGAGTATTCATAGTTGTACAATGCCTGTGATGCATTTAGCTTTGTCAGTAATGATTTGTTTTTTTCCCCACTGTCCACTTTTTCCCCTCCCTCTGCCTCTTTGCTGCTCAGGTGTGAGCCAAAACAGGTATGTGCCCCCTTCATCCCCGCCCCCCCAGGACCCCATAGCCCAAGGACAGTATGTACTCCCTTCCGACTTGGCACAATCAGATCTATTTGAGATTCATCAACCTAGACGGAGCCAGTCTCCATTCTGGCAAAACTTCAGTAGGTTAACATTGTTAAAAAAATAACCAAAATAATAGACTTTTTCTCTGGATGGTCCCATCTGCTTTCTGTGAATCATGTTATACTTCAACTGAGTGTCATGTTGTGGACCGACAACAGCAATGGACTTTCGACTTCGGAGATGCAGGCATTTCAGCTTTCAGTGACTGATACATCCATTCATCAGTTGTTTTCTTTTTCTCAACCAGCAACTCTTTCTACCATGGGTAGTGGCAATGTCAATGTGACAGTATACTTAATCTACTTAATGTCTACTTTGGTTGTAAGATTGTAGGATTTTGAGGGAATGATTCATCCACAATGCTACAATGGTTAACAAAAAAAAAGCCGTGGGGCCACTTAGCCTGAACTCACATTAATAATGCTAACTGGAACACTAGATTTCTTTCATTATCTGCAGCATTAGCATTTTCAGAGGAAGTACTCAGTTTAGTGTAGTACTGAAAGAGTACTATGCCAAAAAAGGCTTTTGAGGATGAAGCAGGGTTTTACAAAATCAGAGGGTTTTAATCATCTCTGAATACTCCCTGTGTTGAGTTATGAAAGTGTGGAGCGCTGCATGGTTCCCAGTACTGTCTTCTTCTTCTTCTTTTTTTCCAAATCAAGCGTCTCAGTTTGGGATGATCAAAGGCTTCAGTTGCAAAATATTTGCTCTGTACTGTCTGTAAGAGTTAAAAGGCATATGTAGGCTCTTTTGAAGGTGCACCATGCAGGTGGGTCTTGGGAAAATCAGCTTAACATGACAAGCCTGTACCAAATTTTCTGAACAGGGTATTCATTTGTTCTTGGTGAAGGTGACTGACCATTTTTGAATTAACAGTTTGCTAAAAGGTTCCTTCTCAAGATGCTGTCATTGGTGCCAAAGTCATGTTACACTGTAGATTTGTTTGGCATCTAAATGACCAATTCCAGATCTTCTTATCTGAAGCACTTTACTTGATGTTCAGTTATAATGTCTTGGTAGCATCGTCAGCATTGCCTAAAGTCCCACATCTAACAATAGCTTGGATATACTTTTGATAGTGGCTTAGTTCCGTCTTTGATATTAGACGAGTGTTAAGCAGACGTTAAGGTATTATGGTGGAACATTTAGAAAAAGGTTCTAAGTTTCATATAGAGTGAATGAATTTATCAGTGCAGCTTGAGAACACGCTTTGTGCTGTAAGCCCACGTTCTAAGAACAAACACTGTTTTTCTATGTCCATGGAAGTCTTGTTTAAAAGTATATTACTGATATTTTTGTCAAAAGGGGTTATTTTGTTTGTATTATATCGCCACTCTCTAATAAGCACAGCCAGATCATTCATACGATTTGTATTTAAGAGGTTTTTTTATTATTATTTGTCTAATAGCTGCACTAAATGCTATTTATCACACTTCCTGATAACATAAATATAAATAAAAGGACAGTTTCATGTACATATTTGAAGAAAAAAAAAAACGTAATATCTATGAATCAACTCTGGTTGCAGTATCAACCATGTTAAATGTACATGGAAGTTCATTTTCTGCCAAGAATACTTTGTGACTTGTGACTGTGACTATGAACTGAATATGTCTTTAGTATACAGTGATTTGCTGGTTATAGGAAACAAGCTGCATTTTGCACAGCACAAGGTAGACAATGTAATCTCTTGGAGGTGACATACATCATTTTTTTTACAATATGGACTTACAAGCGTAGATACCCATGAATAAATGTGATCAACTGAAAACTCAAAATATATAATCTTTTGATGTTAAACAATACCGCACACATTTCTGTTTCATTTTGTCTTGGTTAGTATTGACAACTGAACTGATATGGTGTGGTCTGTGTGTGGGGTCTGTTCTTTAGTTCTAATTCCTCCTGGAATACTCCTAGCATTTTTCAATCTCAGTCTGTTTTTTAGTTTCAATTTGCTGCATCTGTAGGATGGATTACCCACCATCACAATAATATTGATGTAGTTTCCTTTATGATTGGTTACAGAACTGAATAACTGGTGATCTGAAACATCCTTAGTGTAAAAGTCACTGAGCAGGTGCCCCAGCTAAGCACAGGAAAATGGTTTCGTGTGTTAACACACTGCTACAAGCTCAACAGATAAGGTTGATAAATGCTGGAGTTTGCCTTTAATGACATTCCCATGGTGTTGCATTGGGTGAAAGACAAGCTCAGGTCAAGCTTCGAATGTGTTCACATGTTTTGACAACTTTCAGTGCATAAAACTTGTTGAACAGTGCCTTGCAGCGTTTGACCACTGCTTAAAGGTTGAGTTAATAAAGCCTGCATTAAGTTCATGATATTTTTTTCCTAGCTGACCGTTAGATCCTAATTATCCCCATAGCTGATGGAATGTATGCTTCACATCAAAATGCTGTCACATTCCGTGTATGCATAAATTTGACAGTTTAGTGGCATTTTGGATTTATATGCCACGGCATTCCAGCCTCTTCAGCCGAATCTATATCTGCTGTATCTGTGGCATGCGATTGATTATCACAGACATCGACTCCTAAAAATGAAGAGTGCGACATGGAAGAACCACTTTTGGTTTCCACTTTTCAGTGGATGTTTTTTAGAGAAGCATTTTTGTTGATGTGAAAGAGTGTAAAGTGTTTTCTTTAAACATTTAAAGAACCTTTGATATTAAAAAAACCCTTTGGAACCTTAATTTTATGAAGTAAATAAGTAAACTTTATTTACATGTTCACCAATGTGCTGTACAATACAGACCTAAAATAACATAAAGTAACATAAATAACATCATATAATATAACATAAGATAAAAGAAAAAGAGAAATAAGACACATATACCCACTCGACTAATTAAGGTCATTTACATCTATCAGCTAAAACTTCTCAAAGGCTTGAGTAAAAGGTACATTTGAGCCTTTTTTAAAGACCAGAATAGATGCATAGCTTCTTTAAGCCTTTTAAATATTTGGTAATATTACTGAACATTACTAAAGAACACTTTACATAATTCTACAAGTCTCCCTCATAAGCCTTTCATGACATAAAACTGCCTAAACATTTATAAGTAAGTACTCCACTGTTTGTCATTTGTCAATAACTCTGGCTGAGATTAAATGACCTTAAAATTTGGAAAACACCTCTTTTATGTAGCCTGTAGGAAAAGCCTTTATAAATGATTATGGAGTTTTATGTAACAATTTATTTCGGGGTCATGTATCCTTACGAATTTTGCCCTTCAGTAAAGTTTTGCCAAAAAATCATCAAGCTCATATATCAAAGTGCTGCTTCTATGGTAGTACTCAAATATATCTTTTTTTTTTTATCGGGGAGGGCAGGGCGCACCCAAACATTTGTTTTTGATCAGCCAAAGTGTAATATAAGTAGTGCCCCGGCAATAAGAATAAACAGCTAAGTAGCTGTGGCAGCCTTACATTTTCTTACATTGCCAATAATTGCATGTGTGTATTCCTTAAATATTCCAATAGTATTTAAAGAGATACTTCACACCAGAGGTATCTAAATCTTGTTTTTTGTTTTTATTTTTAAAAACATATAACGTTTTATTTTTATAACATTACACTGTATGTTTTGTTTTAAAAAGTACTTTCATTTTAAATTATAGAAGAAAAATGAAAAAGCTGAAACAGTGAGAAACTGGACAAGTTTGTGAGGGCCTGGTTTGGCCTGTGGGCCCGTTTGGGTTTCAGTACCTGCCCATTGGCTTTTACTATATGTGTTCTGGGAGTAATTAGGAAATGCATCATAGTTATTACAGATGCAGCAGATATAGATTGTGTTCCTGTAAGAAGTGGCTGAGGAAATGCTTTGTGCCAGCCCGATACAAATAGGCTTCTCTATGTAATTTTGGACGTATATGAGTATATCATCACATGAGAGCACGGCTGGACCTGAATGTCTGACTGAATGTCGGATATTTGTTTGTTGGGTAGGTATACGGTTATTAATTTTGGGATACAGATATTCCTTTTTTTTCATATATATATATATATATATATATATATATACACCCACTGTATGGGCAAAAGTATTGGGACACTTACGCATTAAACCAAAAAGGACATTAATGACTGCATTCAACTTCATAGACTT
>JBBPCY010000032.1:20401452-20420687 GCA_037974405.1 Brachyalestes nurse | reverse complement strand
ATATAATTGTGTGTGTGTCTATATATATATAATGCATGTGTGTGTATATTTGCAATTTAATATAAAGACATATTTTTTAAGGGATATTGGACTGGCTTTTGCCACACAGTGACCAGGGGTCCTTTCTGTGTGGAGTTTGAATGTTTTTCCTGTGTCTGCGTGGGTTTCTGCTTGGAGCTCAGGCTTCCTCTCACAGTCCAAAGAGATGTGAGTCCGGTGAATTGGAGAGGCTAAATTGTATGCGTGAATGTGTTTGTCTTTGTGTCTGTGATGGACTGGCAACGTGTTCAGGGTGTTTCTCTGCTTTTCACTCTATGAGTGCTGGGAAAGGTTCCTGCACTCCCCGTGACCCTGGGTAGAATAGGCAGCTCAGACAATGAATAAATGGATTAAGACCATTTATTCTGTTCCAATCATCATGCACTGTACCTACAATAAAGAGGGCAGCTGGAACTGTAAAATCTAAAAAAAGGATGAAGAAGGAGAGAAAAGGCCAGGTTTTAATCTGATAGTGACAGACACACATAGACAGATGCACTATGTAAATATATATGCCATCATTCAAGTTCGCCTTGACTTTGACTTTTCCATGGGTCAGACTGGTTTGTCCAGCACAATCCTAAGATGCTGAATTGGATTGAGGTCTGGAAAATCGAAGGACAAGTCAACACCTTGAACTCTTTGACTCATGTTCCTCATGTTCCTCAAACCATACCAGAACATTTCTGCAGTGTGAGATGACGCATTATCCTGCCAAATCCTGCTTTATCCACTGTCATTAGAGAGTGCAATCGTTATGTACTTGTCCTGCAGCAACTTTTAGGTAGGTGGTATCTATAAAGCAACATTCACATGATTGCCAGGACCCAAGGTTTCCCAGTGGAACATTGCTCAGACCATCACACTGCCTCCACAGGCTTGCCTTCTTCCCATAGTGCAGTGGTTTCCAACCTGGGGGGCAGAGGTTTTGCAGAGGGGCGCACCAATGGGATAGCCTACGCTCCACTCGAGCACTGCTAGCAATAACATGGACAAGTTTGTGCACCCAGCCAAGCCTCCAGCAGAGGCTGACTCTTCTTCAGCTGCAAGTTCAAGTGTGAGACTTGAGATAATCCGCTTTTAAGTTTTTTTTCTGACTGGGAACTGGTTAATGTTCCCAGCCATTTTTGTGGAGACAGTTGTTTATTCTTGTTTATAACTTCAGTATGCTCTTTATTTCTCCCACAGTGTATTTCAAATAAAGTTAGAATCTGAACCTGTGTAGCTTGTATGGGGGGTGTGGGGGGCTCATTAATGTTCCTATCTAGAAAAGGGGGGCCCTGCAGAGAAGATTTAAGAACCACTGCCATAGTGTATCCAGATGCCATCTCTTCCCCAGGTAAATGACACACATGCAGTCTAGTGTCCACATAATACAAAAGAAAATATGATTTATCAGACAGGCCACTTTCCATGGTCCAGTTCTGATGCTCACATGCCCTTTGTAAGCACTTTCGGGGGCAGCAGCTACATAACCCCACTTGCAGCAAACTGAACTATTCTGACACTGTTCTATCATAGCCAGCATATTTTTTGTCAGCAATTTATTCCACAGTAGCTTTTCTGTGGGATCAGAACAGACGGGCTGGCTTTGGGCGGCGATGATCCTTTTACTGGTTCACTGGTTGTCCTTCCTTGGATGACATTGGTAGGTACTACCCACAGCATACTGGGAGCAAACCACAAGGCCTGCCATTCTGGAGATGCTTTAACCAGTTCGCCTAGACGTTGCAATCTTGTCCTTTACACATGGCCATTTTTCCTGTATCCAACACACCAGCTTCAAGTACGGCCTGCTCACTTGCTGCCTAATATATCCCATCTCTCGACAGGTGCCTCTGTAACAACATAATCAATGTTTGTCTCTCCCAAAACAAATTAAACTTCTATGAATTTCACTGAATTCTGAGTTAATTTTGTTCCGTCTTATTTCCAACCCTCAGAGTCTTTGATTCATACAAATGGGCATAAAGCTGCACGTAGTTGTTAAGGGTTTAATCTGGAACATATTTATTATTTATGGTTTTCACTTGTGTGTGCAAAATATCTTTGCAACATTTGCAATAATGTTAATTTTCCATTTTTAATATCTGTAAAAAAAAAAAAAAAACAAGCCTAATGAATCACTTGAAACATTGATAGAAAAAAAAACATTAAAAGGGAATTATATTGTTTCCTCCATACTTTGGAAATTCTAAATAGTAAGCTTAGATATCAATTGTCTTCATACATACTAAAAAAAAAATGGTTTGAAACAATGATCATAACAATAATAATGATCAAATTGAAGTATGGCTATGGTAATGACATCTTATGTTGTAAGGACACAATGTTAAACTAAATTTAAAGGTATGTATTACTAATAGACTAAGACAAAACCCATATTGGAAGTTTTCAAAGCATTACATTTATGTGCCAAGTCAAACTATTTCTAATATCAGCCTGAGGAGCAAACTCATTGCAACTAAGCAGACAAGTATCTAAAACGAGAACCGAGTTCCTTCCATACAGTAAACATCATGTGCCTTGACATCATGCCTTTGCAAATGCCATTTTGTTCAAGTTTTGATGG
Source organism: Brachyalestes nurse (assembly GCA_037974405.1). Taxonomy (NCBI): domain Eukaryota; kingdom Metazoa; phylum Chordata; class Actinopteri; order Characiformes; family Alestidae; genus Brachyalestes; species Brachyalestes nurse. The sequence goes on along the minus strand of JBBPCY010000032.1, from coordinate 20,418,076 downwards.
ACAGTCAGTATTCATGTAATCTTTATTATTAACTCCACTGCTCAATGTTTTTTCTCATGCCTTTTTCCCCCACTTGAAATGTGTAGCTGTTGGCATGCTTGAAGCTCCACATGACTGATATGGTTTAAGAGATTTGTGTCCCCAGGTGGGTGTGTGTCTTCATGTTAGCGCACTTTGAAGTGGGGTAGGCTCTAAGTACTATTTGGCCAATAGCTTGACAACTGTTTCATTGAAATAAAAGTTGAATGGCAAGTTGTATTCTAGGATATGAAAGACCCTAGCTTATTACAATTGGTTAGTGGAATAGCGCCACCTACTGAATAACGTCTATACAAAAATATAAAGCTTTATTTGCCAATATCTTGTGATGTAAAGTGTTTTTTTTTTTGCTTTTCTAGATTCTTGGCCGCACACCTGATTTTGTGCAATTTCATCCATAAGGGTTCTCTGACTGACACATTTCAATATCTCAAGACATACATGTGCCTTTATCTTGCCATGTACATGTGCAGCCCTGTATTTCTACCACATTTCATTTACGTTTACAGCATTTAGCAGACGCTCTTATCCAGAGCGACGTACATCAGTGACACAGGCCGGATTTCATGAAAGTTAATCTACAGGAGCTACATCCAAAACATTTCAGTATCTCAAGAACTGCTTAAGCCAGTATGTTCAGTATGTTTACATTTAGCTACATTTGCTCACATCTACTACAGTTCCATTTTGCTTGCTTAAAATTCAAAAGCAAGCATATGCCTGTGTGAATGAAATGAATTTTTGAAATGAAATTGAAATGAAATGAAATTTTGTAGGCTCAATTATAAACGCAAATAAACATATCCAGTAAATCAGCTATACATTGTCACTACAACAAGCTACTAAATTCAAGTTCAGGTTGGCTTTTATTGTCATCCATCCACAGTCCCAGCTGTACGGACAGCACAAAAACCAAACATAGCAGTGTAACAAGTATTGTTTTGCTGTGTTCCTCTAATATTGTTTGGTCTATCTTTAAAATTAATTTTGTTGTAACATTTGCAAAATTCAACATTTACAAAAGTCCTTTTTCACCTGTTAAAGCTGTCAGATCGTTCAACCTCTCACTGCTTGGGCCAGTTGGCACATTCTGCCTGGACCCCACTGATTTGCACTTATTCTGTGATGGACATATTACGCAGTGTAGCAGGTCTGGATGAGGTTGTAGTTTGCAGTGGTTTTGTACTATACTGCATTATATTGAGGGGTGCTTCTAATATTGTCCTAATGAAATCAACCCAATTTACATACATAAAAGAGAATATTAGAATACATTTCTCTATAGAGTGATCAGAAACCACAGTAAAGCCACTGATAGATGAAGTGAATAATGTTGATAATCTCCTTATAGGGTTATATAGTAGGTGAACAGTTTTGAAGTTTATGTGTTGGAAGCAGGAAAAATACTCAGCGTAAGGGTCTGAGTAACTTTGACAAAGGCCACATTGTGATGGCTATACAGCTGGGTCATGCTGACCCAGCCAAAAGTGTCTGCAATGGGCATGTGATCATTAGAACTGGACCGTAGAAAAATGGGAAAAAGTGGCCTCGTCTGAATGTAGCCTTGTTGCCTGTGCATCATTTACTTAGAGAAGAAATTGCACCAGGATGCACAATAGGAAGAAAGCAAGATAGTGTGATTCTCTGAGAAATGTTCTGCTACCTTGGGTCCTGGTTTCATGTGGATGTTACTCTTGACACTCACCACCTATTTAAACATTGTTACAGACCAAGTACACCCTTTCTTGGTGATGGTATGCCCTAATGGTGGTGGCCTCTTTCAACAGGATGCCTGCCACACTGCAAAAATTGTTCAGGAAAGTCGACTCCAGATTCCCCAGATTCCCTCATCCAATCAAGCTTCAGGGGAATATGCTGGATAAGCCACTCTGATCCATGGAGGCCCAACTCCCCAACTTACAGGACTTAAAGGATCTACTGGAGACCGATATCTTGGTGCCAGATACCACAGAACACCTTCAGAACTATTGTGGAGTCCATACCTCGGTGCGGTTTGGTGGCACAAGGTGCACCTACACCAAATATGGTAGACAGTATAGGACACTCCAGTAAAACACCACCTCCTGCTATGAGCTCAGTAAAAAATATAACGTAGAATTATTGCATTTCTGACAGTGTCAACAACTGAAAAAGTATAAGTACAGTAAACGCAGAATTCATAGCAATGGCTGTTAAATTGGATCACATTAGATTGCTTTAAATTTTGACGTAACATCTTTACCATGACCCCTCAACCTGCTGCGGTAAGGATGTTGCGAAAATGATAAAACTGCAGATAAATTATAGCTTGCAAGGTCCTCTGTGTTAGTATTGACTCTTAGCAACTAATATTCATAACTGGGCCATAACATTAATTTATTTTTAAATGGAGTTCAAAATACCTCATTACTAAGCTGTATGGTAAGGATAGATAATAAATACACCAGAAGAAAAGATTATATATATATATATATATATTTTTTTTTTTTTTTTTTTCTGGATCCTGAGGGTTACCATAAAAAAGTAACATTTTGTGTCCTAGTAAGGATTGTGATGGACAATTTAGATCATATCAACGATCAGTGAAAAGAAGCAAATGAATGGTGTTCCATATGTTAAGGTAACATTTTCACTTGAAATAATGTTATATTTGAAAGGAATTGGCCACTTTGAATGGCGACCGTAGTTGTGGGGCATAAAGTGGTGTTTGGATGGACCTTTAAATTGCCTCAGAGAGAGATAGAGAGAGAAAGGGGCAAACAAAATGGGATGATGATAAAAGTAAATGGCACATAAACTCATAGACTGATGCCTTGTCAGTTTTGAATCAAAGGCATTACAAGCATGAAGCTACTGTGCTAGAACCTCAAGCCAGGCAGCGGAAGCCTGAAATCAATTCATTTCTAGTTTTGCATGCTGCTCTCTTCACAGCGGAATTGTCAGGGCCTATTCACAGGAAATTAAGTGAAAACAACATTTTGAAAAAAAAGGCAGCGGGGTTCAGTTCTTGAAAATGTCAGTAGAAAAAGGGCCCAGCAGTGCTAAGGTGGGAAACCACACACCTCTGAACACACCGCATTCGTGGAGAGCAATTTAATTTGCCGCACGCTTATCCTCCCCAACCAGTTTGAGTTCATTAATTACTGTTAATCAAAACAGCCCGTGCCTTTTTTGTGCTGTTTGTCTTTCTTTGCCCCTATCCGCTTGATAATGCTCATGCAGGACAATATGCGACGAGGGCTTTGGCAAAAATAAATAAATTAACAAAAAAAGAATGGAAAGAGGATGCTTTATAATTGGTTATGAGTCATTTGGAAAGTGAAAATGGAGCCTAAAGTGCTGCCCAAGGCCACGTGCTTCATTCAGAGACCGGCGCACACGACTTGTCACGATCCATTTAACGGTTCAGAGTGAGAAGCAGGTTGATGCGCTCATGTAGTCGTGACACTTCAAATTGCCCCTGAAGCAAATCTGAACCAAAGGGACCGAGGTCGCAGAGGCACCATCTGAACCAGACACTGACATGTCTGGACCCCCACACAATTAGCAATTCATATCTTTGTAAAGTCGAAAATCCGTTTTGTCTTCAGCTGGCCTAAATATGTCTCTAAAGTATAAATGATTTGAGGAACCCAGTGGCACCCAAATGACACTTGGAATCTTATGCCTGAAGAGAGAGCCCATTATGTGCCAATAGGTGATGATCTCTTTGAAGTGCAAGCCTTTGAGTTTGGAGTCCTATCAAGAACTCAGAAATTAATGCATGGCTGTCTCTTTGCTTCAGATTGTCAGGGAGTGTTTTGAAAAAAATGCCTTGCAATGTGACTGGAGCCTCTTGGCTGAAAGAGTCAGCAACCTAAAGATGTTTTTTTATGCCTGCTTCACAAGGTGACATGAAAAGGAAATCTCTTTCAAGCTTTGAGAACACAGGTTGGGAATGAACTACAAAGGAGAGTGATGCTTCAAACTCATTTGACAGATGGCATCCAAGTAGGAGGACTGGAGACAAAATGAGCGTATACCTGTGAGTCCTTTTAGAACAAAAAAAAAAAATACATCAACGTTTTGAAATGCAATCAAGTCAAAAAGCTATTTTAGTAAAAAGTGAGCAAAGCATTTGGTCCAGGTTTATATTACGTGTCTTTAATAACTGTATAGTTATTATCAATATATGCAACAACATTGTCACTCCGGGTGATGTATTCACTGTTACAGATGAATTACATTGTACAGACTATGTAATCAGACTTGTATCAACATAAGGTTTTACTCACATATTACAGACTTAATGTGAGTAAAATACGTGTTTTATACAATATCAACCTGCTTCTGTTGATAAATGTTAAAAAAAAAAAAAAAAAAATTTAAATCCTACCCGTGGAGAAGTGTTTTTGAAGTAAAAGGTAGAAAAATATTCCAAACTTGACCTTAGTTAAGAAGCCATGTTTGTTTAACATTAGCATATTAGAGAAGGGATAATTGGCTTCCAGGTGAATCCAGTGATATTTAAATTTTAAATATTTATGAAATGGTTTACTGTAAAACTGAAAAAGCAAAAATAAATCACAGAAGTGCTGAAGGTCCTAGTCTAAAACTTAAGCCGCGTAGTATTGATGCCAACATAGAAAGTATCATATACCCTCTAGCAAAAATCATAATTATTGTTTTCATTAAAATCATTATTGTCTTCATTAGAAATCATTATTGTCACAGGTGTTTTTTTTTTAAATTACGTATAGCTCTGTTATGTATGTAAACAGCATGTGCCATTTTAATGTTGGTACATTATAGTTAATATTGTATAATATTAATATTATTAATATTAATATTGAGCAGCTTTCAGTACTCTATGGCAGGGTTCTCAGCTGTAGTCCAAACTTTAGTTTTGTGATGCTGATACAACTTGAATATCATTTTTAAATATTAAACTAAAGCTGTAAACTGTAATAAAAGGTTAGGCAACTAATATGATATTTATTTTAATACCCACAATACAGATCCTGTAATAAAAACCATTGTGGCAAGTTCTGTCAGTTGGATGAAAGTACAAGTATAAACAGGATTTAACTTTTTAACCTGATATTATTTGAGAAAGCGATTGTGAATACCAATCTGGGACTCAGAGATATTTATGATTTGACTTTTTTGGCATAACACCTCAAGGTGTAATTAGACTGTTGTCTCTGTGTACTGCTCATAGTAATAAATCACAAATTTGAAAATGGAATGTATTGGAAAAAGACATTTTTGTTCACCCTCTCTTACCAGCTTATTCCACCCTCCACCCACCCATCAGCCTTCTCAGTTTTATTTGTAATACTTATATTATTATTCAAAGAAATAGTTTGATATTTTGATCATTTTTTAAAAATTCTATATTAAAATAAATGTATTGTTTAATTTGAATGCAATGCAGTCAATACACCAACCAATCCATTTAACACACTAATGAAGTTTTACCTTCTAGAATTGACAAATATCCAGAATGCCTTGCTTTTTTTTTAAATGTGGTGATTAAATCTTGAGGCAATGAGGAAATTACTGTAAATATATCATTACAGTGTTCAATTTATTTATCCCAAACAATTGAAATATTGAACAAAACATCTTAATTCATTCTGATGTGTGGGACACAGTATTTCAGTTAAATAGACAAAAAAAGGAGACTCATATAGTTTACAGCCTCTGAAGATTAAAAAACACAGTTTAATGATATGAAGTTGAGTTTGACAGTGCTAGTTCTTTTTTATGGCGGTAGGGATCAAAAAAATTGGACGCACCATCAAAAGGCACCTTCGCTACATTATTATCACCTAATGTTGCCCTTGCCTGATATGAAATTCATCCTTTCATCTTCATCTCCTGGCGACGTGGTGAGGTAATACGCATGGCATTTCTTTGAGCCTCAGATCAGTTGAAGTTTAAAGGGATGGTTCAACAAAAAAAAAAAAGCTAATGAGGCTAACAGCGACCGAAAGCTAGCAGTATCGGTTAACGGTAGATCAGACTGTCACCAGAAGAATACTTTCATAGTTGGAGCATCCATTTAGGTCTTCATTACGAACTAATTGCGTACTCTTATTGCAGGCCTCTGTAACAGAACCCCAATGACTTTTCTTATATGAGTCTTCTGACCTTTTGTGGGCAGTTTCTTTGGGCTTAGGATCAAGCAAAGTCCGGTTTAGATTGAAATGACAGTTTCACATGAAAGAAGCAATATGCTCTTATTAGATTTGACTCCATGGAGGGTTCTTAAGTCCTGTCAGCTCTCTGAAGAGGTTAGTGTGCAGTGCACGTGAACGATTGAAGCATGCACCGTGACTATGGAGATGATCAGATACGGCAGCCACGGAAGCCTACACTTGCAGAGGCGAGCCTCTACATGCGTAGCACATATTGACATATTGATTTGCGTTCTTACATATTGGTATTGGCAACAAAGCCCGGCGGAGAGGAAGGCAATGTGCGCTTTGTGAAAGTGCATGGCATTTACTTTTTATCTGAGAAAACATGACTGCTGACAGCTGGACTGGAAGGTCTTATAAAGCAACAGCATGCAATTTATTTCCTAAACCAGCCAGTGATATGCTTGCGCATTTTCATGTCATCCGCATCCGAGCTCTCCTAAGTTAGATTGATGCTGTTTTTTCATACCCATAGCCTGGAGTTAACCAGCTAAAAAAAAGTCAGTCAAACATGTTGTAACTTTATAGTGTATATGTGAAAATACGTTCCAGCAGAATGTCATTTTTCTTTTGTTGTTGAATGCTCTCTGTTGTCTCTCTTTTTTTTTTGTGGTGTATGTGTCTTTGTTGTTTTAGGGTATCGCTCAGGGCAATGTATTTATTGACACAGAGAGAGGAAGAGAGAGTGAGAGCAAAAAAGAAATAAAGAGAAAAGGATGACAGGGAATAAATGAACAGTTAGGTAAAAGAAAGAAAGAGAAAAAAGAAAGAAAGAAAGAAAGGGGAAAAGAAAGAAAGAAAGAGACAGAAAGAAAGAAAAAGTTACAAAGAAAGAAAGAAAGAAAGCACGCCACAATCCATAGGGTTTATACGCGCTCCTTCCTGTCCTAAGCTGAAGGATAATTACTGGACTGATGTGATCCAGAAGAGATTCAGGGATATCCTTTGTTTGTCTTCCTAAAGGCAATGAGTACTTTGGGGACACACCGAGAAAGTCCACGGATTAAAATGGAGCAGTGGCATGCATATCAAACTGATCCAAGGTCTCCTCGTTTCACAAGCATCTGAGCCCTGGTGAAGATCGCCAAAGACTACCAGGCTTGCAGTTTTTAATTACAGCTCAATATGTTTATCCTGGCATCCTCCGCACTTCTTTCAACCTGCGCGTCTGACCTGTTGCCATTGTGAACTTATGGAAATGCATACAGACTTTACCAAGTCACTCGCGTGTTTACAGTGTCCATAAGGGGCTGCAATACAAGACCTGTGCCAAATCAATTCTGCAGTGCCCAGGTTTATTCGAGGCCTGTATGTGCAAATAGATGCTCAATATTGAAGGTCAGGTTTGTGTATCTTCATTACCTGCTTTCGCTGCATTCCGATACGCCCACAGTGAACTACCTTTGTATGGATTTGATTCACTCTGCCAGAATGAAGCTCTTGCTGTTCGTTTTAATTCATTACTGCAAAAATGCTTTTATTATAGTCAATACCTGGCTTATTTGGTCTGACTGATCGAGACACTATTGACCCTAACTTGGCCGAAGGCGCAGAAATCATTGCCGCGTATTTGTACAGTAGCACACCTCACAAATGTCTCACAAATTGTCATACGTCAAATGGTTTCTGAAAACTGCTAACCTTGACTCATTTTAGCCGGTTTAATGCCTTGGAACGTCTTGCATGTACTACTGGTTGCTCAAAGAAGCAATCAATTTCCATAAACCATTAAACTCAATTAATTGGCTTTAACGCTTGTGTATTATTTGGGCATTAGCTGTGATTTCTCGTAATGCCGTGCACAGTTTTAATGCCCCGGCCAATCCCTTCTCACCTTGTTCCCTTTTGCCCCGAAAAATCAGTGGCCCTTTAATTAGGACTTTCATGCTCCTGGCAAGTGAATTTACCCCCAGCTGGGTCGACATGGCTTAGCAAGAGTTTTACAACTCGCCTCATTGATTTACAGATTATCTCACATTGGAGACAGTCTTCCCCATAGGGAGGAGAGAGGGTGTGGTGAGAAAATGTGGGAAAGAATGTAGTCCCTCTTGTGGGTTGCATTGATCAGCCTGGAAAATCTACTATAGGAGCCTTCTTTATATCTCCCTGAAAACTGTTGTGCCTTTTTCTAATCCTCTAAGCTTTTTCTGTGCATTTGACTTCACATTATCCCATTTGAGGACTACAAAGGGCCGAGCAACATAAGTTAGACCTTGTGAGTGTTCATGAATTTTGTCCAGGTGCGGTTGAAAGCACATTATTAATATTAATGTCGGGCAATGATTAACATTTTTAATCGCGATTAATCGTTTTAATGGTTTTCTGTGATTAATCGCACTATTATTAATCGCACTATTATTATTATAACAATTAATTTAATTAAATTAATACTAAAAGTAGCGTATTGTGCACCTTTATTTTTAAAGTACAGCTATTTGAACAAAAGTGCAAGAAGATTTGTTTTACAAACACATTAGACATTAATGTAATCAACTGTATGTATGTATGTATGTATATATATATATATAGGATATTTGTAACTTTCCCTCATGTTCACTATTCCAGCTACCCTATTATTATAGTATCATTTAACTTTGAGTTAGGTAGTTGCTTGGGATTCCTCGTGCAAAATTTTTAACATGGACATCTAAAATTCATGCCATTCTCTGGAGTTGCCATTTGGACGTAAAAGTGCTTGAAAGCTTGAGGAAATAATTCGCTGCTCAAGTACTGTTCCCACTAAGGAAGATCAACTAGCACTTTTTCTTCCCTCCACTCGATGCTCTTCTGTTGACTCTTTGAAAGTTGGGCGCGCTGGGAGATGAAGGAGAAATCCATATGTCTATGGCAAATCATTGATATTCACATGCCTCACCTCCGTCTCCTTGCTCCTTTGTGTCCAATCCATCCTGCGCGCCCTTAGCGGAGTAGGTCAGAAAATCCAATAAACCTGGGATCAGGTTTCTTGCTCTTAGCCTCTTGCACCTCCCCAAACTGGGGCCCCCTCACCAACCAAGCCAACTCGTGCTGTTTGGACGCTAATCTGTGCCCTGCTGCTTCATCTTAAAGGTGGATTCTTGGTTTAACCTTAAATTATGCATTATATTATGCCAAGAAGACATCCATTCTCTCTCATACTTGACCTCTACTCCTTGCAAAAACTCTAAACATTGTTCTAGCCAGATTCCATCGTATTTCATTTTATTTGGAGCAGGCCTGTGAGGTAACGTGTCATTTTAGCATTAAAGCTGCACTACCTGGTAAACTCATGGAGTGCAGTATGTGCACTGAGCACAGCATACGGTATCAAATAATGACTGAGTTTGTGTCCATATGTCTGATGGTTGCATATGAGAGTCTGCCTACACAGACTGCAGACTATGTATGCTATTGCGAGCTAGTTAAGGTACAGCACACTTGGTGATTCACAGCGTTATCAGACTGTTTCACAGACCCAAGGCTTCACACACAATCTGCCAAGTGGCGCCGCTGAATGCGCGGTTAGAGGCTGCTTTAATTGATCTGGGATGGCGTTATGGAGGGATCATGGCCTGAATAACACACTAACCCAGTGATGATTTACATTGTGTCAGAATAGTCGCAAATAATTGGCAAGGAGGTATGAGGTGCACAGGAGCATAGCCAGTGCCAGGCTGACTTACAAAGGTTCTTTATTTCATCTGAGTCAGCCTTTTGTGCTTAAGCCACTATCTGTGGCTTCTCTTTCCCTGGATGCATCTGTACTTTTCACCCTCTCACACTCTCAAGCTTAACCCTTGTACACTCATCAGAGAACAGATTTGGCTTTGGCCTTTTTTAGCAACTTTTCAAATAGACTAATCACACTGGATATCACACAGGATGTCAAAACCTGCACTAGTTCATATCTCAATGCTTCTTTACACTTACTCCATGAAACAGATCTTCTAAGACTAACACTAAGGAATGTGAAAAACAAGGGAAAAATAAGCTGGAATACTGCCCAAGACAGTTTTTATCCTGGTAGTTAAATACGCCATGCTAAACTAATCCCTTTAATTACAGACCAATTAAAATGTAGTGAATTTGCATCACGCTTACACAGTTGTATGCAGAAGTTTGGGTGTCCTTTATTTCAATTATCATATTGAAATAAATAATTAAAGATTTCTTTCATCGCTGAATTTCGGTGTAACTTGTTTGTATCTCCAAGCTCATGCTGTGGGGTTCACCGCCTCACTGCTTGCAGCTGCAGCAGAGAGTTTACCGTTCAAATAAGAAAAGAGAACCGCACCTTTATCATAAGAAAGAGTACTGGAGTACTCAGCTATTTTTTCACCATGGTAATAAATAAAGGAGTGGATGGCAGATGACTTTTTCAGTAGGCAACGTTGTCAGGTTTTATTATGAAGCAGCAATATCAGTGTAAATTACTGTAAGCAATGAGACTTCCTTTTTTTATTTTTAGGGTACGTATATATATATGTATGAACAGCTTTGCCTTATTTTTTTAGGAACTGCTGACAATATTTCTTCTAATTTCCAAATCAAAATATTGTTCTTTAAAGTGTAATTTTAAAGGAAATTATGCAGTGTTTAGAGAACTTGAATAATTCAAAGAAAACAAATCTCTTGTTCACTCTTAAACAAAATGGCAATAATTACCTTTGATGAACTTCTAGTAGTGTTTTACCATCCAACTGGTCTCATTGTGAGAGGAGAGTGTTGATTACAGCAGTGTTTTTATACTTTTCCTCATTAAATAAGATGTGATTCAGGTGATCACTGATCAGTCCCTCATAAAGCAGAATGAGGTGCTTGTGTAGGAATTTAACAGACACTGGACTGGAATGGTTGTCATGCTCATAGATACTGATTTAAAAATAAACTGCAGTGGTCTCTTATTTTTTTCAGAGCTGTAAGTAATCAGGTAAGAACAGGAGGCTGATGGGTTTTTTTCGGACTTCTCGCTCCATTCAATTGTCATCAATTTTCTGTGTATTTTGTATTGCTTATATTTCTTTTATTTTTTCATTCTACTTTAATTTATTTGTTATTCTATTTGGGTAAAGCACACTGAATTATGTTTGCGTATGATAATGTGCTATATAAATAAACTTGACTAAATTAGGCTAGCTGGGAACTAATTTAGTTCTACAGCTCATGTATATGTTAATGCTTCCTATGTGTATAAGTTACTTTTAATTACATGTATGAGTGACCGTTTACTACATGTGTAAATTACTATTAATTATGTGTTTAAGTGGCAGTTATTACATGTATAAGTTACGAGTAATTATGTGCACAAGTGACGGTTTATTATGTGTATAAGCTACAGGTAATTACGTATACAAGTTACTGTTAATAAACATTAATAAACATGTGTCAGTTAATGTTTATTACATGTATAACTTACTTTTTATTACATGTGTAAATCACTGTTGAGTCCCAATTCATTATGCGCTTAAGTTACCATTTATTGGGTGTTTAAACTAACATTTGTTACCTGTTAAAGTTAATTACCTGCACATCCTTTATTAAGAACAAGCTTTAAAAAAAATTTGCAGCCTTCTACCCAAATGCCCAAATTAAATATTTTATTTTTTACCAGTTTTATTTGGGTGGAAGGCTGAGCCGCGCTTCTGCATCTGGTTTGACTTTCCAGGCCAGCTGACAGCCCGGTCCTCCTGATGGGCACTCTGGGCCTGCAGACAGATGTCTTTTACTCGGTCGTTGGCTTTCACCGCGTAATTTTCCCAAATAAAACACAGAAGCAGTGTTCCAAAAGCGAGGCTGCAACTGAGAATGGTGGGTCCTTGGTAGCAGGTTAATTTCATACCCTGCATTCAATGCAAACCACAGCAATACATTTGCATACATTTTGCTGGACTTTTTTTTATCTACCTGCATTTTTTTGGGTCACCAGATGTTATCCACCATCATGTTATAATCAATGACAGAAGACTTTAAAGGATTCACCAGAAATGACCAAAATGTAGGCTGTGATTCATCTGTATCGAAGGATCCTTCTGACTGGAACAGGCTTTGATGATGTAGCAAATGTGCCCCACCTGTTCCACAGCCTAGATCTAGGGGATCTGGGGCATTAACTCATGGACAAATTCTAACGGTAACAAATAACATAATAGAATGCCTTTAATGGGCCTGTTAAAAAAAATTATGAACGATGAGCCTCAGATATTTTCCTTTAAGGATCTTCAACGTCTCTTAACTGGGTTTCTGGTTCTGGCTTCACTTGTTCTGCAGTTCTTCTGTGGTTGTTTGTGCTGGAGTTGGACATTCCTGTTCTGTAGAAATCCTCCCTGCAGTTGCTGGCTCTGGAGCTTCTTGTTCTGTAATGGCTTGTTCTGGAGATGATTGTTCTAGGGCTTGATCTAGTGTTGTTTGCTCTGGAGGTTCTTGATCTGGAGCTGATTGTTCTAGATATGCCTTTTCTGGAGTTTCTTGTTCTGGAGTGTCTTGCTCTGAACTTTCTTGTTCTAAACTTTCTTGTTCTGGATTTTCTAGTTCTAAGAATTCTTTTTCTGGAGTCTCTTGCTTTGAAGTTCCTTGCTCTGGAGTTTCTTCATTGGAAATCTCTTGTTCTGGAGCTTCTTGTTCTGGATTTTCTTGCTCTTTAGTCATCTTTTCTTGTGTCTGTTCTGGATTCGTTTGCCCTGCTGCTGAATCTGTGAACATGCCCTTATATTTCAATCGGTCCTCCTCTCTCTTCTCTTCCATACGCATACTCAGGACGGCCAGCTCCTTCCTGATTGTTTTCTTCATCCCTGGGTCCAGATCCAGCACCCTCTGAAAGTCAGCCTTGGCCTCCGCCTCGTTCCACACCTCCATGTGTGCTTTCCCCCGCAGGTAGAATGCCTTGATCGTGCCTACAGAACATGAACAATTCCATAATGTAATTCTGAACATGACACTTTGAAACCATATTACCAGTAGATTCTCATTAATAAACTATAAAAACTGTTTTTATTGCATTTTACTCACATAAGTACTCACGTTTGTTAACTGGGAGTGTGCATAAACACTTTAATTGTAAAAAAAAAAAAGTAGTAAATTTAAATAGTAAATAGACTGCCTGAAATAAAATCGGACACAACTCATTGAATGAATGTTTTTCGTGATTCTAAACACGTGATCTTACAGCTTATGCTTAAATAACTGAAATATCATTCTTGAACAAATATAAATAGTGAAAGTGATGTACAGTAACACCCAGCTTTTCCTGGGGGTTACGTTCCAAGAGCACACCGTATAGTGAAAAAATGCGTTGTGATGTGTAAACCCTAAATATGCCCCAAATATGCTCCCAAAATAATTTAATTTTATTTAAAACTTAAAGTAAATGTAAAGGTAAACCTGTATTCATACTGTACAGTTTACTCCCGCAGCGCTAGAATGTAAATAACGATGTTACCCCTGTATAGACTGGACTGTAATTGATGCATTCATGTTTTCTTTGGTATAAGCAGGTAAAGACAGTAACAAATGAATTTAATTTACAGTAACAAAAATACAGGGCTTTAAGAAGAACAAAATAAAAACACGAGAACACTCGAGACACTCCACGGGGGAAATTCTGGATAGCAGTATCACAGGGCAGCAGCCAATCAGCAGCAAGGAGAAATAAATAATGTTCTCGGATTGGCTACTTTCAAACCTCCCACCTCTGAGAACAGCTGACTGTGACGTCCGGGCCTCATGTGCCACGCCCCCTCACAGTAGTGCTGGTTGTTTATGTTTGGGGTGGCGCTGAGCAGCGGAGCTTCAATCCATTCAGGTGTCTGGTTGCCTTGGTAACCGCCGCGTGGCGCATGAAGCCCAGACATCACAGTCAGCTGTACTCAGAGGCGGGAGGTTCGAAAATCCACGATGGACTGAAACCGCGACTGCTGATCCGCGTGAAATTGAGGGATTACTGTATTTCTATATTATATATATATATACTGTATACCAGGATGTTGGTTGATGATGTCACTAGTGTGTTCGATGACCTCATAGTACTCCTCTAAGCGCAACAGACACTGGCAGTAGTTGAGTGTCAGAGTGTTGGCTGTCTTCTCCAGCTTCAGCCAGGGGACATCCCAAGCTTTCTCCTGAGAAAATACACACAACACACACACAGCACACAAGTATGAAATCAATAAAATGTGCCATGCACCTTTTGTTGTTTTACTTTAGCTAAAACAACAAAACCACCAAAGAGTAAAACACAAAAATTGCATAAAATGCAATCTGTTTGTAAAAATATAAAGATATACAGTATTAGACTCAGACTTTCAGATACATTATTTGATCCATAGATGCCATCCATATCCACTTGTTGGCTCTCTCACCTTTGACTGAACATTCTTGATGCAGACGATGGCCTCCTTGTACTTGTTAATGGCATCCTGTAAACGGCCCTGTTTGTAGAGTTTGTTGCCCTGGCCGTGGAGCACAGGCACAGCCTTCAGCCTCTCCTTATCACTCAGAGCCCACGGCTCCCTGTCATACTCACTCGGCTGCTGCACCTGAGCAACAAACACACCCAGCCAAGCGCAGGAAATAAGCCTTATTGTGCACCACTGGAAACTAAACTGTGAAATGAAATATGCTTTAATTGCACTGGGAAGGATGTAAAGTGAAAGTAGAGTTTTGCTACTGGGGACTTCAGACTAAAAATAATTCCCTAGCTCAACCTAGTGGCCATTCATGTGAACTATTTTTGTGAGTACCTTTCCACTTCCTCTGTTCTCTTGTGCAAAAGAAATCTATTACACAACACATTTACTGAAAACCCGTACCGAAAAAAATGAGGTCATGAAATCCCCATACATGTTCTTGCTTAATAGCTACTTAAAATGATGGTTCAGCCAAAAATGGAAACAGCAAAACTTTCCTCTTTGAACAAATTGTGTCGATCAGTCAAAACATGTTTGAGGTTTGAATCTTTAGTTTTTCACTGAAGCTAATAAAGCTAAGAGTCTAGCCATCTGTATGTCTAAACCTACACTCACTTTCTTCAGACTGTGTCAAGTAATATCTAATAGACTTGCTTGAGTGGTTTCTGACCCTGTATGACTTAATGTCATCTATGAGAGATTACTGAGCACCTCAAGGGGCGATTTATTCATGCACTTTTCACAATGATGACTAGTGGTGTAGGAATACTATAATTTCTCATGCATGTAAGCCTGTAGTAGGAGTACAGCAGAAAGTCAGGAAGAGAGAAAAGAGTCATAGTGACCACTGACCTTAAGCAGTTCCAGCACAAAAATAAGAGGCTGAGGTTCTTTTTGGAGTTCGTCCAGGTCGTCGTAGCCCAGTGTATGATAGGCGAACATGTTGGCCATGCCACAGGTATGAATATGCCAGTCCACTGGATCTTTACCTTCTGCAATCCGTCTCAGACTCTTTGACACCATGGGGTACAGGCCAGTGTGCTGTCCAGCCACAGACAAATCAGACTGTTAGAAGTGCATTTTCTGAAAATGCTACCAAATAAAAGATACTGCAAGACAACAGCTACACACACCCTTAGATCACTATTTAATAAAGTAAAGTGGCCCCTTATAGTAATGCACAGTGTAAACAGTGTGAAATTCTTTCTCTGTATTTAACCCAGTGAAGCAGGGGGCCGCCAGCAACGAGGGGCGCCCAGGGAGCAGTGTGTGGGGTGGGTTCCTTGCTCAAGGGAACCTCGGTAAAGACACTAGTAGTGTTGGGATTCAAACCCACAACTTTCTGATTGCAGGGGTACCAACCTAACCAGTAGGCCACCAGAAAAGAAAGAACTATCCTGAGGGAAATTCTTGTGTCATTGAAAGAATAACAAGAAAGAACTAGACTGTATTTCCGCAGAGAAAATGCGAAGTGTGCTTGCTCAAATGGAGAACACAGCATTAGCATGAGCGTTAACATTAGCATTAACATTAGCATAGTATTAATGTAGCATTAGCATATCATTAGCATTGGCATTGCATTAGCATAGCATTACCATTAGCCTACCATCAGCATTATCATTAACATAACATTGATGTAGCAGTAGCATAGCTTTAGCATTAGCATAGCATTAGCATTAGCATTAGCTTATCATTAGTATAGCATTAGCCTATATTTGCATAACATTAGCATTAACATTAACATTAATATTAGCATAGCATTAGCATTAACATAACATTATGGTGTTAGCATAGCATTATTGTGTGTGTGTGTGTCCCAATACTTTTGTCCACATAGTTTTGTATGACAGCTCTGTCCCAATACTTTTGGCCGTATAGTTCAGTTTAAACAGGTGAGTCTTTGGGGGCGTGGCCTGAGCTCTCATATGAAGTTTCATAAGGCTGGTCACTGTATGGAGCCTGAAAGTCTCTTCTTCTGAAACTGCATTCATTTTAATGGGGTTAAAAATGAATGGAAGT